>OV651832.1:9342689-9717689 GCA_927349885.1 Psylliodes chrysocephalus
CAGTAGATCTGCCTGGGGTGTATGCATGTTGGTTTGAGTGTAGTGGTGTTGTTGTAATCACCGCATCCCTTATGTACTTTTCGCATAGCCTTTCCAATGAAAAACGATGTAAGACTAATTAATCGGTACGTTTTTGGGACAGTGTAATCCATCCTTCCAGATTCCAAAATACTCGGATATAACTCTAGACTCCGCTAGAGAGTATATGTCAAACAGAAACGAAAAAACAAAATTAAACGATACAGATACATGTACTGGGTGATGGAAATAAATTTCAAGGTTTCTACATATAATTAATTGATTATCTAGAACAGTGGTCGCCAACCTGTCGGTCGCGAGCTACCGGTAGCTCGCGGAGGCAATTCTGGTAGCTCTCATGAATTTAATTTAAAAAATACAAACTGCAATAATCTGAGAAGCTTCCGAAAATACATAAACAGCGGCAACGTTGCGGTGAGCGATCTGCCGCTGACGCCATCAAGCTAGAATCGGCTAGAACCGACCAGCCGGACCAGCGCGTTAGTGTTCGAGAACGATCAGGATTGCTTTGAACGGGATAAATACGCACGGCGCGGCGACATTGCGCTTAGTTTAAAACTGAACGCGTAACCAACGTCCAGCAGTTGGGTTAGTAGAGAATAACAAAAAATAATATTATGGCAAGCAGTTGTAAGAAGGTAAAGACATACCACTTTCATTCGGAATGGGAAGAACAATACTTTTTTACAGAAGTTAAAGATAAAAATGTGTGTTTGTTATGTAATACTTCGGTCTCCGTTGCTAAAAAAGGAAATATTGAGAGACATCATAAAACTGTACATTCTAATTTTGAAAAATCATTCCCACTACATTCTGCCGCCAGAAAGGAGAAACTGAAACAGTTAAAAAAGCATTTAATTGGACAACAATCAATATTTTTAAGAACAGTCGACAAAAATAAGGCTGCAACTGAAGCATCGTACCGTGTATCTGGGGATAATTGCACAAAAAAAGAAACCTTATGAAGACGGGTAAATGATAAAACAGGCATTTTTAGAAGCTGCTGATTCGTTATTTGCCAACTTTAGAAATAAAGACGAGATAGTTTCAACTATAAAATATATGCAACTTTCTGCTAATACAGTGATGAGACGTGTAGAAGTCAGAGTTGGGTCGAATACTGAAATCCGGTATTCGAATACGAATCCTGAATACTGTATTCTAAATTGTATTCGAATAATCAATATTCGAATACAAAGAAGAAAAGTATTTGAATACCGCTGTATTCGAATACCTAGATTCATTTACATATGAATACTTAATGAATATTCCAACTACAAATAACATGTGCGTACATAAAGCTTGATTATTATTTTTGTAGTTAATTTATAAAAATATAAAAAGAATTAAAAATCTATGTTAAATAAAACTTGAAATATCATTTTTTGATACACAGTGTCACAGTGAGGTTAAATAAAATAACTGTTTAATAAAAAACATTTGTTGATTTTTATTTCTTAAAGTTTTATTAAAAAATTATAAATAGAACGATAAAATAATGAAAAAGTTAAAATAAAATTCTTTGGTACACCGTCAGATAAAAACACAAACTTATTGTTTAATAAAAAATAAACAATACCTATACCTTCCTATTCCTATACCTTACAACCTACTTATTTATACAGGGTGTCCCACGAGATACGCCTCGGACCATAACTCCATAACGGTGCAATTTTTAAAAACTACTTTTAAAAGATGGCATTTTTGAATATACATAAAAAAGGACTCTTACAAAATGTTTGAAAATTGCACCGTTATGGAGTTATGGTAACACGTAACGCAATATTCATAGAAATAATCAAACAGTATTCGAAAACAGGATTCGAATACCGGGATTTGAATACCGGGATTCGAATACTAGGATTCAAAAATGGTATTCTGAATCCAAAATACCGAGTACTGACTAAAAAAGTATTCAGTCGAATACCGAATACAGAAAACACAAATGTATTCGAATAGTATTTGAATACCAGCCAAATGTATTCTGAATAAGATTCAGAATACCGGGTATTCGAATACTACCCAACTCTGGTAGAAGTAATGAGCAATGATATTTTTTACAGTTAAGAACTGACTTAGATAACTGTTTTTATTTTTCATTTCAACTGGATGAATCAACAGATGTCGTTGACACTACCCAGATGGCCGTGTTCGTCAGGATGGGTTTTAGTGATTTTACGATTAAAGAAGATCTTTTGAAATTTATTCCACTCAAACGACACACTACTCCTGTAGTCACTACAGGACAGGGGTTGTTTACTCATTTAAAAAATATTATTTCTTACGAGAAAATTCCAATATCGAAAATGGTAGGCTTGACAACCGATGGCGCTCCAGCTATGGTGGGTTGTGATAAGGGTCTAGTGACGTTATGTCGTAAAGATGAAACTTTTCCGCAATTTCTCTGTTACCACTGCATTATTCATCAGCAAGCATTATGTGGAAATTTCCTGAAACTAAACAACGTTATGAAACTGGTAGTAAAAATTGTGAACAAGATTAGAGCTCAAGCGTTACAAAGAAGATTATTCAAAACCTTGGCCGATGAAGTTGACTGTCAATACGGAGACCTACTCCTTCACTCTGAAGTCCGATGGTTAAGTAGAGGACGGGTGCTGATACGTTTTAATAATGTCCTATCTGGCATAGTTCAATTTTTCAAACAACGCGATGAACCGGAACTAGAAAATTCAATCTGGCTTAGAGATTTTGGTTTTCTCGTGGACATTAGAGAGAAATTAAACGAACTTAATTTGCAGCTTCAGGGGAGAGACAAAGAACTAGCAGAAATGATTTCTGATATAAAATGTATCTGGCCTATTGTAAGTAAAGACAAATATTCAGTTCTATGCCGTGTTGCCTTGAAAGTGAAAGCATTATTCAGTTCAACCTATTTGTGTGAATCTTCTTTTTCCAATATGAAGTTTATTAAGAACAAATATCGCAATCGACTTACAGATGAACATTTGGATAATTGTATTCGAATGGCTGTATCAAATTATACTGCAAACATTAAAAAAATTATCGAAGAGTCTGAGTGTCAGCCTTCTCATTGAAGGTGCTTTTTTATTTTTCAATGTTTATATTCATGATAGTGCGTTACTTTTTTGTTGTTATTATTAACTATTTTTAAATCTTACGTGACATGCCGTTGTGGCTAGATAAAAGTTTGTGTTTATTTTTCAAACATCTTCGTTTGGTAGGTAGGAATGTAGCTATGAACAAGTACGTACTAGTAATATTAGTTATTTTGCTCAACACATTGAGAGGTTGGCGACCACTGATCTAGAAGCAAATCCTAAAATCTGTTTGAACATACGGCATCTAGCTTTGGCGCTGTACCAGCAAAAGCAACATCAAAGTAATCCAACAAAAATAGAACAAGATACTAAGGAACATCGTAGATGCACTCCTGCACTGCTGCAACTCTGATCTTCATCGGAATCAAGTATTTCGAAGAAACTATTACCAAGTTCGATAGAAAGCATAAACAAAGACTTCTTCAACATGTGCATATCGAGACAATCCGATTCCTAGACAGCACAAACCAAGTAAGAGAACTCAACAGGAGTGAAAAGTTTGAGCCAACCTAATTGTGAAAAAAAGAGCATAATACGAAAAGTGTACACGTTAAATTTTAAATGTAATTAATTTATTAGTCCTTAAGGAGTACTGTTGAGCAAAACCTTGGTTTTAAAAGTTTCAAAAAATGCAGTCGTTTGAGTTAGAATTAAATTATCCATTGATCAGATTGTGATGAGTTAAATACCACTCACAGGGAATTTTGTTAAATAAGAAAAAAGCGTTCACTAAAATTAACAAAATTTGACAAAAGAATAAATGTTATCTCCACCACATTTTTTTTAACACGTCTTTGTATAAGGACAAATCATGAACTTCGTTTGGAATTATTTATAAGTTAATTTTTTTTAATGATTATAACAAAAAATACAAGTTAGATAAAATTCTACTGAAAATTAAATATCTATCTAACAATTTTTCTCTTTTAGGAAGCTTTTAGTATCCTCACTTATATTATCCACATCAATTGCTCTTGTTTTGAAAAGACAAGTAAGTACCTAGTCCAAAAAGAATGTTTAAATCTTCAAATCTCATCAAACATGCCTCCTCTCAGAATGATGCTCTATCTTTGTTCTATAGATACTTTAATATGTCTGCTCTTCGTTACTAATTAGGTAGACCACATCCAGTTACCTCTTAGTCCTCATAACTCAGTGTTATGAATTGTATTCCATACTCAGTTTAGAACATCTACAACTGAATTATTATGAGAGAGAGAGAGATATGCTTTATTGTCGTAAAAAAAATTTACAAAAATTTTATAGACAAAGCGTGTAACTTAAATACTAAATATATTATAAAAATAACTAAACAGCAGAAAAAACAAACAGAAACAAACAGACAAAATAGGAATAACAATTGCAATGGATATGCAATATCCGTCATTATAATTATTCTAATTTAATTTTTAAATTTAAACTTTAATATTTAATTATTTAATTAATGCCATTGTATGTGGAACTCAAATGTCTAAGGTACGTTATAAAATTCTGCTACTGTGTAATATGGTCTTTCTAGAAGAAAAGCTTTAGCCAGTCTTCGGAACTTATCGTATGTATTTATAGATTTTAATTGCATCGGAAGGTTATTATACAATTTTTTGGCATTGTAGGTAATGGAATGTTTTAATAGGTCAGAAGTGGGCATTGTTAAATAAACATCAGTCTCTAAATTTCTTGTAGGATATCTACGAGTCGGTCTTTCGGATAAATTTTGAATGTGCTTGCGAACTAAGCAGACGGATTCGAAAATAAATAGAGCAGGCAGGGTTAGAATTTTGAAATTTTTGAAGTAATTTTCGCAATGTGTCCTACTACTTAAACCAAATACATAGCGGATTGCTCTTTTTTGCAGTTTAAAAATAGATTCGAAAAGGTATAAGCTACAAGAACCCCAGAAAGGTAAACCATAGCGAAGGTGAGATTCGAATAAGGAAAAGTAGGTTATTAATGCAGTAGAAGGAGTCAGCTCTTTAGAAACCGATTTAATGGCAAAACATGCGGAGGATAATTTTTTTGCTAAGGTATCTATATGAGCAGACCATTTTAGAGAATCGTCTATATAAAGACCTAAAAACTTGATTGAAGTCACCGTTTGGATCAGATTATTGTTTAAAGTTATAGGTTGTAAAGTACCTCTGTAAGACAATGCTACAGTTTTACTGGTGTTGAAACAAAGTCCATTCGAATCAGACCAGGACTTAATAGTCACTAGATCTTCACTTATGATAGATTGTAATGTCTGCATGTTAGAATTATTCCAGGTTACACTGGTGTCATCAGCAAATAAAGTAATTCTACCACTTATTCTTAAGTCTGCGATGTCGTTGATGAATAATAAAAACAAAATTGGACCTAATACTGATCCTTGAGGTACTCCACTGCTTATTGCTAGATTTGTAGAATCCTCACCATTCGCCCGCACCTGTTGACTTCTATTTTCTAGGTAAGTTTTAAACCATTGTAAAGGAGAACCCCGTATGCCATAAATTTGTAACTTATTAATTAAAATATCATGATTTACACAATCGAAGGCCTTTGCGAAGTCACAAAATACTGAAGCGGTGAAAAGTTTATCATTAAGTGATGTGTATATTTTATTAAGAACGGAAAACATTGCGTCGCTAGTGCATTTTTTAGGTAGAAAGCCATACTGATGAGCTGTGAGGATGTTATGCTTGAAAAGAAAGGGCAAAAGACGGTTTTTCATTAGCCGTTCTACTATCTTCGATAAGGTAGGCAATAACGCGATAGGTCTATAGTTACAGGTTTTGGTTTTGTCGCCACCTTTATGAAGTGGGATTATTATAGCTGTTTTTAGACAGTTAGGAAAGAGACCAATTTCAAAGGATTCATTAATCAGTGAAGTTAAAATGTTGATTACTATATCCGGTATATTTAGAAATATTTTGGTGGACAGGCCATCAATTCCACAGGAAAATTTATTTTGGATGTTGTTTATGGTTTGCACTAGTTCATGCTTGTCTACTGGTCTTAGGAAGAAACTTTCAGTGGTCCTTTTAGTAGGTAGGAGACAGGAGAGAGCATCCTGACTCGGAGCTATGTTAGATTTGATATTTTTACTTACATTTACGAAATAATTGTTTAGTTCATCTGGGCTAGGATTTACACTGTTTGAAGAACGGGTTTTATTCCTTAAGTCATTTATTATAGACCAGGTTTCTTTGGAGGAGTTTTTAGCTCTTGCGATGCGATTTTTGTAATAGTTTTTCTTAGCAGATTTGTTGATTTTCCGATACAATATTCTGTAGTTGTTGATATAGTTTAATATTAGGGGATTATCTGTGTACTTTTTAATATACATGAGTGACCTCATATTTTTAGATGATGTTCTTATTCCTTTAGTTGTCCAAGATTTATGACATTTAGTTTTAATGGGGCGAAGGGGGAAAGCTGTATTGAAACAAATAATTATTTTATTTAAGAAGTCTAAAAATTTAGAGTCAATATCTTCAGAAAGACCATTCCAATCAGTAGTTAGACATAAATTATAGAAATTTTTGAAATTATGCTTAGAGAAAATTCTACCTAGCTGACGGACTTTTTTTGGAGCTGTACGGGGTATCAAAAATTTGGCAAATACTGCTTCGTGGTCTGAGAGACCTGAGCTAATTACTTGGTGCTCTACATCAACGGGTTTAAAATCAGAGACTACGTAATCTATAATTGTAGATGTTGTTTCTGTGATTCTAGTTGGAGAATTTACGTGCATAGTGAGACTGAATGATTCAAAAATATTGATCAAAGACTTTTGAGTAGCACATACATTAGCAAAGTCAATATTAAAATCGCCGCATAAAATTTTCTTACTTTTTATAGGCAATGCGTCAAGTAGATTAAGTAGATTCTCTAGAAAGAGGTGAACATTTGATTTAGGTGTTCTATAAATACAAATAATAAACAAATCAATGTTTTTGTTGTTTACAATGGAAAATTCGAACGTTCTATCATATCTTAAATAGCTAGGTTTTGGAACATTCTTTGGCGTGGAGTTTTCCCGGAAAACAAAATCCTTTACGGCACGTATCACCAAATTATCCTTTACTTTCGCCAAGGACGACCCGCTTGGATTTACATTCGTAGACATCAATCTATTTAAAAAAGATTACCATGATATCAATTAAGGTATAGATTTAGTTTAATTTAATAAATAAAAATCTGTCTTAAAAAAAATCAATGTTTTTTTTTGGCCGTTTGTTGTAAATACGTCCCTGATATCAAAAATCGATTTTGTGAGTGTTTATTTAGTAAGTAATGAGGTATGCTTATGTGATTAAGATTATTGTGTTTACTAGTTGGAAATAATTACTTTTCCATGTTTCCCTAAAATTGAAAATACATAGATATATTTGGATTTTCGTTAGTTACATATATGATAAAATATGTATAGATATGAATAATGTTGGAGTGCGTTATGCGTTTCTAAATTTGCCTAATATTTATAAAGAGAGAGAGAGAGAGAGAGAGATATGCTTTATTGTCGTAAAAAAATTTACAAAAATTTTATAGACAAAGCGTGTAACTTAAATACTAAACATATTATAAAAATAACTAAACAGCAGAAAAAACAAACAGAAACAAACAGACAAAATAGGAATAACAATTGCAATGGATATGCAATATCCGTCATTATAATTATTCTAATTTAATTTTTAAATTTAAATTTAATATTTAATTATTTAATTAATGCCATTGTATGTGGAACTCAAATGTCTAAGGTACGTTATAAAATTCTGCTACTGTGTAATATGGTCTTTCTAGAAGAAAAGCTTTAGCCAGTCTTCGGAACTTATCGTATGTATTTATAGATTTTAATTGCATCGGAAGGTTATTATACAATTTTTTGGCATTGTAGGTAATGGAATGTTTTAATAGGTCAGAAGTGGGCATTGTTAAATAAACATCAGTCTCTAAATTTCTTGTAGGATATCTACGAGTCGGTTTTTCGGATAAATTTTGAATGTGCTTGCGAACTAAGCAGACGGATTCGAAAAAAAATAGAGCAGGAAGGGTTAGAATTTTGAAATTTTTGAAGTAATTTTCGCAATGTGTCCTACTACTTAAACCAAATACATAGCGGATTGCTCTTTTTTGCAGTTTAAAAATAGATTCGAAAAGGTATAAGCTACAAGAACCCCAGAAAGGTAAACCATAGCGAAGGTGAGATTCGAATAAGGAAAAGTAGGTTATTAATGCAGTAGAAGGAGTCAGCTCTTTAGAAACCGATTTAATGGCAAAACATGCGGAGGATAATTTTTTTGCTAAGGTATCTATATGAGCAGACCATTTTAGAGAATCGTCTATATAAAGACCTAAAAACTTGATTGAAGTCACCGTTTGGATCAGATTATTGTTTAAAGTTATAGGTTGTAAAGTACCTTTGTAAGACAATGCTACAGTTTTACTGGTGTTGAAACAAAGTCCATTCGAATCAGACCAGGACTTAATAGTCACTAGATCTTCACTTATGATAGATTGTAATGTCTGCATGTTAGAATTATTCCAGGTTACACTGGTGTCATCAGCAAATAAAGTAATTCTACCACTTATTCTTAAGTCTGTGATGTCGTTGATGAATAATAAAAACAAAATTGGACCTAATACTGATCCTTGAGGTACTCCACTGCTTATTGCTAGATTTGTAGAATCCTCACCATTCGCCCGCACCTGTTGATTTCTATTTTCTAGGTAAGTTTTAAACCATTGTAAAGGAGAACCCCGTATGCCATAAATTTGTAACTTATTAATTAAAATATCATGATTTACACAATCGAAGGCCTTTGCGAAGTCACAAAATACTGAAGCGGTGAAAAGTTTATCATTAAGAGATGTGTATATTTCATTAAGAACGGAAAACATTGCGTCGCTAGTGCATTTTTTAGGTAGAAAGCCATACTGATGAGCTGTGAGGATGTTATGCTTGAAAAGAAAGGGCAAAAGACGGTTTTTCATTAGCCGTTCTACTATCTTCGATAAGGTAGGCAATAACGCGATAGGTCTATAGTTACAGGTTTTGGTTTTGTCGCCACCTTTATGAAGTGGGATTATTATAGCTATTTTTAGACAGTTAGGAAAGAGACCAATTTCAAAGGATTCATTAATCAGTGAAGTTAAAATGTTGATTACTACATCCGGTATATTTAGAAATATTTTGGTGGACAGGCCATCAATTCCACAAGAAAATTTATTTTGGATGTTGTTTATGGTTTGCACTAGTTCACGCTTGTCTACTGGTCTTAGGAAGAAACTTTCAGTGATCCTTTTAGTAGGTAGGAGGAAGGAGAGAGCATCCTGACTCGGAGCTATGTTAGATTTGATATTTTTACTTACATTTACGAAATAATTGTTTAGTTCATCTGGGCTAGGATTTACACTGTTTGAAGAACGGGTTTTATTCCTTAAGTCATTTATTATAGACCAGGTTTCTTTGAAGGAGTTTTTATTATAAGTGGTTCACTTACTGCAAAGATATGTTAAGAGCCAATAACCAGGGGATACCCACAAAAAAAAATTAGTTTATTAACTTAATAATTTTTAAAATAATAATATGTTAGACACAGTTAATGTAATATTACTTTAATATTGCCTTTGTTATTAGTCTAATCAACAATAGCGTGCGGTAACATTTTTTGAAGGGGAAGCGATTGTATAAAAATACAGCAGGCCAGCAAACACAGCTGTTTTCCTCAGCACTACGAATATTTGAGATTGACATTTTTGAAGTGTTACTATTACTTTATTACCTAGTTTAGTACTGGAAGCTATAAAAAAACTTACCATTGGAAAGCTTCCTTGGTTTATTTAAACTTAAAAAAAAATTAACTGAAGTTTTTTTTATTTTTTCCAACATTTTTTGCACAGTTGACACAGCAGTTGACATTTATTTATACTAAAGATCTATTCGCCTATCCTCAATGGCTGCAAGTTTGTCTATAACATCGTAAAATTTTGGATTTTCTGATAACTGTTTAACATGCTCTTTTTCAATGGGCGTCTTTTTATTAATAATTTCAGCTGTTTCATAAACAACACTTAACTGGGATTTTAATGCTGGAATATCGAAAAAATTTCCATAATTTAATTATTGTGAATTAAAAGATTCCGATGGAAATTTTGATAAATCGAAGTTAATAATATTAAAATTGCACAATTCAACAAATTTTAATTTGTTTAAAGCAGTGGTCGCCAACCTCTCAATGTGTTGTGCTACTTTGTTAATTTTGGAATAAACAGCGAGCTACCACATGAAATAATCCACAGTTCATTTATCATTATATGTATTTATTTTACTATTTAACTGGTAATACATAATACATAGGTACTAATAATAAACTAATAACAAAATAACTAATACTACTAATACGTACTTGTTCATAGCTACATTCCTACCTTCCAAACGAAGGTGTTTGAAAAATAAATACTAACTTTTATCCAGCCACAACGGCATGTCACGTAAGATTTAAAAATAGTTAATAATAATAATAATAATAATAATAGAAGGCTGACACTCAGACTCATCGATAATTTTTTTAATGTTTGCAGTATAATTTGATACAGCCATTTGAATACAATTATCCAAATGTTCATCTGTAAGTCGATTGCGATATTTGTTCTTAATAAACTTCATATTGGAAAAAGAAGATTCACACAAATAGGTTGAACTGAATAATGCTTTCACTTTCAAGGCAACACGGCATAGAATTGAATATTTGTCTTTATTTACAATAGCCCAGATACATTTGGTACTTGAGACTAACGATTTTAAGGCTAAATCATTTTGAAACTCAATTACTTCCATTTCTGTTGCAGCGATGTCTTCGCCAAAGTTCTGCATAACACAAGTTGCAAACTGTTGGATATCAATTTCCATAAAGGGTGAAACAACAAACTGCGCTACTAAAGCCATTTCGTTGAAATCCTTAAAACGATTTTTGAAGTTATTCTTCAGGGTAGAAACTATTTTTACATGATATTTGCTGTCATAGGGTTCTAATGGATTTTGAGATATTTTTTGTGAAAGAATAGGAAAATGCTTGTCATCACTGTTAATTAGGTTTTTTACCAAAACTCCAGCTTTTTGATAAATGCTTTTATATCAGAAATCATTTCCGCTGGTTCTTTGTCTCTTCCCTGAAGCTGCAAATTAAGTTCGTTTAATTTCTCTGTAATGTCCACGAGAAAACCAAAATCTCTAAGCCAGATTGAATTTTATATTTCCGGAGTCGGTTCATCGCGTTGTTTGAAAAATTGAACTATGCCAGATAGAACATCATTAAAACGTTTCAGCACCCGTCCTCTACTTAACCATCGGACTTCAGAGTGAAGGAGTAGGTCCCCGTATTGACAGTCAACTTCATCGGCCAAGGTTTTGAATAATCTTCTTTGTAACGCTTGAGCTCTAATCTTGTTCACAATTTTTACCACCAGTTTCATAACGTTGTTTAGTTTCAGGAAATTTCCACATAATGCTTGCTGATGGATAATGCAGTGGTAACAGAGAAATTGCGGAAAAGTTTCATCTTAACGACATAACGCCACCAGACCCTTATCACAACCCACCATAGCTGGAGCGCCATCGGTTGTCAAGCCTACCATTTTCGATATTGGAATTTTCTCGGAAGAAATAATATTTTTTAAATGAGGAAACAACTCCTGTCCAGTAGTGTGTCCTTTCAGTGGAATAAACTTCAAAAGATCTTCTTTAATCGTAATATCACTAAAAACCATCCTAACGAACACGACCATCTGGGCAGTGTCAACGATACCTGTTGATTCATCCAGTTGAAGTGAAAAATAAACACAGTTACCTAAGTCAGTTCTTAACTGTAAAAAAATATCATTGCTCATTACTTCTACACGTCTCATCACTGTATTAGCAGAAAGTTGCATAGATTATATAGCTGAAACTATCTCGTCTTTATTTCTAAAGTTGGCAAATAACGAATCAGCAGCTTCTAAAAACGCCTGTTTTATCATTTCCCCGTCTTCATAAGGTTTCTTTTTTTGTGCAATTATCTGGGACACACGGTACGATGCTTCAGTTGCAGCCTTATTTTTGTCGACTGTTCTTAAAAATATTGATTGTTGTCCAATTAACTGCTTTTTTAACTGTTTCAGTTTCTCCCTTCTGGCGGCAGAATGTAGTGGGAATGATTTTTCAAAATTAGAATGTACAGTTTTATGATGTCTCTCAATATTTCCTTTTTTAGCAACGGAGACCGAAGTATTACATAACAAACACACATTTTTATCTTTAACTTCTGTAAAAAAGTATTGTTCTTCCCATTCCGAATGAAAGTGGTATGTCTTTACCTTCTTACAACTACTTGCCATAATATTATTTTTTGTTGTTCTCTACTAACCCAACCGCTGGACGTTGGTTACGCGTTCAGTTTTAAACTAAGCGCAATGTCGCCGCGCCGTGCGTATTTATCCCGTTCAAAGCAATCCTGATCGTTCTCGAACACTAACGCGCTGATTCGGCTGGTCGGTTCTAGCCGATTCTAGCTTGATGGCGTCAGCGGCAGATCGCTCACCGCAACGTTGCCGTTTTTGTGGAATTTTCGGAAGCTTCTCTGATTTTTGCAGTTTGTATTTTTTAAATTAAAATCGTTGTGAGAGCTACCAGAATTGCCTCCGCGAGCTACCGGTAGCTCGCGATCGACAGGTTGACGACCACTGGTACAGAGAGACTAATTTGGAAACTAATGACATGTTAAAATCAAATTGTCATAATTTTGCACTTGCGTCATTGTTTTACAGGAACAGCGATATATAAATGTACAGGAACAGAACAAATTTAATCCTTCTCGATATAGGTTTTTTTTTATTTTTATGGTTCAAACAAAAAATAAACAATATTCATATAGAGGTAATTTTGAAAACTACACTTGGGAATTTAGATTTATTTTTTTATGGAATATAAAACATACTTTTTGGGACATACTGTGACATAAATCACAATCTCTATTTTGTTTATTTTTGTGTTTACAGCTGGCTATTCGAGGTCAAAAAATAGTCGACAAACTAGTTTACATTATTTTTCAAATAAAGATTAACAAAAAAGTGATAGTTCAAAATAAAATGAGTCTATTTACAAACAGTTTAGATACAAGATTCTAACTCCAGCATCCATGTTTTCTGCATTTCGCAGATTTTTTTCATTTGGAGGTAAGTTGTGTTTTTTGTTTAATGTACTTTCATTCATTTTAAATTAAAATATTGTAAAATTAATTTTAAATAGCTACTGCTTCTAGATAGGTGACAAAATTATTTCTAAGTACAAAAATTAAACGTATACAAGGTGTCCCAAACCAAGTTTAAAATAACAGTCTTAAAGATTTGAAAAAGGCACATTTTAAAAACATTTTTGAATATACAGAGTGTTACATATTTACCGGATAAATAAAAACTATATTTTTTTAAGTTGTTCAGTTTTAGATTGACCTAGTAATGATGTATTTAACCTCAGAATATTTTTGAAAAAGGATTGTCAAGTAATTAATTTTTATTTAAAATTAGAGAATGATGCACGTTCTAAATCAAATTATCATAATTTAGGATAGGTTAGTAATGATTTCAAAATAGTTTACATAACAAACTAACAAGATATCAAGCTAACGAATAGTGGTGATAGAAATGGTTAATTTTCTACCGAGTGTTTTAAAACGTGTCATAAATGTGGCTGATTTGAAGTTTATATTACTCAATTTTTTCTAATTGAACACGTATATTATTTTATAATTAAATAAATGAAATAATAAAACAATAATATTTTTCCTTTTTTTTAAGAAAAAAAAAAAACAAAAAAAAACTAGAAGTTTCGGGGCTCGAACCTCCAACTTGCTATACATAGACACTACCCAAATTTTAACCACTGTACGCTCTGCGATACCGAGCACATCTTGATAGAAGTTTGGAATCGCTTATAATAATATATAATAATTTATTACAAATATTTACGAATAATTACTTTTTAATTAAACAAAAAAAAAATTGGAAACAAAATTTTATCATGTCAAATGATACCTACATTGTAATTTAATGGAGTCACATAAATATATGATTTAAAAACTATAAAAGTATCATTATTACTTAATTATCTTAAGAGATTACAAGTTTAAACATAAGTCATCTAAATAAATGCATTTTTTTTTTATTATACTCCGAAATATGAATTTAAAATATACAGCTGTAAAAAGACACGTGACCAATAGCCAATGGGAGCGTAGAGAAAGACTGTAGTAACGGCGGTGATCAGCGCTCTCACTCACAACTACAGCCATACGCAGCCTATCTCTTTCTACAGTGAATAAGACTTATTTTTGTGTTGGCCGGCAATTAAACCCCGGAAAAAGTGCCTGCCTTTTTGGAATTATTTTTTTTTATATTTAACTAAGACGCTATTAAAATTTCAACGTGAATCAAACACTTCAAATCATATTTTTAAAAAAATCAACTTTGGGGTTGATTTATTAATTATAAACCCTCTCAAAAGTGTCTGTCTAAATTAAAATTACTAGTATTTTTAGAATTACCTAAACTTTCAATTGTTGTTTGTTGGCCTCTGAATCAAACACTTTTTTGGGTCATATTTTACGACTCCTTTCTATTATGAGCAGTACCTGGTGTCCCGGGGTGAGTCTAGCCAACACAGGTATATCTGCTTTTCCATCCAAATGATTTCAAATTACAAAATTTCAAAGTGCATCAAACACTTAGGACCGTTGTGTTAAACAAAGTTTTAAATTACATTTTTACATTCACAATGTCATTTTAATCTCCGTTTAACACAACGGTGGAATCGAACCTTAATGAAATTTGTGTTACTAGCTCTTGGACTATTAGTAGAAAATTATTTAATCAATCATTTAGCATTTATTTTTAATAAAATAATTCCTTGTTCTTATTATCCATTTTCGTGGAAACAGACTTCCCTTTCTAAATCCTTTAAATTTATACTTAAAGATCAAATTAGCAAATACGTATACCAGTGGTCGCCAAACTGTCGATCGCGAGCTACCGGTAGCTCGCGGAGGCAATTCTGGTAGCTCTCACAACGATTTTAATTTAAAAAATACAAACTGCAAAAATCAGAGAAGCTTCCGAAAATTCCACAAAAAAATCTAATTGTCATAATATTAAACATAAACAGCGGCAACGTTGAGGTGAGCGATCTGCCGCTGACGCCATCAAGCTAGAATCGGCTAGAACCGACCAGCCGGACCAGCGCGTTAGTGTTCGATCAGGATTGCTTTGAACGGGATAAATACGCACGGCGCGGCGACATTGCGCTTAGTTTAAAACTGAACGCGTAACCAACGTCCAGCGGTTGGGTTAGTAGAGAACAACAAAAAATAATATTATGGCAAGCAGTTGTAACAAGGTAAAGACTTACCACTTTCATTCGGAATGGGAAGAACAATACTTTTTTACAGAAGTTAAAGATAAAAATGTGTGTTTGTTATGTAATACTTCTGTCTCCGTTGCTAAAAAAGGAAATATTGAGAGTTAAAAAAAGCAGTTAATTGGACAACAATCAATATTTTTAAGAACAAGCGACAAAAATAAGGCTGCAACTGAAGCATCGTACCGTGTGTCCCAGATAATTGCACAAAAAAAGAAACTTTATGAAGACGGGGAAATGATAAAACAGGCGTTTTTAGAAGCTGCTGATTCGTTATTTGCCAACTTTAGAAATAAAGACGAGATAGTTTCAGCTATAGAATATATGCAACTTTCTGCTAATACAGTGATGAGACGTGTAGAAGTAATGAGCAATAATATTTTTTTTAAAGTTAAGAACTGACTTAGATAACTGTGTTTATTTTTCACTTCAACTGGATGAATCAACAGATGTCGTTGACACTGCCCAGATGACTGTGTTCGTCAGGATAGTTTTTAGTGATTTTAGGATTAAAGAAGATCTTTTGAAGTTTATTCCACTGAAAGGACACACTACTGGACAGGAGTTGTTTTCTCATTTACAAAATATTATTTCTTCCGAGAAAATTCCAATATCGAAAATGGTAAGCTTGACAACCGATGGCGCTCCAGCTATGGTGGGTTGTGATAAGGGTCTGGTGGCGTTATGTCGTAAAGATGAAACTTTTCCGCAATTTCTCTGTTACCACTGCATTATCCATCGGCAAGCATTATGTGGAAATTTCCTGAAACTAAACAACGTTATGAAACTGGTGGTAAAAATTGTGAACAAGATTAGAGCTCAAGCGTTACAAAGAAGATTATTCAAAACCTTGGCCGATGAAGTTGACTGTCAATACGGGGACCTACTCTTTCACTCTGAAGTCCGATGGTTAAGTAGAGGACGGGTGATGAAACGTTTTAATGATGTCCTATCTGGCATAGTTTAATTTTTCAAACAACGCGATGAATCGGCTCCGGAACTAGAATATTCAATCTGGCTTAGAGATTTTGGTTTTCTCGTGTACATTACAGAGATATTAAACGAACTTAATTTGCAGCTTCAGGGGAGAGACAAAGAACTAGCGGAAATAATTTCTGATATAAATGCATTTATCAAAAAGCTGGAGTTTTGGGAACAAAACCTAATTAACAGCGATGCCAAGCATTTTCCTATTCTTTCAGAAAAAATATTTCAAAATCCATTAGAACCCTATGACAGCAAATATCACGTAGAAATAGTTTCTACCCTGAAGAATAACTTCAAAAATCGTTTTAAGGATTTCAACTAAATGCCTTTAGTAGCGCAGTTTGTTGTTTCACTCTTTATGGAAATTGATATCCAACAGTTTGCAACTTGTGTTATGCAGAACTTTGGCGAATACATCGCTGCAACAGAAATGGAAGTAATTGAGTTTCAAAATGATTTAGCCTTAAAATCGTTAGTCTCAAGTACCAAATGTATCTGGCCTATTGTAAGTAAAGACAAATATTCAGTTCTATGCCGTGTTGCCTTGAAAGTGAAAGCATTATTCAGTTCAACCTATTTGTGTGAATCTTCTTTTTGTTTATTAAGAACAAATATCGCAATCGACTTACAGATGAACATTTGGATAATTGTATTCGAATGGCTGTATCAAATTATACTGCAAACATTAAAAAAATTATCGAAGAGTCTGAGTGTCAGCCTTCTCATTGAACGTGCTTTTTTATTTTTCAATGTTTATATTCATGATAGTGCGTTACTTTTTTGTTGTTATTATTAACTATTTTTAAATCTTACGTGACATGCCGTTGTGGCTGGATAAAAGTTTGTGTTTATTTTTCAAACATCTTCGTTTGGTAGGTAGGAATGTAGCTATGAATAAGTACGTACTAGTAATATTAGTTATTTTGTTATTAGTTTATTATTAGTACCTATGTATTATGTATTACGAGTTAAATAGTAAAATAAATACATATAATGATAAATTAACTGTGGATTATTTAATTTACGTTGCGTTACGTGGCTTCCGTGTGGGTAGCTCGCTGTTTATTCCAAAATTAACAAAGTAGCTCAACACATTGAGAGGTTGGCGACCACTGCTTTAGATCATCTAACACTTTGCAAAAAACATTACCCTATATATTAGAATAATTAAAATATGCTTTTGACATCAGTAAATAGTATTGAAAATGAATAGTTTTGAAACGGGTCAGGGGAGCTTTGGCAGCTCCGTAGCTGCCAAAATATTCATTTTGGCACTTTGTGCCCATGGAGACTTTTGTTCAGGATGTCAAAATCTACAACATATCAAAAATTCAGACAATTTGACAGAAACCCAATTTCCAAAAGAAAATTGCGGGGTCATTTTTATAGCGTTGTTTATTGCTAATAATGAATTTATGCGTTAGTTTATAGACGCACTATATAAATTTCCCATATGTTGCCAAATTTTTCAGTCAAAAAAGTTCAAAATATAGAGTGACTTGCAACTAGCGCCCTCTATGAGATAGGTGATATTTAGACTCAAATTATGATGTGTCATCCCCAAAAACCCTGGTGTACCAATTTTAAGCCATCTACTTAATAAAACGACGAAAATTTAATGAAAAAGATATTTTTTTTTAAATTAACTGTGTCACCCTTCAGATCTCGATTTAATTTGTGGGCTATCTGCCAAAATTAATTTTTTTTTAGTAAGTTGTTGAGTTTTGACAAAATAAAAATTCGTTCTAAATCCATAAAAGACCCTGTATCTAGGTATCCCACATCAACACCTACGGTTAACGTATGTACATATCACTTTGAAACACCCTGTAATAATACAGGAGATAGGATTTTGGATAATTAAAAAATAAAAATTTAAATAATGTAAACTTTACTGTTTTAATAGATCGATTATAGTTTTCACTAAGTTTTAAATCATATTTGTTTTAAAACATCTTTTTTCATATCCCCGGTAACACATTCCAAAAAAACTAACACTCCAAATATCGATAATATCCGCACTGTTGCCGGATCATTCAATAAATACTAAAATATATCTAGTTACCTTCATTACCAACATAATGAATATTATATTTTTATGGATAATCAATTTTAATTTTGATAATACAATTTCACGTAAATATTATACCTATCTAAGAAATATTTAACAACCAAAATAGATATTTTATTATATAATATAATAAGATAACCTGAATAAACATTTAACTTTGATAAGATTAGTACGTAAAATATATCAAGCATTTGGCAATCCTGTTGACCCGCTACGCCTTGTGTTGTGTGTTGTGTGCGCTGTGGCTGTGAATGTGAAACAAAGATGCTGTATGTCATAATGAACACCGAAAAGTGAATAAAAAAAGTTAGGTTAAGAGATTTTTCGTATGATACAATAAATGTTTACGGCAGGATTATTATTTGTATACAAGTAAGTGTAATTTGCTATATTTTTAATTTATAACTTTTATATTTTTATTATTTTGACCGGTATCACGGTGTTTTGAAATTCTATGCATAACTAAAGTATACCTATTATATTTATGTGAATGTTAATAACGTGTTACTATTCTATTACACAATCGTTTATCACTATTTATAAAGACATGCGGCTTTAATCGGGTTAAGTACCTAATTAAATCATACGACATACGATATAAAATAAAATTATTTTGATAAGTGACATTATTTTTGTTTCTTGCAAATACAAGGGTACGTCGAAATTTACTTGGATATCTACCTATATTAACATATTTATAAAAATGGTTACTCATGAAGTGATTTTGTTGTTGGGATCCGGGATGCATAAAAAAGACATTGCTATTCATTTTTGGTTATCGAGCCGCAGTTATAATAAAAAAATGTCAAGATACCTACTCAAAATTTTGAATATTTTAATCAGTTTTCTGGGATTCATCCTACTATTCTGAGGTGGTAATTTCGAAGTTTTAGAACCAGTATATTGAAGTAACTTACTTTTTACAATGTTCTAAATGAAATTACATTTGTAAAATTATATTTCATGTTATTTTCATTTATATTATAATAAAATGCGATTTTTTTTATCTGTTTTAACCTAACTTTTAGAACCATTAACCTACTTAGAACAGAAGTAAAAGTTGGAAATGCTTTTGCCAGTTCTCCCACTTTATACACATAAATTGACAGGTTGTCAGCGGATCTCACCGAAGTGGACGCGATACATTGGCGTACAAAATTATTTTATAGATGTTATTAACAATTTCGAGTAAATAGTTTAATAAATTGTGAATAGCTGTTGAAATTTTGTAAAATTATAATTTGAATATTATAATACATGTTTAATAATTATTTATAATCCATAAATACATGCGATTGTCCGGTTCCGCCGATAACAATTTAAAATTACTTATTCTATGAAACGACACTGGCAGGTAAACATTACGGTGAAATTCTCGGAGCCGCCCGATGTGGTTTGACGTTTTACCCCCCTCTCTACCTACCAAAAGACTTTTCAACTTTTACTTTCTCTATATTACAGAAGTGAAGGCTTGCGGTCGGCACGTTTGATGTCGGGGTGGCCAAAATTTAAAGTGGCACTCGGTGATAGTTGACGTTTTTGCCGGTTGTTACACTGGTAAAAATTAACAAGATTCGTATAAATTCGGATAATACACTGAGAAAAGGATGTCTGTAAAAGGTCTTTACAAAAACATACCACATATTCCTTAGACCAAAATAAGTCGATTTAAGTAAAATTACCTTCGTACAAAGTTGCTTCGTTTGGGCTCCAGAGGGCCTTGATTTTACAATTTTTAAATCGGTTTTCCCATATAAATTTTAAAACGGTATATGCGATTTTGCTGAAATTTGGTATATTGGTAGAGTTTTATGTGGCAAAAAAAAAATGGTATTAAAATTTTGTCCGATAATAATACATAGGACGTAGAACTTGATTTTTTAAATAATTGCACCTTTAAAAATTCTACGCCAATGGAAGAAAAGGAGTTTGAGTATGAAATTTAGATTGCGCAACTCATTTACTTTAAAAAAGGTACTCTTGATAAGACTCGATTTACTCTCATGGTTTTCGCTAAATTTCTGTTTTAATAATTTAGAGTGTATAGGTTCCACAAAAATATTTATTTACAACATAATCAAAATAGAGATTTTACAAAAATTGTTCAAAATGTTTACCATTTTCACGCATACAAAGATTTATACGTCGAAGAAAATTAAGATGTATCCTTTCCATAACTTCTTCATCACCTCTAAGATTGTTTATTGCATCTTGAATACGTTGCCACAGTTGTTCCTCATTTTCTACAGGTTCCCTGTAAACTGTGGATTTCAGATGTCCTCAATAAAAAGTAATCCATCGGTGTTAGGTCTGGGGAACGTGGTGGCCAGTTTACAGGTGCGTCATTACCTCTGCCTATCCATTTGTGTGGATATTGTTCATTCAAGTGGTTTCTAACGTTTAAAGAAAAATCCATCTTGCATAAACCACATATCTCTCCGAAGTTGGAGAGGTAAATCTTCTAACAATTCTGGCAACGTATTTTGTAGAAAATCCAAATAATTTTCTCCAGTTAATCTTCGTGGAAGTATGACAGGACCAACAATAAAATTACCAATTATTCCAGCCCACACATTAATTTTGAATTCGTGCTGAAAATGGTTTACCTTTATTGCATGCGGATTTTCAACGGCATAAACATGTTCATTATGGGTATTAGTTATACCACAGCTTATACAATACAGCTCCACAACTCCGTGTCGGAATGGTGCTATCTCTGTTAGATTCAAGGGAAAAGTCGGGCCCGGATTAAACAATTTTTTTATTATTGAAAAAATTGAAAACCTTGGCGTAATAAGGTTGGTCACATGCCATATTAAGTAAGTTTTGGGAAATTACATTTTTAATTTGTTTTAATCATTCAAATATAATTTAAAAAATTATTTAAATATAAATATTACGAAAAATAGCACATCTTTCGGATTAGAGGTAAAATAATTTATATATGGCTAGTAAAATTCTCGTTAACAAATGTTTCGAGCTAAAACAGTCACTTCACGACAAATTGTGGCTTGGATCTATTTTATACCAAGGGCTTCAATTGTTAAAGAATTGTGTCACGCTCGTGGATGCAAATCAAGTGGTACCCCCGTGTCTCTGGCAAGTGTTACTCTTCGCGCAAAGGGTTTATACCTAGATAAACGACTGAGGTCTGGGAACTCTATGGTATTTTGGAATTATAAAGAATGTGTGCTTTTGTTTTAACAATATTGGTTATATTTAGATGTATTCTTATTATTTGAAATACAGATTTGTAGAAGTTATACTTTGACAGTTTTTATTAATATAATATATTCAATTTTTATCTGACCATACCGAAGTAGGAAATTTTAAAACTTTAAAGTAATGTGAAATTTGAATTACAATATTACAAGATATAACATAATTAGTACTTATTTTAGGTAGGTACTAAATTTGTACTTGGAGAAAGTAATATCGATTTTTACAAGAAAACTTGAAAAGTAAATTAATTTAATTCCTATTTCTGATGTAAAACTTAAACCAAGAAAACAAATAAATTGTAGTTTGTTCAACAAGGGTGGATATGATAGCCATATCACACAAAGACGAAGTTTGAGCACGACGTCGTAGGCGGAGAACTCAATCGTCTGATTGTGATATGAACAATCTACTCGATATGGTCAGTATATTTTTTCTACGACCCACTAACGAAAATCTACAAATTTTAAAAAATTATTTTAGGTTATTTAGACAAAATAACTAATTTTAAAATAATTTACGAAGTTGACTAATTTATAAAATAAAATAAACATGAAAAATTAATTAGTCCTCGGCCTAGATTCGATCCCGGACTTTTCGCGTGGAAGGCAGATGCTCTGTCTTCATCTTCACCGAAACTTTCAGGACTTTAGTTTTAATACTCGTAATTAAATTAGTATCATGTAGTTTAATTAAAATTTATTTTTTTTTAAATGTGGACACAATAGAAACAAAAATGCTATTATTTATCGAGTCTGCACAAAAATTTTAATGTATATTTAATATCAATAACTAAAATATATATTGACAATTAGTTTAACAGAATTGTCACTTATTTAAAAAATTTTAAATAGTAGGAGTTGGGTTACCAAAATATGAACTGTGATTTGTAGATTTAATTTTGTTAAAGTGTTCTTACTACCTAAAATGGATTTGAAATATATTCGTAGTTGAACACAATAACATACTTTTTCGTTTTGTAGTATGTGCGTAGATTGGCTAATATCCATGCACAGATTACAAAACGAAAAAGTATGCTATTGCCTTCAATTGAACGAATATATTTCATATCCATTCTAGGTAGTGAGAACACTGCAAAAAAAATAAATTCGCCAATCACCGTTCATATTTTGATCAACCGACTGCTATTATTTTTAAAAATTTAATTAAATGTCAATTCTGTTCAAACTAATTGTCAGTATATTTTTTAGTTATTGAGATTAAACATACAATAAAATAAGTTATTCTTTTGGAAAACGTTAGCATGGATGACTAAAGGGTATTGGGTTAATTAATTCTAAAAGTGTGGTACAAATGTTATTTTTTGTAGCCAATTCTTCAAAATTATTTTGAAATATCTTTTCAATATTGAATATAAGTTCTACAAATTCATCATTTGACAGTTGCAGATTTCCAAATGTATCTGAATTGGCGTTATCATATGCCTTTAAAAAGCAATAAAAAGAAAAATCATCTATTTTAACGTGATCTTTGTTATATTTAAGACAGGTATCGCAGGAGTGGATCCGCAAGGCTTTTATTAAAAGGTAACCACACACATACCTGATAAAAATTTTCTGTAGCAATTCGTCTTTACAATAATTTAGGGTGTTAATAATTTCATCATAAAATAAAATACAAGGTGTTCCATTTAAAAAACATATATTTTAATTTGCCAGGCAAAAACGTGACACCCTGTATATCCAAAGATATTTTAAAATATGTAGGTATTTTTCAAATCCATATAACTTTTATTTAAAACTTTCTTGCGTGTCTACAACAAAATAATGAACAATAACGCACTAATGGGACACCCTGTATAAATTATATTTTTAACAATGAAAATTTCTTATAATGTGGTACTTATCGGTTTGGGTCCTTGGGAAAACTAAAGAATGTTTTCTTGCAGGTATAACCCTTATTAAAACAGCTTTTGACTGCACAAACAGAATGATGTCTTTTTTTTCATTCATTCTACTCACAGCTAAAGAGTCACCAAAATAATAACAGTACCTTTAACTCAAACAAAATCTACGAAATTATAGGCTCCACGAAATTATACAATCAACGAAATTATACGCACGACTCAACACCTTACCTAAGTACACTTCTTAACGCCAAAACCGTCTTTTCCCTTCGAAGGTGGAGCTTAAGCGATGCGCGACGAAATCGACGCAAACCGTTGCCGCCAAGAGAGTGTTTTAGCTGTATTCTATAAGCTGTGGTTATACCTCTTCTTGTAAAACCCGCTTCATCGGTAAAGAGAACCTTCTTGACAAAGTTTGGATCTCTTTCTCTTTCCATATTAACAAATCGACAAAAACCTAAACGAATTTGAGGATCGTGGACTAATAATTCTTGTACTGGCTTCTTATGGTATGGATATAGCAATTGTTCTATAATAATAATAATAATAATAATAATGTTTATTTACCAGCAATATATACATTCAGATACAATAAAATAAAATCCAATAGGAAATAAAATGTAAATAAACAAGAAATGTGTCACTGAATCTGCTCACTGTACAAAGTACAGATTGTGTGTGACAAAAAATACGACAAAATAAAATAAATAAAACTTATAACAATACAATAGTAAAAATTTAAAAATATGAAGCAATTAAAATACAAATTATTAATATAAATAAAAGTTATATAAGTACAATCTTTACACTTTGATAATAAGTAAAATTTATTTCCAATATACCTCGGCATAAGTATCTCATACAACGAACATAACTTCTACATAGACAAAGAACATATTTAAAATATTCAGATTCTTTATCGTTTATAATATACTTTCTAATTATTTAATTTCTATTTTTTTTTATTCGATTATATTACGGAAAAAAGTTCGCGGTGTTTTTGTTATAAATTCTTTTACACATCTTTTAAATTTTTTTACTGTTTTTATTTCTCGAAGCTCCGTTGGAATGTTATTAAAGATTTTTGGTCCCAAAAACCGATAGCTATTTTGTCCAATTGATTTATTCGTTCGTGGTAGCAAATAATTGTCTCTATTTCTTGTATCATATTGATGCAACGGTGTTTGCAGATCATCTTGATGTTGAAATTGATGGGTGAGTGCTGCTCGGCAGAATAACTGTCCTAAGTCAAATATCTGGGTTTCTTGATACACATTTGATACACATCTTCTATTTTTGTTTAGCATTATTTTTAAAAAACTTTTGTGAATGATCTCGATTGGCTTTAAGTGCGTTTTAGTGACTCCACCCCAACCAATTATTCCATAGTTGAGATGAGATTCGAAAAGGCTATGATACAAAATTCTCTTCTGTGGTAATTCTAGCATTGGTGATATTTGTATGAATTTAAATAAGACACTACGTAATTTGTTTAGTAAGTATTGAGTATGTTTGTCCCAGCGCAAGTGGCTATCTACTATTATCCCTAAATATTTAGTTTTATTTTCAGGTAGTATATATGTGTCGTTCTCGATAGCGATATTTTGAAATTGAGGAAGACCAGAGGCTAGACTGCAAAAAGGTAGGTACACTGTTTTTTTAAAATTTATAGATAGTAATCGGTAGTCAAATCATGTTTTTATTTTGGGGAAATCCTTCTCTACCAATGTTTTCAAGTTATTCCAGTCAGTAGCTTCGTAATGCATTACTGTGTCATCTGCAAAGCTAATAATATTTGCTTTACTTTCCACTAAAAAGAGATGGTTCAGGTAGACTATAAAGAGTAGAGGCCCTAATACTGTTCCCTGAGGTACACCACATGAGACTATTTGATCGATGCTGGTAATATTTTGTATTTTGGTTTTCTGTTTTCTGTTTGTTAAGTAAGACTTCATTAATTTCTTTCTTTCTTTCTTTCTTTCTTTCTTTCTTTCTTTCTTTCTTTCTTTCTTTCTTTCTTTCTTTCTTTCTTTCTTTCTTTCTTTCTTTCTTTCTTTCTTTCTTTCTTTCTTTCTTTCTTTCTTTCTTTCTTTCTTTCTTTCTTTCTTTCTTTCTTTCTTTCTTTCTTTCTTTCTTTCTTTCTTTCTTTCTTTCTTTCTTTCTTTCTTTCTTTCAAGCACTTTATGAACGACATCTTTACTTACTCCTAGTTCCCTTCCAATTCGTCTGGTGCTTAATTCTGGATCTTCTTCAACACGTTCTAAAATGCCTTCTTCAACTTCAGGAATCCTTACAAAACGTTCTCTTCCATTATCAACAGTGTTGGGAGCAAAGGAACCGGTCTCCCGAAGACGTCTCTCAACAGCAGCAAAAGTTGGGTGGCTAGGTACACGACGATTTGGAAACCTTTCAGAGTACACCCTGACACTCTCTCGAGCATTTTCTTCACAAAATGCTAATGTCAGTAACATATCGGTATATTCTACATTGGTATATTGTACAGCCATATTAATAAACCACGCATTTGTTTTTTTAATTATTGAGTTAGATAGAACACTTTCAATCGTTAACAAGAGATTAGGTGTTAAAACTTGACAATATTTTTATTTAGATGAAACTATGGAAACCAACAATTTACATGTTTTTGTATACGTATTGCAGGCAAATAATTAATATTTCTCAAAAAATCGTACATGGCAAGAATCGAGTATTTTTGTTAAAAGTCTCGATTAGAGGTGTTGAAGAAGATATGAAAAAAGTACATTTTTATGTTTTTCATCGTATAAAATTTTGTCCGATAATAATACATAGGCGTAGAACTTGATTTTTTAAATAATTGCACCTTTAAAAATTCTACGCCAATGGCAGAAAAGGGGTTTGAGTATGAAATTTGGATTGGGTACTCATTTACTACAAAAAAGTACCCTTGATAACACTCGATTTACTCTCACGGTTTTGACAAAGTTTGTATTTTAATAATTATTGTTTATGTTCTAAAATTACTAAAATGCAAATTTCGTCAAAACCATGAGAGTAATCGAGTCTTATCAGGAGTACCTTTTTTAAAGTAAATAAGTTGCGCTATCTAAATTTCATACTCAAACTCCTTTTCTTCCATTGGCGTAGAATTTTTAAAGGTGCAATTATTTAAAAAATCAAGTTCTACGCCTATGTATTATTATCATACAAGATTTTAATACCATTTTTTTTGCCACATAAAACTCTACCAATATACCAAATTTCAGCCGTTTTAAATTTATATGGGAAAAACGATTTAAAAATTGTAATTTCAAGGCCCTCTGGAGCCCAAACGAAACAACTTTGTACTAAAGTAATTTTACTTAAATCGACTTATGAATACTAATGAATATGTAGTATGTTTTTGTAAAGACCTTTTAGACCTGTATATGTAACAAACTTATTTAGCAACATCCATTATTTCTTCTCTGAATTGAAGGTTAGTGATATAATTAGAAAAAAGAAGGCTTCATAATAATTTATTTTGAAGTAAATTGTACTGATCGCTAAACTAAAAAAAGGTTTTTACTTGAGGAACCAGACCGAATACTCGTACTTAATTCATCAGTTTTTCTAGATAACATTAACTCTTTAATAGAGTGATTCTATTACAATTTATTGATGTATTAATTAATTGTGTACTTTCCTGGAAAACACCTTCAACTATGATAGTTGGATCTAGAAAAATAGATTAAACTGGTAATAACTGACATTAAAAATACAAATATACTTCCCAACTGTCATTTTGAAAGCCTTTTATGTGTTTTAAAGTCTTATGATATGTCAATAATACCATAAACCTCCAATTTTTTGCCCACAAGCCGCCACTAATAACAAACCATGGTGAACTTTTATAGGAATGACTTTTATTGCAATAATTTTTTATAAAAATGATTCTGTCTTAAAAAAAAAAAATCCTAATGCCTTTGAATAGTCGCCATATTTGTCAAAATTCTATAGTTAAATCTACTGTCGGTTTTATCTTGTAAAAATATATCTAATCTTATATGATAAGGATTCTTGTAAATCACATTCATTTAATTTTAAAAAAAATGTAAATAATATCTCAGATTTTGTTGTATCTTTATAAATAAATAAATAAAGTAACTTATGTTGTAAGTGCAAATTGTTCTATATAGTCTTGTGGTACCAGCAAAGTTTACACAACATCTAGAAAGTGCTTTTGGTAAGGTGTAAAACTTATAAGCTCAAAACTTTGATTATTGTTTACGTATTTATTTTAATTCTACCGTTTCAAAGTGAAATAAGAAAGTGTTGTGTTATTAGATTTTAGTAAATCTAAATTCATATCACCCATTAGTATTACTTCATCACACCTAGGTAGCATAAAAGCTGTTGATTCTTCAAATACATGAATTGCATCTCTAGCATTATTACTAGGAGGTCTATAAACTACCCCACAAACAAATTTGATATATCCTATTTTAAAAGAGATCCATATTTGATCATGTTCTTTTCTTACAGAGCATTCGACAACAATACTCGCCTTTATGATTGATTTAATAAATATTCCTACACCTCCTCCTCTCTTATTATTACCCCTATTAATTCTCAAAAATTCATAACCTTTAACTTTAATAATATTATTAGCCACTTCATAGTTCAACCACAGCTTATACAATACAGCTAAATCACTCTCTTGGCGGCAACGGTTTGCGTCGATTTCGTCGCGCATCGCTTAAGCTCCGCCTTCGAAGGGAAAAGACGGTTTTGGCATTCAGAAGCGTACTTAGGTAAGGTGTTGAGTCGTGCGTATAATTTTGTTGATTGTATAATTTCGTGGAGCCTATAATTTCGTTGATTTTGTTTGAGTTAAAGGTACTGTTATTATTTTGGTGACTCTTTAGCTGTGAGTAGAATGAGTTTGTGCAGTCAAAAGCTGTTTTAATAAGGGTTATACCTGCAAGAAAACATTCTTTAGTTTTCCCAAGGACCCAAACCGATAAGTACTACATTATAAGAAATTTTCATTGTTAAAAATATAATTTATACAGGGTGTCTCATTAGTGCGTTATTGTTCATTATTTTGTTGTAGACACGCAAGAAAGTTTTAAATAAAAGTTATATGGATTTGAAAAATACCTACATATTTTAAAAATATCTTTGGATATACAGGGTGTCACGTTTTTGCCTGGAAAATTAAAATGAATGTTTTTTAAATGGAACACCTTGTATTTTATTTTATGATGAAATTATTAATACCCTAAATTATTGTAAAGACGAATTGCTACAGAAAATTTTTATCAGGTATGTGTGTGGTTACCTTTTAATAAAAGCCTTGCGGATCCACTCCTGCGATACCTGTCTTAAATATAACAAAGATCACGTTGAATTAGACGATTTTTCTTTTTATTGCTTTTAAAAGGCATATGATAACGCCAATTCAGATACATTTGGAAATCTGCAACTGTCAAATGATGAATTTGTAGAACTAATATTCAATATTGAAAAGATATTTTAAAATAATTTTGAAGAATTGGCTACAAAAAATAACATTTGTACCACACTTTTAGAATTAATTAACTCAATGCCCTTTAGTCATCTATGCTAACGTTTTCCAAAAGAATAACTTATTTTATTGTATGTTTAATCTCAATAACTAAAAAATATACTAACAATTAGTTTGACAGAATTGTCATTTATTTAAAATTTTAAAAATAATAGCAGTCGGTTGATCAAAATATGAACGGTGATTGGCGAATTTATTTTTTTTTGCAGTGTTCTCACTACCTAGAATGGATATGAAATATATTCGTTCAATTGAAGGCAATAGCATACTTTTTCGTTTTGTAATCTGTGCATGGATATTAGCCAATCTACGCACATACTACAAAACGAAAAATTATGTTATTGCGTTCAACTACGAATATATTTCATATCCATTTTAGGTAGTGAGAACACTTTAACAAAATTAAATCTACAAATCACAGTTCATATTTTGGTCACCCAACTCCTATTATTTAAAAATTTTTAAATAAGTGACAATTCTGTTAAACTAATTGTCAATATATATTTTAGTTATTGATATTAAATATACATTAAAATTTTTGTGTAGACTCGATAAATAATAGCATTTTTGTTTTTATTATGTCCACATTTAAAAAAAATAAATTTTAATCAAACTACATGATACTAATTTAATTACGAGTATTAAAACTAAAGTCCTGAAAGTTTCGGTGAAGATGAGGACAGAACATCTGCCTTCCATGCGAAAAGCCCGGGATCGAATCTAGGCCGAGGACTAATTAATTTTTCATGTTTATTTTATTTTATAAATTAGTCAACTTCGTAAATTATTTTAAAATTAGTTATTTTGTCTAAATAACCTAAAATATTTTTTTAAATTTGTAGATTTTCGTTAGTGGGTCGTAGAAAAAATATACTGACCATATCGAGTGGATTGTTCATATCACAATCAGACGATTGAGTACTCCGCACACGACGTCGTGCTCAAACTTCGTCTTTGTGTGATATGGCTATCATATCCACCCTTGTTGAACAAACTACAATTTATTTGTTTTCTTGGTTTAAGTTTTACATCAGAAATAAGAACTAAATTAATTTACTTTTCAAGTTTTCTTGTAAAAATCGATATTACTTTCTCCATGTACAAATTTAATACCTACCTAAAATAAGTACTAATTATGTAATATCGTGTAATATTGTAATTCAAATTTCACATTACTATAAAGTTTCAAAATTCCCTACTTCGGTATGGTCAGATAAAAATTGAATATATTATATTAATAAAAACTGTCAAAGTATTACTTCTACAAATCTGTATTTCAATTAATAAGAATACATCTAAATATAACCAATATTGTTAAAATAAAAGCACAAATTCTTTATAATTCCAAAATACCATAGAGTTCCCAGACCTCAGTCGAAGCATTCGTTTATCTAGGTATAAACCCTTTGCGCGAAGAGTAACACTTGCCAGAGACACGGGGGTACCACTTGATTTGCATCCGCGAGCGTGACACATTTCTTTAACAATTGAAGCCCTTGGTGTAAAAAGGATCCAAGTCACAATTTGTCGTGAAGTGACTGTTTTAGCTCAAAACATTTGTTAACGAGGATTTTACTAGTCACATACAAATTATTTTACCTCTAATCCGAAAGATGTGCTATTTTTCGTAATATTTATATTTAAATAATTTTTTAATTATATTTGACAGACTTAAAACAAATTAAAAATTTAATTTCCCAAAACTTACTTAACATGGCATGTAACCAACCTTATTACGTCAAGGTTTTCAATTTTTTCAATAATAAAAAAATTGCTTAATCCGGGCCCGACTTTTCCCTTTAATCCAACAGAGATAGCACCATTCCGTCTTGCTTGGTTCTCGACCGCCAGATCAAAGACGCCGACACGGAGTTGTGGAGCTGTATTGTATAAGCTGTGGTTCAACCACGTTTATGTTATACTTAAAACATCCAGGTCATATTTATGTTATAGACATTTGATATTATAAACAACAGGGACCAAGGACCGTACATTAATATTACCAATATTAAATTTTTTTAGAATAGCCATTTGAATGAGGTGGTGCACCATCGTGTATAAAATACATAAGCTTTGTCCCAACATCTCACAAAACCGTAATATTACGGTCATCGTCATGCGCAGTAAATGAAAACCTATCAATAAAGCCCAAAGTCAAACGGTTTTTATTTACTGCGCATGACGATGACCGTAATATTACGGTTTTGTGAGATGTTGGGACAAAGCTATTATCTGCCTCTGTGCTATTGGAACTTCCTCCAAAAGTATTGGTAAATTAAAATAAAAAAATTGTGATGAGGCCATGTACATACCTATTGTTCTGTCCTAATTTGATTATTCCATTTACAAAAAGTATTCATTGACACAAATTTCTTCTGGGGTTTGGATTGCCACTTACCTTCCGATTGTAAAGTTGAGAGAAAAAAATTGACCCACAGACAAAAAATAATTTTTCATAATAAAATTTCTTCGACATTACTTGAAAATATTTTTTTTCTTTAGTGTTTATGAATTTTTTGGGAGGTTGATTAGTTTAACAAGTCACAATTTTCATAAATTTATGTTTATTAATCTGTGAGATACCCATCAAAAAATAAGTAATTTTACTTTTCGTTTTTCAACTACAGGTTTACCAATTTTTTTGCCTTCAATTTTCTCGAAAACGGTTGCTTTAAGCGACTTACAATAAGAGTAACTTTTTTATGGAAAAAATTTAAAAAATAGACCCACGTTGTAAAAAAATCAACCCCCAAAAAGTTAATCATAAATCGACCCCTTACCCTTGCAAGAACTACCCTTTCTGATTAAATAAGTAATTTGTCGATAGTACCATTGGATTCAGCAGTAAATTTTATGTCAACAGGGATTTTTTTCGAAGTTTTATCGTGTTTTTTAAGCTTACAATTTCAAAAAAACCACTTTCCAAGTTTGCCCTTTTGACGCCCCTAAATCCCTTAATATGTATTTAACGACCCATAGTTATAGGAACTTTTTTTACTAGTTTTAGGAGTACTATCACCTCCCGAATTTTTTTACACTATTTCAATGATCCCTGTATAATGCCGGGGCCAACAAAGGGCCCAGGTTCGTCAGATTTGTACGGTATTGTGGATCTACCGTACAGACTCACTTTGATCCTATTTGGCGCGACCCGTGGTAGAAACACGACACCATACAAAACTGACAATATTGGTATGTTGTTGGGCTCATCCTATATATACGTACCTTAAATCCAGTTTTAAAGTACATTTATAAAAATCATAATATAACAACTATACCAACTTTACTAACTTAAGTTTCCAGAATAAATTCTCATTTGGGTATTTAATTCTGAATTTCCAAATATTTTAACATAATTAGCCAAAAATAATTCTTGAATATACATGATCTATTTTTATTAAAATAGTATACGCCGCATAAGTGTGATATTAGTGAGCCAAACAAAAACAAACCATTATATTATTGATTTTGACTTATTATATACAGTGTGTTGTGAAAAATTTACAGCTAAAATCTCTTGTTAATTGATGAAAGGAGAGTATAACCCTTTAAGGATTTAGTTTCAGAGATACAGGACGATTAAATTTTAAAATAGAAATAGCCATAAATCAAAATCGTGTCTTTATTTTCAACTATTTAGACTTACTGCTTTTTTCAGATAAAAATGTATAATGTTGATTTATAGGCCAGTAAATAGAGTGAAAAAATTAGAATTAAGCTAAGAATTGGTATCTTGATTTAATTCGATATGCTGATGATGCTTACGGTCTATCTGGCTAATTTAAAATGAAAAATTTCCATTTCCTCTTCATCTAGAGTATTCTAGAGTATATTATTTTTTTAGGATACTATCCTAGTATTTCTAGTTTACCCGCTAAGCTCACATGCTTCCATTTCGCTAGCGCTATGGGCCGAACAGATGGCCGTATTGAAATTTTTCAAAAATACTTTTTACAATCGTTTTTTTGTTTGAGTCGATAGCGATTGGCGAGCACTCAAAATCGGCTGATGTTTGAACATTTCATTATAGTTACTTACAAAAATCGATTAGAAAAAAATGTTTCCCGACAATCAATCACCCTAAAGGGTGTATTTTTAATGCGAATACTGCATGAGAGAGACACAATGACACTAGATATTTTAGTACCAAGTCCTCAGTAGATTCATGGTAGTTTTGGTGCACTAAAAAATAGTACACAAATATTACACAAATAGTACACAAATAGTACACAAATAGTACACAAATAGTACACAAATAGTACACAAATAGTACACAAATAGTACACAAATAGTACACAAATAGTACACAAATAGTACACAAATAGTACATAAATAGTACACAAATAGTACACAAATAGTACACAAATAGTACACAAAGAGTACACAAATAGTACAAAAATAGTACACAAATAGTACACAAATAGTACACAAATAGTACACAAATAGTACACAAATAGTACACAAATAGTACACAAATAGTACACAAATAGTACACAAATAGTACACAAATAGTACACAAATAGTACACAAATAGTACACAAATAGTACACAAATAGTACACAAATAGTACACAAATAGTACACAAATAGTACACAAATAGTACACAAATAGTACACAAATAGTACACAAATAGTACACAAATAGTACACAAATAGTACACAAATAGTACATAAATAGTACATAAATAGTACATAAATAGTACACAAATAGTACACAAATATTACACAAATAGTACACAAATATTACACAAATAGTATACAAATAGTACACAAATAACACACAAATATTGCACAAATAGTACACAAATAGTACACAAATAGTACACAAATAGTACACAGATATTACACAAATAGTACACAAATAGTACACAAATAGTACACAAATAGTAAACAAATAGTACACAAATAGTACACAAATAGTACCCAAATAGTACACAAATAGTACACAAAGAGTACACAAATAGTACAAAAATAGTACACAAATAGTACACAAATAGTACACAAATAATACACAAATAATACACAAATAGTACACAAATATTACATAAATAGTACACAAATAGTAAACAAGTAGTACACAAATAGTACACAAATAGTACACAAATAGTACACAAATAGTACACAAATAGTACACGAATAGTACACAAATAGTACACAAATAGTACACAAATAGTACACAAATAGTACACAAATAGTACACAAATAGTACACAAATAGTACACAAATAGTACACAAATAGTACACTTATAGGGCACAAATAGTACACAAATAGTACAAAAATAGTACAAAAATAGTACACAAATATTACACTCATAGGGCACAAATAGTACACAAATAGTATACAAATAGTACACAAATAGTACACAAATAGTACACAAATAGTACACAAATAGTACACAAATAGTACACAAATAGTACACAAATAGTACACAAATAGTACACAAATAGTACACAAATAGTACACAAATAGTACACAAATAGTACACAAATAGTACACAAATAGTACACAAATAGTACACAAATAGTACACAAATAGTACACAAATAGTACACAAATAGTACACAAATAGTACACAAATAGTACACAAATAGTACACAAATAGTACACAAATAGTACACAAATAATACACAAATAATACACAAATAGTACACAAATATTACATAAATAGTACACAAATAGTAAACAAGTAGTACACAAATAGTACACAAATAGTACACAAATAGTACACAAATAGTACACGAATAGTACACAAATAGTACACAAATAGTACACAAATAGTACACAAATAGTACACAAATAGTACACAAATAGTACACAAATAGTACACAAATAGTACACAAATAGTACACAAATAGTACACTTATAGGGCACAAATAGTACACAAATAGTACAAAAATAGTACAAAAATAGTACACAAATATTACACTCATAGGGCACAAATAGTACACAAATAGTATACAAATAGTACACAAATAGTACACAAATAGTACACAAATAGTACACAAATAGTACACAAATAGTACACAAATAGTACACAAATAGTACACAAATAGTACACAAATAGTACACAAATAGTACACAAATAGTACACAAATAGTACACAAATAGTACACAAATAGTACACAAATAGTACACAAAGAGTACACAAATAGTACACAAATAGTACACAATACACAAATAGTACACAAATAGTACACAAATAGTACACAAATAGTACACAAATAGTACACAAATAGTACACAAATAGTACACAAATAGTACACAAATAGTACACAAATAGTACACAAATAGTACACAAATAGTACACAAATAGTACACAAATAGTACACAAATAGTACACAAATAGTACACAAATAGTACATAAATAGTACATAAATAGTACATAAATAGTACATAAATAGTACATAAATAGTACACAAATAGTACACAAATATTACACAAATAGTACACAAATAGTATACAAATAGTACACAAATAACACACAAATATTGCACAAATAGTATACAAATAGTACACAAATAGTACACAAATAGTACACAAATAGTACACAAATAGTACACAGATATTACACAAATAGTACACAAATAGTACACAAATAGTACACAAATAGTACACAAATAGTACACAAATAGTACACAAATAGTACACAAATAGTACACAAATAGTACACAAATAGTACACAAATAGTACATAAATAGTACATAAATAGTACACTAAATAGTACACAAATAGTACACAAATAGTACACAAATAGTACACAAATAGTACACAAATAGTACACAAATAGTACACAAATAGTACACAAATAGTACACAAATAGTACACAAATAGTAATAGTACACAAATAGTACATAAATAGTACATAAATAGTACATAAATAGTACACAAATAGTACACAAATATTACACAAATAGTACACAAATATTACACAAATAGTATACAAATAGTACACAAATAACACACAAATATTGCACAAATAGTACACAAATAGTACACAAATAGTACACAAATAGTACACAGATATTACACAAATAGTACACAAATAGTACACAAATAGTACACAAATAGTAAACAAATAGTACACAAATAGTACACAAATAGTACCCAAATAGTACACAAATAGTACACAAAGAGTACACAAATAGTACAAAAATAGTACACAAATAGTACACAAATAGTACACAAATAATACACAAATAATACACAAATAGTACACAAATATTACATAAATAGTACACAAATAGTAAACAAGTAGTACACAAATAGTACACAAATAGTACACAAATAGTACACAAATAGTACACGAATAGTACACAAATAGTACACAAATAGTACACAAATAGTACACAAATAGTACACAAATAGTACACAAATAGTACACAAATAGTACACTTATAGGGCACAAATAGTACACAAATAGTACAAAAATAGTACAAAAATAGTACAAAAATAGTACACAAATATTACACTCATAGGGCACAAATAGTACACAAATAGTATACAAATAGTACACAAATAGTACACAAATAGTACACAAATAGTACACAAATAGTACACAAATAGTACACAAATAGTACACAAATAGTACACAAATAGTACACAAATAGTACACAAATAGTACACAAATAGTACACAAATAGTACACAAATAGTACACAAATAGTAAGTACACAAATAATACACAAATAATACACAAATAGTACACAAATATTACATAAATAGTACACAAATAGTAAACAAGTAGTACACAAATAGTACACAAATAGTACACAAATAGTACACGAATAGTACACAAATAGTACACAAATAGTACACAAATAGTACACAAATAGTACACAAATAGTACACAAATAGTACACTTATAGGGCACAAATAGTACACAAATAGTACAAAAATAGTACAAAAATAGTACACAAATATTACACTCATAGGGCACAAATAGTACACAAATAGTATACAAATAGTACACAAATAGTACACAAATAGTACACAAAATAGTACACAAATAGTACACAAATAGTACACATAAGTATCACAATAGTACACAAATAGTACACAAATAGTACACAAATAGTACACAAATAGTACACAAAGAGTACACAAATAGTACACAAATAGTACACAAATAGTACACAAATAGTACACAAATAGTACACAAATAGTACACAAATAGTACACAAATAGTACACAAATAGTACACAAATAGTACACAAATAGTACACAAATAGTACACAAATAGTACACAAATATAGTACACAAATAGTACACAAATAGTACACAAATAGTACACAAATAGTACACAAATAGTACATAAATAGTACATAAATAGTACATAAATAGTACACAAATAGTACACAAATATTACACAAATAGTACACAAATAGTATACAAATAGTACACAATTAACACACAAATATTGCACAAATAGTATACAAATAGTACACAAATAGTACACAAATAGTACACAAATAGTACACAGATATTACACAAATAGTACACAAATAGTACACAAATAGTACACAAATAGTAAACAAATAGTACACAAATAGTACCCAAATAGTACCCAAATATTACACAAATATTACACAAATAGTACACAAATAGTACACAAATAGTACACAAATAGTACACAAATAGTACACAAATAATACACAAATAATACACAAATAGTACACAAATATTACATAAATAGTACACAAATAGTAAACAAGTAGTACACAAATAGTACACAAATAGTACACAAATAGTACACAAATAGTACACAAATAGTACACAAATAGTACACGAATAGTACACAAATAGTACACAAATAGTACACAAATAGTACACAAATAGTACACAAATAGTACACAAATAGTACACAAATAGTACACAAATAGTACACAAATAGTACACAAATAATACACAAATAATACACAAATAATACACAAATAGTACACAAATATTACATAAATAGTACACAAATAGTAAACAAGTAGTACACAAATAGTACACAAATAGTACACAAATAGTACACAAATAGTACACAAATAGTACACAAATAGTACACGAATAGTACACAAATAGTACACAAATAGTACACAAATAGTACACAAATAGTACACAAATAGTACACAAATAGTACACAAATAGTACACTTATAGGGCACAAATAGTACACAAATAGTACAAAAATAGTACAAAAATAGTACACAAATATTACACTCATAGGGCACAAATAGTACACAAATAGTATACAAATAGTACACAAATAGTACACAAATAGTACACAAATAGTACACAAATAGTACACAAATAGTACACAAATAGTACACAAATAGTACACAAATAGTACACAAATAGTACACGAATAGTACACGAATAGTACACAAATAGTACACAAATAGTACACAAATAGTACACAAATAGTACACAAATAGTACACAAATAGTACACAAATAGTACACAAATAGTACACTTATAGGGCACAAATAGTACACAAATAGTACAAAAATAGTACAAAAATAGTACAAAAATAGTACAAAAATAGTACAAAAATAGTACACAAATATTACACTCATAGGGCACAAATAGTACACAAATAGTATACAAATAGTACACAAATAGTACACAAATAGTACACAAATAGTACACAAATAGTACACAAATAGTACACAAATAGTACACAAATAGTACATAAATAGTACACAAATAGTACCCAAATAGTACCCAAATAGTGCACAAATAGAGCACAAATAGTACACAAATAGTACACAAATAGTACACAAATAGTACACAAATAGTACACAAATAGTACACAAATAGTACACAAATAGTACACAAATAGTACACAAATAGTACACAAATAGTACTCAAATAGTACACAAATAGTACACAAATAGTACACAAATAGTACACAAATAGTACCCAAATAGTACACAAATAGTACACAAATAGTACACAAATAGTACACAAATAGTACACAAATAGTACACAAATAGTACACAAATAGTACACAAATAGTACACAAATAGTACACAAATAGTACACAAATAGTACACAAATAGTACACAAATAGTACACAAATAGTACACAAATAGTACACAAATAGTACACAAATAGTACACAAATAGTACACAAATAGTACACAAATAGTACACAAATAGTACACAAATAGTACACAAATAGTACACAAATAGTACACAAATAGTACACAAATAGAACACAAATAGTACACAAATATTACACAAATAGTACACAAATAGTAAACAAATAGTACACAAATAGTACCCAAATAGTACCCAAATATTACACAAATAGTACACAAATAGTACACAAATAATACACAAATAGTACACAAATATTACATAAATAGTACACAAATAGTAAACAAGTAGTGCACAAATATTACACAAATAATATACAAAGGGTTCATGTTTCAATTTCAAATTTTATCAATTAATGAGAGGTCTCGGCTATAGTCAAATATCGCAACGCCCTTTATATTGGTTAAAAGTCATAAATATAGTTAAAGGTATGTAACTTAATTATTTTAATTTTAATTATTATAGTAATATGTTTTTAAATGAATACAATCTTGAAAATAACATAAATACAATGTAAAGGACCTCGCAATAATCTTATGGAAATTGGGTTTCTGTCAAATTGTCTGAATTTTTGATATGTTGTAGATTTTATCATACTGAACAAAAGTCTCCATGGGCACAAAGTGCCAAAATGAATATTTTGGCAACTACGGAGCTGCCAAAGCTCCCCTGACCCGTTGCAAAACTATTCATTTTAAATACTATTTACAGATGTCAAAAGCATATTTTAATTATTCTAATGTATAGGGTAATGTTTTGAGGTCAGATTGGACAAATTGACCGTTGACAGCTGTCAATTCACTATCAACGAGGAAAATAAAAGTAAATATCCTCTTTTCACATTGAGAGTTTGAGTTTTTGAGGTCGCTGAATTGTCAACTGTCAATTTGTCCAATCTTCTTTCTATTAAAATAGACTTTCTGGAATGCTTTTTCCATAGAAAACCTATTTCTTTTAAAAGTTTCCATAGTGTGCTTCGACTCATTTCAGGGCAATCCTTATCATCTCGAACCGTGGCAAGAACTTTATCTACTGTCGGAAATTCTTTTCTAAAGAAGAACGCATGCACTTTTCTTCGAAGTATTCTTTTCAAAAGATTTTCTAATTGAAATTTTGGTTTTCCTGGAGCTTTACGTGCTGTTTGAAACTCGCCACATTTCTTTTCTTTAACAACTCTGTAAATCGTAGATTTCTCAACACCAAGCGTACTACTAACTAATTCCATTGTCATCAACACTTTTACATAAATGTTTGTCTGTAAATGATTTAAAACAATTAAATATTAATGTTTTTTCATTAACTGTTAAAGGACCGATTTTTTGTCGTTTACGCGGCCCTTCCAAATTTTCCATGATCACACTAGACTTCTTACTGCACCTTGCAAGTTGCAACTAAACGACATTTAGTAAACTGTCAAGAATACACAACTTGGACCTCCTTACTAAATGGAAAACCTATAATCGCATTTTCGGTGAAATTTGTTGGGAAGGTATTTATTTATCTACTTATAATTCGATTACTGTAAGAAATTCTTGGAATTAAAATAAAACAAAATTGGCAAATAGGTACTTATTGAAAATAATCTTAAGATACGGCTATGTAATATTTAATACACAGGGCTTTTGGCCTGTTTAAACCTTTTTCTATTGTTCTGTACAGCTTATGTTTATAAAGGACAAATAAAAGACCCAAAACTTGTAATAGCTCAGGTACATTTATTAGAATTTTAGGAAATATTTAGATTATTCTGTAAAAATATTTAAAATGACCGTACTAAGTTTCGCATTAGAAATGCTGTTTTATTACTCTCTCATACATAAAAATAGACTATAGTATAAGATTAGAGTTAACACATAAAGTAGCCTCCTCTGTACATGTCTTTGTCTGTAATGCAGAATTTACACTTAAAGTAGTATCTGTCCTCATCAAGGTTTTGCGAAATTTGCACATTAAGTAGCTTTTTTCGTTTCGCAGATGGATTTTATGAATGACTTCACCGTTAACACATAAAATAGTATCCCCTGTATATTTATTTGTCGTCTAAATGCAGAAATTTACACCCTAAAGTGGTATCTTCTGCAAGTTAAAAATCAGTTAAATAAAAAGAAAAATATTATTTTCCTACTTGTGTTCTGAATTTCTTCATTTCGTTTTTAATTTATTATATTTCTGAGACGATTTGCATTTTCGATAGTTTTTACCCATGTTTTTATAATGGCTGGAAATATAGTCGGTCTGAACGATGTGAATCACGCGACACAAAAATTGGCAATAGAAAATAAAATTTTAAATCTGAACATGTGGGTCAGCGGCGTAACATAGGTATACTACATGGTTATCTTTATTTCCACTAACAAGAATGTGAAGCATAATTTAATATCTAAAATAATTTTAATTAAATAATGAACTTTAAGAAACTAGATATTTAGTTTATAAATAAAACCGCACCTTGTTTGGCTCATTTTTACGTCATCACTAATGCATTCCAGTTAGCTAGTTATAACAAACTATTAATAATATTGAAATAATTTAATTTTTTAGATGATAGCTTCGATATGGTGGAAGAAGGCGATGATTCGGAAGAAAATGTAGCCAAGAAGCACAAAATCGTGCTATTAGGCCTCCTGATTCATTTTTTACTTCTATTAGCCGTTTTCGATGTGTACTTCGCTAGTCCTTTAGAACATGGAATGTCTCCAATCAAGAGTACAAATAATCCACCAGCCAAACGGTTAATTCTATTCGTTGCCGATGGATTGAGGGCGCAAGCGATTTTCGGAAAAGAACACGAAACAAGAACACCGTTTTTAACGAATATTAAATATAACGAAGGTAGTTGGGGTATCGCACACACTAGAGTACCTACGGAATCAAGACCTGGTCATGTTGCTATGTTAGCGGGGATATATGAAGATCCAAGCGCTATTTTAAAAGGTTGGAAGTCAAATCCGGTAAATTTCGACTCCGTAATCAACCAAAGCATTAATGCGTGGGCATGGGGTAGCCCCGATATAGTCAAAATCTTCAATAGAGATAATTTACCAAAAAACCATATACATTCTTATGATGCGCGAATAGAAGATTTTGGTAAAGAGGATACAGGAGTTTTAGATACTTGGGTATTCGACAGAGTGAATATTTTTTTAAAAAACGAAGTATCTAATTGTAAAACAAACTGTAATCATTATTTCGAACAAGGAAACGTTTTTTTCCTTCATTTACTTGGAATCGACACCGCTGGACACGGTTATAAGCCACATTCAAAAGAATATATTAACAACATCATTTTGGTCGATGAAAATATTAAAGAAATAACAAAACTATTCAACTCAGTTTACAAAGATAATTCTAACGTATTTGTATTCACTTCCGATCATGGTATGACAGATTGGGGATCTCACGGGACGGGTTTGGATCACGAAACGCAAACTCCGGTTATTGCTTGGGGAGCTGGTATCAGAAAAAACGATCAGCAGCAAGATATTAAGCAAATTGATCTAGCGCCGCTACTTGCATCTCTTATCGGAATCAATATTCCTATAAATTCATTAGGAATTTTACCAGTTGGTTATCTTAACGTCGATAAATATAATTTGGTAGAAATGATTATGTCGAATATAAAAGAATTAGTGGAGATTTTTAAACAAAAGATGCTACGGACGGAGGAGAGTGCGTTGATTTATTTCCCGTTCAGCAATGTGACTAAAAATGTTTTAAACGAAAAAGTAGAAAAGTTGAGCGAGCTGGGTTTGAAGTTATCTATCGATGATTTTAGTTTGCTGTGCGAAGATTTTATGAAAATGTTAATAGAAGGAGTTAATTATTATCATAATTATTATCAGTATCCTATTCTTTTGAGTATAAGTTTAGGATTTATAATATGGATATTATTTTTATGTGTATCAGTTTTTGATTTGCAGAAAATCAAATCAAAATCGTATACAATTCGTAGTACAATTATTATTATTGTAATCAGTATTTTGTGTAAAATTAGTAATTTTCCTATTTCTTATTATTTATATTTTAATTTCCCAGTAATATCGTATTACTATTTAATTAAAGGTTATAACATTATCGGTATGATTCCAAAATGTTCAAAAATGATTTGGCAAATTATTTTTTATGTAGTAGGAATCGAACTGCTCGTTTACGGATTCTTCAATAGATCTTCCTATACTATTATTATGATTCTAGTAGCTGCATGGGTAACTCTTTCTGAATCGCTTAAAAAAGGTTCTAATAATTCTGAAAAAATAATTTGGGTGTTATGCTGTTTGATATTATCGATTTTTCCATGTCTTCCTGTGATGAAAACCTCTTTTAATTTATATACGTATTTTGTAGGGTATGTTGGTTATATAATAATCTTTGGAAAATTGTATTTTTACGATTTGAAATACTATCATCGATTGAATAATGTTAATTTTCAATATTCCATACTTATTGTACAGTTTATATTTTTGCAATTAGCAGCAGTTTACGTAATATTACTCATCGAATTCGAATATATATCACCAGATTCTAATTATAAATACATCTCTTGGGTAATCTTTGTTGTTCCAGTTTTACTTATTCCATTGACCGATAATTTTATTGCTCTCAGACTTACGTCTACCGTTTTCGGGTTTGCGCCGTTTTATACTTTGGTGTCATCAAATTTCGAACTGCTGTTTTCCGCCATTTACGTGTTCTTCCTATATACGTGGTTAATTATAGAATCTAAGACATTCCAAACTGAGACTTCGCACAAAATTATTTATTATTTAAAATTTGAAGAGTCTACAAACAAAAAAGGAATAAACGAGGATGCGTTTAGAAGAGCTTTCTTATTCATGATCTTCATTTTTGTTGGATTTTTTGGTACAGGGACTATGGCAAGTTTGAATTCTTTTGATCCTATGTGGACCAGAGCGTTTCTAACTGTTTTTAGTCCGTTTAAAATGATGGGATTAATTCTTTTAAAATTCATCGTTCCATTTATTTTTACGTGTAGTATTTTTAGAGCCATTAATGAAATTGGAAAACAAAATGTATTAAATATTTTTTGTATTATATTAGTATTCTCTGACTTAATGGTTCTGCAATTTTTGTATTTAATTACTAATGTAGGATCGTGGTTGGACATTGGGACAAGTTTGTCTCATTTCATTATTATGGAAGGTTTTGCAACCATTTTACTTCTACTTTACGGAATAGCTCAGTGGCTTACAAGAGTACGATATAAGAGTTTTGAGTCTGTAAAAGTTTTGTAAAGAAAGATAAATAAAGCCATTGTTATGAAATGTGTGTATTTTTTAATCTAAAACTAAATGATAATAAGTTCTCTGCAATGTTCTTCTATCCAAAAACTGCCAATGCAAGTTGCTTTAAAAAATATCAAACTGGTCATTGAAAACCAATCTTTGAAAGTTGTTAGCAGCGCCGAAAGTCTTAGCATTATTTTTGATTGCAAGTTACGTTTTGAAGAGCATATTTCATTGTTGGTAAAGACATTTTATTGAGTTCTTCGTCAATTATATAGGAAGTGAGGAATTTTCAATTTTCCTTTAGGAAAACTTCTTTGTGAGAGTTTAGTTTTATCGACTGAGCCAGCCTACAGGATAATTTCGCATCAGGTAGTTGAGTTAAATAAGCGTAGTCCTCTGGTGTGTAGAGGGTGAATATATTTTAATTATTAAATACTTATACAGGGTGAGTCGGGAGGAGCGCACCAAACTCTAGAAGTATACTATACACGTGAAAATAATGTAAAAAAACTCATATATTCTTATCCGATTTTCATTTGTTTTCAAGTTATGGCGTAATTAACAATGTTCATCTAGCTTTCCACTTCTGAATTTTAACATTATCAAAGTATGGCATATGTTCAAGGCTCAAAGGCATTTGATATTACTGACGTTTTGATGAACTGTCAGTGTACAGTGAACGTTTAATTTCGAATTTATGTGATTGTTAGTGTTGCAAAATGCCAGATACTTATTCAAATTTAGAATAAGAGAATTTTTATGTGTAAATGGAAATCGGATAAGAACATTTGAGTTTTTTACATTATTTTCACGTGTATAATATACTCCTAGAGTTTGGTGCGCTCCTCCCGACTCACCCTGTATAGTATGTAATTATGTTTATTAAAATTAAATTACTAAAGTAATACAAGAAATAAGATGTATATAAAAGCACATGTACAGTCTGTAATTGTACCCGAAATGAAATACAGTCTGTTCGCTATACTAACCGGGGTTTCGGATTAAAAATTTTATGAGTATTTCCAGGTAAGTACCCGAAAGTTTGACCTGTTCTTTAGGGAAATATAACTGGTTAAATGAAATGAAAAATAATGTACAAGTTTTTAATTAAATAATAATGGAAAATATTTTGTATAATTGGGAGCAGAATTAAACTTCTTCATTAATGGAGTCTAATGTGGCTATTATAAACCTAATAATAATTTTATATTACACTTTACACAGAAAATATGGTCTATGTATAATAAGAGGGTTATTTAGCTCAAATAAAATATTTTCTAACATAAAAATTTGTTCCATGTAGAGTATTTCAAATGAAAAATAGAAAAATTGAACTTGCCAACAAAAATGAAAATCAGTCGTTATCATCCAAAATATCATAATCGTCATCATCATCACTAGAGCTAGGAATATATGCAAAACGCCATATTTTGCATATGTTGCATATACAGGGTATTATTGAAATACACGTACATATTAAAACTGGGTATTGCGCAGATCCCCACTGAATGTAGAAAAATATTATTTTTTAAAAATACCCCTTATTAAGGGAGTTATTAATTTTTGAAAATTAATTCTAAAACAAACGTACTTCACTGATATGTTGAGGATGACCTATATAAATTAGGTTTATTTACCTATTTTAAACATCAACAGTAATTAATATGCAAGTTTTTGTCAGATGATAAGAAAACTAGTCTTGTAAGAAATAAGCATGTTGCCAAGATTTTCGAATTAATTTCTATTTCCGAAGACTGGTTTTTACTACCCTCGTTATCAAAAAACTAGAATATTTGATAAATGATTGTTTTTAAACTATACATTTTTGAAACTATAGATTATTAAAATTTTAGTTGATTTACGAATCTGGCTAACACGAGCGCGTCATTTCCAAGTTTGTAAAAAGTGTTGTTACGATTACTTTTAAATATTTTTTTACGATGCCACTATTTAGGAATATTGAACTAACGGATATAGTGCTGGTTTATGGGGCAGCTGGAGAAAATTCTCGGCAAGCACAAATCCTGTATCGCGAACGGTTTCCAAATCGGAGAATTCCGGACTGTCGTACGTTTATTTCAACTGTTCAGCATCTAAGAGACCATGGAAAATTTGAGAGTGTCAATGCAGATCGAGGGAGAACAAGAACACAAAGAACATTGGCGGCCGAAGAAGAAATATTGGAAGCTGTTGAAAACCGGCCTCAATTAAGTTGTAGAAGACTAGGTCTTGAAATTGCAGTGTCCTCATTTGTTGTGTGGCGGACACTTAAAGAATAAGGTTTACATCCTTATCACATCCAAAAAGTCCAGGCTTTATATCCAGGTGATGAAGAAAAGAGAGGGGAGTTTTGTGAATGGATGATTCAAAAATGTGTTGATATTCCTGATTTTCTAAAAATATTATTGTATACTGACGAGGCTTCATTCACTCGTGATGGCGTGTTCAATATGCACAATACGCATATTTGGAGTGATGAAAATCCTCACGCCATTAGGGAAACTGGGCATCAAAGAAAATTTTCAATAAATGTTTGGGCTGGCATAATAGATCAGTATTTAATCGGGCCTTATGTTCTCCCGAACAGATTAAATGGGCCAGGATATCTCCACTTTTTAGAAGATATTTTGCCAGTACTCCTAGAAGAGATACTGTTACAATTAAGGCAACGGATGTGGTACCTACTAGATGGCGCTCCTCCTCACTTTGATTTAAACGTACGGCAGTTTTTGAACATTAGATTTCCTCAAAAGTGGATAGGCAGAAATGGACCTACTAAGTGGCCTCCGAGATCTCCGGACTTAAATCCATGCAATTTCTTTTTGTGGGGTCACATGAAACAACTGGTTTATAATGAACCTATTAATAGTGTTGAACAATTAACCAATAAAGTTAATGCGGTAGCCGAGGAACTACGACAAAATCCAAGACTAATTTATAATGTTCAAAGTTCTTTGGAAAGACGATTGCAAGTGTGTGTAAATAATAATGGACGGCATTTTGAACAATTACTGTAATAAACTTTATTTTGAATTAATTGGTTTTGCTACGGCAACAGTGCAATTTCTATGGGTAAGTTCAATTTCGATTTATTTTACTTCTTTAAATATGGAAACTAGTAGGTCGGAAAATGGGACTCTTCCCCAATATTTAAATTTTAGAATTTGAAGTTAAAATTGGTGCCAATCGTTTTTGGTCATTACATACTATTCCCCATTTTAATATGTACGTGTATTTCAATAACACCCTGTATATATATACAATTTTTGATTTTGAATGCATATATTGACATTTTGTTAATTTTTTGGCATATATCTGACGTACTAATTGGCTGGACATATTAAAATTATGAGTTTTGGACCAAAATAATATTTTTGAAATGCCTTTACAGGTCGATTTCCTAAAATTTTGAAGGATTAACTTTTCCCTGTAATAAATTACGGTTAATGGTGTAGGTACTTGAGAGGATTAAATTATAAACACCCTCCTTAAGCCAACAAATTTTGCTAAATATCCTTTCAGGTAGTTGTATTTAAATTTCTAAATGACTCAGTTTACTTTCAACTTCATTTCAGTCTTTATTGTTGTGTTGTGTTAACCAGTGGGAAAAATGGTAAAATTAATTGAGTCGTGGGTAAAATCTTATTCAGATTTTGTTGTAAAAGGTGATAACCAGGTGTTTTGTAAAACATGTTTTAAAATTGTAAGTACTTTTTTATTTTATATTTTATTTTGACCTTTCACAATGGCAAATCAAACGAAAGTAAAATATTATTTCAACCCACAGTTAAAAAAAAAGTAGGGCAACTTTACAACGTACGAATGTATTTAATTTAATTAAAACTTCTACAGGAAATTGGAAAACAAAATGTATTAAATATTTTTTGTATTATATTAGTATTCTCTGACTTAATGGTTCTGCAATTTTTGTATTTAATTACTAATGTAGGATCGTGGTTGGACATTGGGACAAGTTTGTCCCATTTCATTATTATGGAAGGTTTTGCAACCATTTTACTTTTGCTTTACGGAATAGCTCAGTGGCTTACAAGAGTACGATATAAGAATTTTGAGTCTGTAAAAGTTTTGTAAAGAAATAAAATAAAGCCATTGTTATGAAATGTGTGTATTTTTTAATCTAAAACTAAATGGTAATAAGTGCTCTGCAATGTTCTTCTATCCAAAAACTGCCAATGCAAGTTGCTTTAAAAAATATCAAACTGGTCATTGAAAACCAATCTTTGAAAGTTGTTAGCAGCGCCGAAAGTCTTACCATTATTTTTGATTGCAAGTTACGTTTTGAAGAGCATATTTCATTGTTGGTAAAGACATTTTATTGAGTTCTTCGTCAATTATATAGGAAGTGAGGAATTTTCAGTTTTCCCTTACAAAAACTTCTTTGCAATACAGTCTTCTTGGTCTCCTCTCGTATCAAAAAATATTTAACCAGAAACTCTTTGTTTTCGAGTGATATTTTATATTGTGATAAAATAAGTGAATTACAGTGATTTGGTGAACATGGAAACCAACCTTCCCCCCGACAGAAGGGGGACAGACGCTTCGTTTGATTCAACGAATCCCTCGCAAAATCTTCAACAAGCGAGCGAAGGCCTTGTTAATAAAACTAATGTAGATACCGATACACCTGATAACGTGGAGCAAAAAAGTAAGGTCTTTAATTTATAAAAACCCAATACTTATTCGGACTTCGTGTATGTATTTATTGAACAGGTCAATGACCGAAACATTGACAAATTGCATCCCATGGCCGTAGGTCACATTTTACATAATAAATTAAATATTCCAAATATTAAAAAAATTGATAGAGTAGGTAAAAACAGAATCAGGATGTAACTGAATAGTATAAAAGATGCTAATAAATTGGTTTCAAATGATGATTTAAAAAAAGAAAATTTAAAGGCGTATATTCCAAATAATTTGCTTTTCAGAAAAGGTGTAATCAAACATGTTGATAAATATAATTTGGTAGAAATGATTATGTCGAATATAAAAGAATTAGTGGAGATTTTTAAACAAAAGATGCTACGGACGGAGGAGAGTGCGTTGATTTATTTCCCGTTCAGCAATGTGACTAAAAATGTTTTAAACGAAAAAGTAGAAAAGTTGAGCGAGCTGGGTTTGAAGTTATCTATCGATGATTTTAGTTTGTTGTGCGAAGATTTTATGAAAATGATAATAGAAGGAGTTAATTATTATCATAATTATTATCAGTATGCTATTCTTTTGAGTGTAAGTTTAGGATTTATAATATGGATATTATTTTTATGTGTATCAGTTTTTGATTTGCAGAAAATCAAATCAAGATCGTATACAATTCGTAGTACAATTATTATTATTGTAATCAGTATTTTGTGTAAAATTAGTAATTTTCCTATATCTTATTATCTATATTTTAATTTCCCAGTAATATCGTATTACTATTTAATTAAAGGTTATAACATTATCGGTATGATTCCAAAATGTTCAAAAATGATTTGGCAAATTATTTTTTATGTAGTAGGAATCGAACTGCTCGTTTATGGATTCTTCAATAGATCTTCCTATACTATTATTATGATTCTTGTAGGCGCATGGGTAACTATTTCTGAATCGCTTAAAAAAGGTTCTAATAATTCTGAAAAAATAATTTGGGTGTTATGCTGTTTGATATTATCGATTTTCCCTTGTCTTCCTGTGATGAAAACCTCTTTTAATTTATATACGTATTTTGTAGGGTATGTTGGTTATATAATAATCTTTGGAAAATTGTATTTTTATGATTTGAAATTCTATCGTCGATTGAATAATGTTAATTTTCAATATTCCATACTTATTGTACAGTTTATATTTCTGCAATTAGCAGCAGTCTACGTAATATTACTCATCGAATTCGAATATATATCACCAGATTCTAATTATAAATATGTCTCTTGGATAATCTTTGTTGTTCCAGTTTTACTTATTCCATTGACTGACAATTTTATTGCTCTCAGACTTACGTCTACCGTTTTCGGGTTTGCACCGTTTTATACTTTGGTGTCTTCAAATTTCGAACTGCTGTTTTCCGCCATTTACGTGTTCTTCCTATATACGTGGTTAATTATAGAATCTAAGACATTCCAAACTGAGACTTCGCACAAAATTATTTATTATTTAAAATTTGAAGAGTCTACAAACAAAAAAGGAATAAACGAGGATGCGTTTAGAAGAGCTTTCTTATTTATGATTTTTATTTTTGTTGGATTTTTTGGTACAGGGACTATGGCAAGTTTGAATTCTTTTGATCCTATGTGGACCAGAGCTTTTCTAACTGTTTTTAGTCCGTTTAAAATGATGGGATTAATTCTTTTAAAATTCATCGTTCCATTTATTTTTACGTGTAGTATTTTTAGAGCCATTAATGAAATTGGAAAACAAAATGTATTAAATATTTTTTGTATTATATTAGTATTCTCTGACTTAATGGTTCTGCAATTTTTGTATTTAATTACTAATGTAGGATCGTGGTTGGACATTGGGACAAGTTTGTCTCATTTCATTATTATGGAAGGTTTTGCAACCATTTTACTTCTGCTTTACGGAATAGCTCAGTGGCTTACCAGAGTACGATATAAGAATTTTGAGTCTGTAAAAGTTTTGTAAAGAAAGATAAATAAAGCCATTGTTATGAAATGTGTGTATTTTTTAATCTAAAACTAAATGATAATAAGTTCTCTACAATGTTCTTCTATCCAAAAACTGCCAATGCAAGTTGCTTTAAAAAATATCAAACTGGTCATTGAAAACCAATCTTTGAAAGTTGTTAGCAGCGCCGAAAGTCTTACCATTATTTTTGATTGCAAGTTACGTTTTGAAGAGCATATTTCATGGTTGGTAAAGACATTTTATTGAGTTCTTCGTCAATTATATAGGAAGTGAGGAATTTTCAATTTTCCTTTAGGAAAACTTCTTTGTGAGAGTTTAGTTTTATCGACTGAGCCAGCCTACAGGATAATTTCGCATCAGGTAGTTGATTAAAATAAGCGTAGTCCTCTGGTGAGTAGAGGGTAAATATATTTTAATTATTAAATACTTATACAGGGTGAGTCGGGAGGAGCGCACCAAACTCTATACACGTGAAAATAATGTAAAAAAACTCATATATTCTTATCCGATTTTCATTTGTTTTCAAGTTATGGCGTAATTAAAAATGTTTATCTAGCTTTCCACTTCTGAATTTTAACATCATCAAAGTATGGCATATGTTCAAGGCTCAAAGACATTTGATATTTCTGACGTTTTGATGAACTGTCAGTGTACAGTGAACAGTAACTGAACGTTTAATTTCGAATTTATGTGATTGTTAGTGTTGCAAAATGCCAGATACTTATTCAAATTTAGAATAAGAGAATTTTTATGTGTAAATGGAAATGGAAATCGGATAAGAACATTTGAGTTTTTTTACATTATTTTCACGTGTATAATATACTCCTAGAGTTTGGTACGCTCCTCCCGACTCACCCTGTATAGTATGTAATTATGTTTATTAAAATTAAATTACTAAAGTTTAACCGTTAAACAACTTGAACCAAAATGAAGAGAGAAATTTAAATTTGAAAATATTAATATTAATAAAATTATGATTTAGCAAGTTGTAAATATCCCGAAATATATAATTTTGGGAGTGAGGATGACCAGGAACTTGTTGGATACGTTGTGGACAATGAGCACTGATGATGGCAAATAAGCCGAAAGCGCTTTGCATTGATTAATAAAAAAGTTTTGCACGAAATACAAGTTTTTCCTTTTGAATCTAAACTACGTGCACACAGCTGTCAACCTTTTTTGGTTTTTTTAATAAAATGAACTATTTTCGATCTAGAACGCGACAAATAATAAGGGGCGCCGTAGAAAATAAATTGCTACAATAAACATTTTTGTTTTAGAAAATGTTAAATAATTTTTTTTGTTGATACTATTTAAATAATAAGGTTGGCACTTTGATAAGTACGTATATTTAGGAAATAATATAGAAGTAAATAAATAAAAAAGAAAACTCAAATGTGACCAAGACTTAAAAAAATAAATAAACTTTTTATTTTAATTTACTATATTTTCTCATAATTTAATCTACAGAATAAATCATCTTCGAGTAATGACGTCATCGACATGATTTTATGAATAGAATACCCTATATTTTTATCAATTTTACAAGAACAGGGTACGTATTGTAACAGGGATCCTTACTGGGCATTGCCAACTCACAGGAAACCTTAGTACACTGAGGTAGTAGAAAATAGTAGGTGCAGATTCTGTGAGAAGGAAGACAAAACCTCCCTTCACATTCTGACTGAATGTGTAACTCTCCAAAATCCAAGGGCACTATATTACGATTTCCACCTCACTCCAACTTAAGTTCGTCCCTAATAAATTTGGCTCATATTGTTCGCCTTTAAATTTTTGAATATGTATACGGTACAACTAGGCCTCTACCTGTGTTAATTTTTAGGATCACATAGACTCTGCTCTGCAATATATAGAATCTGAATCAGAGTCTCGATAAAAAAAGGAAAAAAAATGATTCACTTCCAGTGATGTAAAATTACCGTAATTTATATTTTTGGTAATTTACGGGTTTTAATTACCAAAATTAATTACCACAGTAATAAATTTTTTGTCGTAAATTACAGTGGTAATTTACCGTAATATATTTTATACACATACATGACTAATATTGACTTCGAAATGAAATTAAGGTGTGTGTCTGTGTCGAACATAGAATTATTTGTTACTAAATATAATTTAAATTTAGGTTTAAGTAATATAAAACGCGTAAGAAAACAAAAACATAAAATGAAATAAAACTTAAGTTCCTCGTACTTTGTATAAGAAAATTTATTTAAATTTTATAAGAATTATGTTTTATTAATTATATTATGCATATGTTACGTTGGCATTTCACAATGAGCTGGACTAAATGAGATCTCTAAATCAACTATTTTATCTAGTTCAGTTTCGCTATCTACTTCAGACCAGTCGGATTCATATTCAGATTCACACTCCAAAGAAAATTTTAATGAACCGGATGAACATTCCGCTATATTTAAATTTTGTCTGATATAAACATTTGTTAGTCGATTCCTTTTATTTGTATTGACATTTCCATACGTTAATAAGCTTTGTTCTGTGGCAGCAGTTGACAGTGGGCAGTTTAATACTTCTACAGCTACTTTGTTTAACTTTGTTGTTGAACAAATCGATTTCCACCAAGTCACTGCTAATATTTTTCCATTTTTTAGACTGGTCCATACAAAATCTTTAGCAAATAGGGCTTCTTTAGATCTATAAATGGCAATACTTGTCTGCAAGTAAATTCCAGCTAGCTGTCATGTTTTTTTCATTTTCTGTTGTAATTGACATTTTTTTCGAAGCCTATTTCATCAATTAATTCGGATATAATGTTGCACATGAAAGTTGCTTCATGACGAGCTGCTTTCGTATCTACCATTTTATATAACACAGGCTCAGGTATGGTAAGAATAGGATTACCATATTACAATATACAATTTCCTGATATTTCTAATGAATATTCCGGACAAATTTTTAAAAATCCGAACAAAATGAAACTTCAACTTGAAATAATTACTATGTTTTATTTAAAAAAGTACCTACATACCATCAAAAACTAAGAACAAACAATTCCTCAGTTACAAAATCTTGAAATTACCGTAAGGAGGACATTAACTATAGATTCATTGCGAATATTAGACCAACCATCAATTTGAATCCCTACCGTGTTAGCAGTATGAATTTTTTCGTTCAGGGACTTTTTTACACGATCATATTCAGTGTTTAGTAATTTATTTGATAACTGATGCCTTAAGGGAAGTTTTAATGAAGAGCAGTTATCCAATGCTTATTTTCACTGAAGTTCGGCGTCGTTTTCGCGAAATATGGTAAATTACAAGAAAATGCCGTATATAATGGTAAATAACGGTAAATAATGTAAATTTTTTTACCACCAAAATCGGTAATTTACTTTGTAAATTACGAGTAAATTACTGTAATTTATTTCTGATTAATTACGGTAAATTACCACGGTAATTTATCGGTAATTTACCAGTTCACATATCTGATTATGGTAAATAATGTAAATTTTTTACCACAAAAATCGGTAATTTACTTTGTAAATTACGAGTAAATTACTGTCATTTATTTCTGATTAATTACGGTAAATTACCACGGTAATTTATCGGTAATTTACCAGTTCACATATCTGATTATGGTAAATAATGTAAATTTTTTACCACAAAAATCGGTAATTTACTTTGTAAATTACGAGTAAATTACGGTAATTTATTTCTGGTTAATTACGGTAAATTACCACGGTAATTTATCGGTAATTTACCAGTTCACATCTCTGTTCACTTCTGAAGATACTAATAGTAACAGTACCTAAAAGTGTGTAATATGAACGCAAAAAAGTGCTGAATATTTATTTGCTACATAGGACTTTGAATTTTTAGTTTTCTTTTTACGGCTTGACTTTTGGTGCAAATATGATAGACATGTTTCAAAAATCTACAATTACGTGTTTGTTTTTAATTTTTCATGCATTTTTTATAAATAAATATTTTTTATGGACCTGTTGTCCTATATAAATATATATTAAGGTACTATACGTCCCTAATATACACAAAGTATATCTCTCGCTATTTCTATAGAGTGCGACTGGGCCTCCAGCCATCTTAATTTTCAGGTTCACTGAGACTCCGCTGTAATTTATATAAGGACTCTACAGCAGAGTCTCAGTGAACCTAAAAATTAACAAGGCGGGAGGCCCAGTCGTATTATATGGATATACAGGGTGTTTCTAAATTCATGCGACAAAATTCAGGAGGTGATTGCTCGTATGAAATTAAGATGGGTCTTTCCTATAACAAAATTTTCTCAGCTCACTCCTTTCTGAGATATCACCCTTAAAAAGTAAACACGGTAAATGAATTGTCATTAAAATCAATACAAATTTCATATAAAACTGGTTATAACGCATGAAATACTCTGGATAATCACATACTATTTGGTATTGTTCTAATGGGAAAAGCGGGGCAAATTCAAATATAAAATAAAAAACAAGGTGTCATGTTAAATAAATGTAATTTTGATATGTATCACTTTCCTGGAGAACCCAGAACGATAAACCTTCTTAGCGAGTAGTATGCGAATTCGTCGTTTCTGCCGGCAAACCAATTGCAATAGTTCTATTCTTTTTAAGTCTTCTCAAGTTTTGTGTGTATATATTATAATGACTTTTTTGCTCAATACTAGTTTAAAATTAAAATTTTTGTTTTCATAAATGTAATAATGGTGTTTACAAAAAGACAAAAAATTAAATAATGTTGTTACAGATACCTCTCAGAAATTTTTTGCCGATATTATTATTACATATAAGGTTTTAAAAGATCTGGCTAAACAATGACCGATATTGTTTTAACAACAATTGAAGAACATTTAAAAGAAGTAAATTATAAAATCACATCAATGAATAATATATCAGTACGCTTTAAAGAAAATAAAAATCTACATGATAAATTTGATGAACAAGAACAAAAATATAGATTGAAACATTTACGTCTACATAGATTACCAGAAGGTACTAAAAATAATTTATAAAATAAAATATATGATGGTTTTAGGTTTTAAACAATGCAGAACTTTTTATGAAGAATAACTTTTTCTCGTTAATTTAATAATAAAAAAGTTTTTAATATACTGCGTACTTAAGTGGACTCACTGTATATTTAAAACTGGTTAAAAAATTATAGAAATCTGTTAATAGTTTCTTTCTACATAATATAAATTTTTAAACGAATTCAAAAAAAAATCCTTAAAGCTTACTGATGAGTAAACATTCTCATTATATATCCATACGGTACGACTGGGCCCACCTTGTTAATTTTTAGGCTCACTAAGACTCTGCTGTAGAGTCCATATATTATTAACAGCGGAGTCTCAGTGAACCTAAAAATTAACACGGCTGGAGGCCCAGTCGCACTTTATAAATATAGCGAGATATATAGTTTAGGTATATATATATTAGGACGTATATAGTACCTTAATATATAAAGAACCACAGTTCCATTAAAAAATATTTATTTATAAAAAATTCATGAAAAAATAAAAACAAACACGTAAATAAACATGTCATATTTGCACTAAAAAAAAGCCATAAAAAGAAAACTAAAAATTCAAACTCCTATGTAGCAAATATTCAACACTTTTTTGCGTACCTATTACACACTTTTATATTCTCCCATTTCCTATATTTAAAAATCTGATGTGTCCAACACATGACTTTCCTATCTAGTTATTATAGGCTTTTCCGGTTATTTTGTACAACCTATTGCAGCACTTCTATAAATGTTTAGAGGAGGATAAACCAAATTATACATTGTCCACATATATCTACCTCGAAACATTTTTCTATAGATATTCATTGAAAACGAAAATACTGAAAAATTTAAATTTAGCACTTTTCCATTACGGTCCATTTCAGAAAAATCATGTATAAACAAAAATTATAGAGATCGATATCGCAAACAACTTTTAGTTCAACAATTTTCATAAAAATCAGAATTTTGCACATTTTGTCAAATTTCTCGAATACGGACCATTTCAGGAAAATTTGACATATAACAAAAATTATAGATAATAATATTAGAAGTAACTTTTATTTGAACAATTTTCTCCTCCAAACATAAATAACAGATATATTCCATAAAATATAAAAACGGCCTCCCATAAAGTATCCCCCCAGATGATTCGACTTTGTCCAAAATCTAATCATTTCACGTCAGGCCCAAATAAACCTTAAGTTTAAAATTTTATGTTTTTTTTTATCAGTTTTTGAGTTTTCTTCCAAATTCGAAATTTACACATTTTCTCAAATATCTCGAATACGGTCCATTTTAGAGAAATTATGTATAGAATAAAAATTATAGAGAATTATATTACAAACAACTTTTATTTAAACAATTTATTTTTTTTACATTTTGTCAAATTTCTCGAATACGGACCACTTTAGGAAAATGTTGCATAGAACAAAAATTATAGAAAATTATTTAAAGAATTTTCTTCTCCAAACGTAAATAACAGATATATTCCATAAAATATAAAAATGACCACCTATAAAGTATCCCCCCAGATGTTCCGACTCTGCCCAAAATCTAATCAGCTCATTGGACGCTAAAACAAAGCTTAAGTTTAAAATTTGGTGTTTTTCGTTGTATCGGTTCATGAGTTATACAGACACACAGACACACACGCACACCCACACGCACACCCACACGCGCACGCGCACGTGCACGTGCACACGCACACGCACGCACACACACACACACATACATACACACACACACATACACACATACACACATACACACACACACACACACACACACACACACACACACGCGCGCACACATACACACACACACACACACACACACACACACACACACACAGAGACACACACAGACACAGACATCATCGCAAAAATAGTCAAAACGGATTCAGGGGACCTCAAAACGTAAAAATCCGTCGAAAACTCGAGGTCAAAAAAAATCATGATTCCTCTACTTTCCTTATATCTGTATACAGATAGGAAAGTAAACATGAATCATTTTAGGTTAACTGAGACTCTGCTGTAGAATCCGTATATAATTGATAGCGGAGTCTCAATAAACCTGAAAACTAGCAAGGCTGGAGGCCCAGTCACACTCTATAGATATAGCGCTAGATATAGTGTATATTAGGAACATATCTTATAGTACCTTAATATACAAAGAACCACAGTTTCATTAAAAAATATTTATTTATTTTTGTGTACCTATTACAAACTTGTATACTGCCCCATTTAGTATCTTTAAACCTGAATATATATATTTTTTTTATTTGAAATTTTGGGAAACTAAACCAAGGAATGTACACTACCTTTTTAATTATATTAGGTGACGTAATCATTAAAAATGGCAGACGGGAGCCGTTATGGCAAGTGATATATTATTTGAAACCCTTTCCAATGATATCAATATAACTAAAATATTTTTTCTTTTTACTCATAATGAATTCTTTGTTTTAAATGTTCAATGCTATCAACTGGTGTACCACAAATATTTAACCTTTGGCACTGTATTATTCTCGTTTAAAATCAAAGATTTTTATGAATTCATATCTCATGACGGATCAAAAAATAAATAGGAGGTGGAGGGACTTTAGATCCGCATTGTATAATCGAGAGCAGAGGCTATGTGAACCTGAAAATTAACACAGCTGGAGGCCTAGTCGTACCGTATACATCTTCAAAAATCTAAACGCGGACCATACAAGCGAAATCCATTAGGGACGAACTTAAGTTGGAGTGAGGTGGAAGTCGTACATACCGTGAGTCAGGCCATTGAATAGGTAGTGCGCTGCACAGCTCATATCGCAATGAGTCTCAAGGATGTAAGCATACTTATATTTATTTAAATCTCTATATTCCACACGAAAAGTTCGAAATGGTATATTTTAATTTTGGATGTATGAAAATAAATAATCCACAATACGACACTTCAGTGGAAAGTCAATTTTAATGATTTATAGGACAACGTAACAAAACAATTCGAAGGAACATGAACTTAAATAGATTGTTGCCATTAAGGTTAAGAATAAATAAATGTAATGAAAATCCCAATAAACCAAATTAACAAAATTATGCTGCACATTAAATTACTATTATAATAAGCTTTCAAATGAGCTGTCACACTTAACAATATGTACCACTTTTTTATCGTGCTAAAGGGCGCTAAAATCAAAAGTAACACTATAAACAGTCACATTTCTAAAAATTATTCTTTAAATTACATTTGCGTTGATGTGTAATACTTAGTACGTTTTCTATTTAAATTGTATTGGTTAGTAGTGGGAAGGAGGAGAGGGGAATGTTGTGTGTCAGTTTAGGATGTGATAAAAATGTGCCAGCCTTAGAATAAAAATCGACCTAATTTAAACAATTCTTTGTATTAATTTGAAGCAAGTGGTGATACAATTGAAATCAGCATAATAAAAGGAAGCTTAAAAATTTGTATGTTATGTTGGGAATGGGGTGCTAAAACACTACGACCTAAAATATTTATTGTACCCCTTTTGTCGCTAATGCAGCAAGGAAATGTCGCAATGCCTACAACGATCCTTCCAATCATATCTTCCTTGAGTGGCTTCAAGTTAGGTAAATATCACTCTTCTATTTAATATGCTCTTAGGTATAGTGTCCTTGGATTTTGGAGTGCTACACATTGTCAGAATGTGAATGGAGGTTTTGTCTTCCTCTTCACAGAATCTGCTCACTATATTCTACTACTCTTAGTTTACTTAAGGTATCCTTTTAGTGGGCAATGCCCAGTAAGGATCCCTGATACAATACGTAACTTGTTCTTGTAAAATTGGTAAAAATATAGGGTGTTCTATTTATAAAATACTGTCATTGACGTCATTACAAGATGATTACAAGATATATTGAATTATGAGAAAATAAACTAAATTAAAATAAAAAGTTTACTTATTTTATTTTACGTCTTGGTCATATATCACATTTGAGTTGGAATTTTCTTTTTATTTACTTTTATAATAATGCCTAAATATACGTACTAATCAAGGTGCTAACCTTATTATTTAAATAATATCAACCAAAAAATTATTAAACATTTTCTAAAACAAAAATGTTTATTGTGGCATTTTATTTTCTACGGCGCTCTGTAGTACTTGTCGCGTTCAAGATCGAAAATAGTTCATTTTAATTTTTAGACTGACCCGAGTCGAGAGACAAAATCACCAAGCCTCCTAGTACGTATATATAATCAACTGCAACGTTGCCAAACCAAAAGCGCGCAGCGAATAGCTTAAGGCGCCCAGTTGACATGTAACATTAAACATCTTATACACAGCGAAATGTATATTAGCAGCGCACCAAGCGGCGAACGCCTGAACTAATATTTTATACAGGATCAAGAAACGGCTCAAATGGGCGTCCTCGAGATTTTTGTGTTAATGGGTGTTTTAGGGTGTCTACATCATCTGGAACAATTTTCAATGGGTTGTCACTGGGGATCCGTATATCGGAAGCCCAGTAACAGCGGAGTCTCAGTGAACCTGAAATTTAACATGGGGGGAGGCTCAGTAATACTTTGTAGATATATATATATATATATATATATATATATATATATATATATATATATATATATATATATATATATATATATATATATATATATATATATATATATATATATATATATATATATATATATATATATATATAAATATAAATATTTCCTTGCCGTTATTTCCTTCTGTGGTATTCAATTTAACAGATTCAGGGATGTTATTCGTTTTCTTGCGACTGTTTATGTAATTCCAAAAACAAGCGGAATTCGAAGTGAGCTGTTGATTGATATTGACCATGTAATTGTCGTAACATTGCTTAGTTAATATTTTGCAGCAAGCACGCAAATTGGAAAAATGTAAGTAGTTCACCTGTGACTTAGATGACTTATATTTGATATGTGCTTTTTTCTTTTCTAAAATCAGTTGCTTGAGTTCATAGGAGAACTATCTTGGATAAGTGGAATATTTACGTTTAAAGGTACGAACAAATTGACGACATTATTAATAATATTATAAAAGTTGTCTACAGCTTCATCTGCATTACTACCTAAAATATGTTTCCAATTAATAGAACCAAAAAATTTGTTAAGACCAACTTAATCGGCATTTTTATAATCTCTGAAATATTCATCATAAACTAACGGGTTATAAGACTCAACTGCCAAGTCTGCTACTAAGGCCTTATGATGATAATTGTTTTCAAATATTAAGTCAGAACATTTTTTTACTCCAAGAGGCAAGTGGTAAATTATAATCACCAAATAAGTAAATATTCAGTTTATTTATCGTTTTCAACTTGTTTGTGTTTCCAAGGTCTTCAGCCGCAATGGAACGAAAAAAAGATAAATCCGGGATGGCCAAGTGCCCCAGCCTGTTCTAAGTTTGCTACGCCCTTGTGTGAATATTTTTTTTATTATTGTAGTCTACGTGCGATATCTGTGGTATATTGTTTTCGTTTTTGTATTATCTTCATGGTATTTTTGCTCGTTCAAAATTGTGATAAAAAAAGTTTCAAAAATGCATATATTTCCCAAACATTATTTATTTGCTTTTTGTAACAACTGTAACAACTTGTGGTGTGTCACATACAAAAATCGGTAAGTAATCGCTTTTATCGTAAAAATATTGGAACATTTTTGATTCTCAATTTAATATTTATAGTGTGGCACATTTTTGAAAAGGTGTAATTTTATAAGAAATTCAGTAATGCCAATATTGTTGTGTCAAATTCCGATATTAGTGCCCTCTTGAGGGTGAAAATTATGCACCTAGAAGCAGAAATGCTTGGACAAGTCGATTTCATTGTTATTGAAAGGTTCTATAAAAGAAGGGCAGGTTGACTTATAAAAATAGAATTCTGTTGAACTTACAACCTAGTAATAATGTTATTTTGATCCTTATTTTCTATTCTAAATCAACACAAAATAATTAAAACACAATGCACTTCAAAATAACTTATATTGAAATCTTAATAACTAACAAACAATATAAACACAATACAACAAGTCGTTGAGAATAAATTAATATTATTTTCTATTTGTCAATAAAAAAATGAAGGTAATATATGCAACTAACAATACAAGAAAGTAGTAATATTGGTTACCGAGAAGTCAGTAACTTTTTACCAAAAATTAGTAAAAAATATTGTATGAAACACGTTACAAAATGTCTCGTTCATAATACGGGACCTCCTTAGATAAAAGAGACCAGAGATATAACATACACCGGTTTTAAACCTGCGCAAATGTTGCCAATTTCTAAAGAAGGGTTAACGGAGTGGGGGAACTGGGCGGCGACACGCGGCGACCCGAACTCTGTGACAGGGACCGGACTTTGTTTATTAGCATCTTAATGAACTATTAGGTTTATTTAAAAGGTGTTTAATCGAATTTTGTATTATGAAATAAAATTAACGTAATTTTTTAATATCAAACAGATGCCACGACATTTTATGTAAAGAGAAGACCTTTTATAGAATATTTCGTTAGCGTTTATTTACTACGGACTTTTCTGCAAGAGATTACAGTAAAATGTTGAAATAGAATATATTGTTAATAGAGCAAAAATGTTACTCATTGTCTACGAGTATTATAAAAATAGCATGTGCGCAGGCTAATACTGCAAATCTACCCTTATGAGTTGAACATTATATTTTTTCTACGGCTATTACATATTATTAAAAATTAGTCAAAATGAGAAAATGCTGTTTTGTATTGTAACCTCAGAAAAAAGTATATTAAGGCTTCTTTCTTTAAGAATATTAATTATTATAAAGGATGAGTCACATAAAACTCTAGAAATGCATATGTCTGAAACCAGATAACATTTTAAAATTTAAATCTATTAAAAGTCATTTGGTCGCTAGGGATAAGTGATTATCGAAATAAATTATCGATCATTGAAAATAATCGATTATTTTCGATCAATCGATTATTTTCAAACAATATATTTTTTGTCATTTCCTTTAAAATCGACTACTTGATTATCTTTGAAAAATAAAAAATAATCGATTAATTAAAAAGCCAATTAACCGATAAATCAGTGTTTACAAAATATAATATAAATAGAATTATCGTTTATTTTAAATAATCGATTATTTTCAAATAAACCATTTTTTTTCGTCCATGGAAACAGATTATTCGATAATCTTTGAAAAATCGAAAATAATCGATTAATCAAAAATAATCGATTAATTAAAAAGTCGATTAACTGATAAATCGATTTAAAAAAAAACAGAATGATCGATTATTTTAAATAATTGATTATTTTCGATCAATCGATTATTATCAATAATCTATTTTTATTGTATTTCCTTTAAAATCGTTAATTCGATTATCTTTGAAATACCGAAAATAATCGATAATTCCAAAATAATCGCCTAATTGAAAATAATCAATTAATTAAGAAGCCGATTCTATGATAAATCCATTATTACGAATAATCTATTTTATTGTATTTAAAAAATAATCGATTAATTAAAAAGTCGATTAACTGACAAATCGATTTTCAAAAAAAAACAGAATGATCGATTATTTTAAATAATCGATTATTTTCGATCAATCGATTATTATCAATAATCTATTTTTATTGTATTTCTTTTAAAATCGATAATTCGATTATCTTTGAAATACCAAAAATAATCAATAATTCCAAAATAATCGCCTAATCGAAAATAACCAATTAATTAAGAAGCTGATTCTATGATAAATCGATTTTCCAAAAAATAAAACGAATTATCTATTATTTTCTAATAATCCTTTTTTCATATTTCCTTTGAAATTGATTATTCGATTATCGAAAATAATTGATTATTAAAAAGCTGATTATCCAATAAATCGATAATTTTAAAAAATAACCAAAATATCGATTATGTAAAATAACCGATTATATTCAATCGATTATTTTCATATAATATCTTTGAAAAATCAAAAATAATCAAATAATTAAAAAACCGATTAAACGATAAATCGATTATTTTGAATAAATCTACTTTTTTTGTATTTCCTTTAAAATCGATTAATACATTATCTTAAAAAAAACGAAAATAATTTATTAAAAACAGCGGATAAATCGATTTTCATTAAAAAATATCAGAATTATCGATCGCTTGCCTTTATCAGAGCATTTAGCTCCAAAATTTAGAGATTCGGATTTTTTGATCCAGTTATCTTTGAAATCGCATTCGATTGTATAATAAATAAATATTGCTAAATTTTGGATTTTTTTTAGTAAACGAAAATTATGTTCGAGTTGTTTAGGGGTTTGTAATGTAACATTTTATTAACGTAACTAAGGGTCGACATTTTTACATTAACACTGTCATTTTAATCTCCGTTTAACACAACGGTTGAATCGGACCTAACTCCTATAACTTTAGTATTTTTTTTGGCTTATACTAGATTACTTTGTTTTAAGACTGAAAATTCAATGTCACTTTCGATTTGACCGCAAATAAGATGAACCTTGAAATTTTAAGTAGGTCATCCTGTATTTCATCTAATATTCTTATAAAAATACCTTATAAAAATACCTTATAAAAATAAAATTTATCTAGCAACTATGATTCTTTACCTCTTATTTATTTACCAAAAAGAGCTAAAAACTACCTTTTGAAAACATTCTTATAAAACTACTTTTTAAATACAAAATTTCGTTAGCAATAATGCCTATTTACTATTTATTTAAAATAAATGTTCAAAATTTTACCCTTTTGTAAATTTATATAAGTAATATGAAATCTGATTTCTTATTCTTAATATTTATTGAAACCCCTTAATGCGGATCTGAAGTATTCAGCCCAGAGAATCATGGCGCTTTATGTCAAAACGTTAATAAATATTTACCGCTGAAAACGAATATATTCATTCATAACAGTAGTACTTGTATTATAAGTACATACAATTTTTCAAGATACATCGTGACATTTTGAACTTGAAATTGAATAACTAGAACACTTTAAATTGCTAAAATACCAACAAATAAATCAAAAAACAGCTGTCAATGGTGATTAAATTCAGGTGGAGGTGATCGCTGAATGGAAATCGGAGCAATTCGGGTGGCGTCGTGCAACAATGATTTTCAATTGGTGGGTTACTTTGGCTTAAAATAGACAACGTGCGCAGTGTGCAATGTTACATCTTCGGTCTCTTTAATCTAAGGGGACCTCTTTCTGCTCGGTACATAAAATAAGGCATTTCATAACTGCTATTAAAATTAATTTAACTACTTGGTAAACTAGTTTAAATACTATTCATAATTTATATACACAATTAAATAGGTAATTCCCCCAAAGCCGAGTTAATAACCGTTACCAAACCCTAGTCAACCAGCGATATTATTTTCATCACAATTATAATAAATCTATTGCATTTTGGTTTATGCCGTTATACAGGGTGGCTCACGCTCAACGGGACGGAGCTTTATGGGAAAACGACCAAAGATATAAAAAATTCGTTTGGGAGGAATACGTAGGTTACAGACGGCTACAATCTAAAATTTGTTAGATGTATACAGGATGTCCCACATAAGAGAAAATATACAAAGTTATATTATTTTTAATGGAACACCCTGTTTTTTATTTTAGAATTAAAAACTACATCAAAAATAATGTCAGTTAACTAAAGGTTCCCTATTACTATTATTATTAGTTTTCGATTTATTTGAATTTTTAAGGAAAAAAAGTCTCCCAGAAATTAATTGTTTACTCTTGTTTGAATAATTTTTAATGAACTAATTTTTTTTCTTATGTGGGACATCCTGTATACATTTAACAAATTTTAAATTGTAGCCGTCTGTAACCTACGTATTCCTCCCAAACGAATTTTTTATATCTTTGGTCGTTTTCCCATAAAGCTCCCTCCCGTCGAGCGTGAGCCACCCTGTATAATTATTACAATTAAATTTTTTTAATTCCAATTTATGTCAGTTTTTATTTTAGAAATAAAAAAACGTTACTGACTTACCTAACCTGTGCGACCTGGAGCTACCGCGGGTTGCTTCCCGAAAAAAATATACATAAAATAAAATATTTAAAAAAATAATTAATTTATTAATTTTGTAATATAATACTTTCGATCTTATATAATTTCGATCATGTCTCATTTCGATCATTAGTATTTTGAAACATATGTCGTATATCTTATCTGATTTCGATCATTTGTTTTAATTTGTTACTGTCGGTTTTATATGTTTAAAACTGGCAAGATCATAATGTGCGTCAGTCAGGGTATCTTACTACTGATCTGGATACAGAGGTAGTAATGCAGGAAAGTTCGCAGAAGCACATTACTAAAGTGTGTGTGTCCGGAAATAATGAGCAAAAAATTTGAGGGTTGATCCTATTCGAAAAAAAATAATATTAAAGTTCATATTATAGCGTTTTTTAGAAAACTCAAAAATAGCAAAATTACAGTACGTCAAAAAAAATTTTTATGTAAAAATAATGAAGGTCTAATCTGCTTAATCCAAACAGCAGGGTTAAGACAAAGTTAAATAAGTATTTCGTCTCAATGAAATCACTCGATTTCCTCTTAGAAAATACCGCCCGGTATTTTAAAAGATATTATTTTTACATAGAATTAGTACAAACATATTTAGACAGCATAACACACATTCTTATCTGAATAAGTCAATAAAAACAGAAAAATCATCAAGAATCTCTCGACTGCCTAATGATCTAGATTTATACCAGAATAGCGAACATCTATTCCAGTGGTCGCCAACCTGTCAATCGCGAGCTACAGGTAACTCGCGAAGGCAATTCTGGTAGCTCTCACAACGATTTTAATTTAAAAAATACAAACTGCAAAAATCAGAGAAGCTTCTGAAAATTCCACAAAAAATCTAATTGTCATAATATTAAACATAAACAGCGGCAACGTTGCGGTGAGCGATCTGCCGCTGACGCCATCAAGCTAGAATCGGCTAGAACCGACCAGCCGGACCAACGCGTTAGTGTTCGAGAACGATCAGGATTGCTTTGAACGGGATAAATACGCACGGCGCGGCGACATTGCGCTTAGTTTAAAACTGAACGCGTAACTAACGTCCAGCGGTTGGGTTAGTAGAGAACAACAAAAAATAATATTATGGCAAGCAGTTGTAAGAAGGTAAACACATACCACTTTCATTCAGAATGGGAAGAACAATACTTTTTTACAGAAGTTAAAGATAAAAATGTGTGTTTGTTATGTAATACTTCGGTCTCCGTTGCTAAAAAAGGAAATATTGAGAGACATCATAAAACTGTACATTCTAATTTTGAAAAATCATTCCCACTACATTCTGCCGCCAAAAAGGAGAAACTGAAACAATTAAAAAAGCAGTTAATTGGACAACAATCAATATTTTTAAGAACAGTCAACAAAAATAAGGCTGCAACTGAAGCACCGTACCGTGTGTCCCAGATAATTGCAAAAAAAAGAAACCTTATGAAGACGGGGAAATGATAAAACAGGCGTTTTTAAAAGCTGCTGATTCGTTATTTGCCAATTTTAGAAATAAAGACGAGATAGTTTCAGCTATAAAATCTATGAAACTTTCTGCTAATACAGTGATGAGACGTGTAGAAGTAATGAGCAATGATATTTTTTTACAATTGAGAACTGACTTAGATAACTGTGTTTATTTTTCACTTCAACTGGATGAATCAACAGATGTCGTTGACACTGCCCAGATGGCCGTGTTCGTCAGAATGGTTTTTAGTGATTTTACAATTAAAGAAGATCTTTTGAAGTTTATTCCACTGAAAGGACACACTATTGGACAGGAGTTGTTTTCTCATTTAAAAAATATTATTTCTTCCGAGAAAATTCCAATATCGAAAATGGTAAGCTTGACAACCGATGGCACTTCAGCTATGGTGGGTTGTGATAAGGGTCTGGTGGCGTTATGTCGTAAAGATGAAACTTTTCCGCAATTTCTCTGTTACCACTGCATTATCCATCAGCAAGCATTATGTGGAAATTTCCTAAAATTAAACAAAGTTATGAAACTGGTGGTAAAAATTGTGAACAACATTAGAGCTCAAGCGTTACAAAGAAGATTATTCAAAACCTTGGCCGATGAAGTTGACTGTCAATACGGGGACCTACTCCTTCACTCTGAAATCCGATGGTTAAGTAGAGGACGGGTGCTGAAACGTTTTAATGATGTCCTATCTGGCATAGTTCAATTTTTCAAACAACGCGATGAACCGACTCCGGAACTAGAAAATTCAATCTGGCTTAGAGATTTTGGTTTTCTCGTGTACATTACAGAGAAATTAAACGAACTTAATTTGCAGCTTCAGGGGAGAGACAAAGAACTAGCGGAAATGATTTCTGATATAAAAGCATTTATCAAAAAGCTGGAGTTTTGGGAACAAAACCTAATTAACAGCGATGCCAAGCATTTTCCTATTCTTTCAGAAAAAATATCTAAAAATCCATTAGAACCATATAACAGCAAATATCATGTATAAATAGTTTCTACCCTAAAGAATAACTTCAAAAATCGTTTTAAGTATTCCAACGAAATGGCTTTAGTAGCGCAGTTTGTTGTTTCACCCTTTATGGAAATTGATATCCAACAGTTTGCAACTTGTGTTATGCAGAACTTTGGCGAAGATATCGCTGCAACAGAAATGGAAGTAATTGAGTTTCAAAATGATTTAGCCTTAAAATCGTTAGTCTCAAGTACCAAATGTATCTGGCCTATTGTAAGTAAAGACAAATATTCAGTTCTATGCAGTGTTGCCTTGAAAGTGAAAGCATTATTCAGTTCAACCTATTTGTGTGAATCTTCTTTTTCCAATATGAAGTTTATTAAGAACAAATATTGCAATCGACTTACAGATGAACATTTGGATAATTGTATTCGAATGGCTGTATCAAATTATACTGCAAACATTAAAAAAATTATCGATGAGTCTGAGTGTCAGCCTTATCATTAAACGTGCTTTTTTATTTTTCAATGTTTATGTTCATGATAATGCGTTACTTTTTTGTTGTTATTATTAACTATTTTTAAATCTTACGTGACATGCTGTTGTGGCTGGATAAAAGTTTGTGTTTATTTTTCAAACACCTTCGTTTGGTAGGTAGGAATGTAGCTATGAACAAGTACGTACTAGTAATATTAGTTATTTTGTTATTAGTTTATTATTAGTACCTATGTATTATGTATTACCAGTTAAATAGTAAAATAAATACATATAATGATAAATTAACTGTGGATTATTTCATTTACGTTGCGTTACGTGGCTTCCGTGTGGGTAGCTCGCTGTTTATTCCAAAATTAACAAAGTAGCTCAACACATTGAGAGGTTGGCGACCACTGGTCTATTCTGTTAATTCGAACAGTAGGGTTAAAACAAGTTTAAATGAGTATTTCGTCTCAATAAAATCACTCAATTTTCTCCTAGAAAATAATATCTTTTAAAATAAGAAGAAATCGAGTGATTTCATTGAGACGAAATACTTATTTAACTTTGTCTTAACCCTGCTGGCATGGATTCAAGGCCACTCTGGGATTCTGGGTAACTTCAAGGCAGATCAATTGGCAAATATAGGAAGATCTCTGAATATTCCAGTGAATATCAAATTAAACTATCATAATTTCTTTCCATTTATCAGAAACATTGTGAATTCAAGATGGCTTAAAAAATGGAATAGCCTCAAGAGTAGAAAGAATACCTTTTATTCTAAAGTCGTTCCACGATTTGATAAAATCCCTTGGTTTTTAAATTTTCCCTACAAGGACAGAAGACATTTAACTACAATAATTAGGATGAGGACAGGACATTGCCTATCCCCATATCACTTATTTCGTATAGGAGTAAAAGATGATCCATTTTGTGAGTGTGGTCAAATTGGCTCATTAAACCACATTATCTTTGAATGTCCCATACATATGATGGCAAACTTTAATGTATACTCTCAACTGGCAAAAACCAAGCTTTCTACTCCCTTTGACATTTGTTTTATGTTGGCTTACCTTAATAATAGCAGATTAAACATTCTAATCAAAGTTTTACTTAATACTTTATCCTCTCTTTTAGTCCCAGGTGCTCCTTCTATTTACCGTTGGCAGTTTTCTGGTTGAGTTCAGCTAGCCGACTACCCCCAAGCAAGAAAAATTTGTATCCTGTGTTGTGACGTCTATGTACTAACTTTGTATACCCCTCTACGTATATAACTCAAGTAGTAACATTAATAAGCTTTTTACTTTGAAATATATAAATATATCAATTTAATAGAGGGTATCCAATTGCTGAGAGCAAGACAAGGATACTCTCCCCGTTTTTGGCTGGGTAAATAATCCTGTGGAATATAACCCAATAAAGGAAGAGGAAGAAGAACAAGTATGAAACATAATCCAATTATCGATTTACCTTAGCATAATTATATGTTAAAATATAAGATATTTCTTTAATTTTTTTATTTGTATGTACATTTAAATCGGCAGGTGCGGCAAGATTAGAAGCCAAAGAAACCATTTGCGAGGTAATTTATTTAGACTAGTCAATTGGTGATAATTTACGTATCAACGCAAAAGCTTTCGTCTCCCTATCTTGCGGTACCTACTACTTTATTACATTAAGATATTTAGATATTTTACCACTTCCAGTCTTTTACTACCTTTTCCCAATCCCACTTTTTCTCTTCTGCTTCTTCTTCTTTCTTCTTTTTTACCGGTACTGCTATTATTTCCTTAACTGGTACCGGTACTTTCTTAAAAACAATATAAGGTACATGTTTTACGACTTCAAAGGGTACAGGGCGTTCTATTTTAACTTGTACAGGATAGGGAATCTCCTTTTCGATGGGTACTTTAATAATTTTCTCCACTGGATAAGGTTGTGGTACTGGTACTTTTACTGGAACAGGTACTTCTTTTTCGACTTTAACAGGAACAGGTCTCTCTACGTAAACTTTAACTGGATAAGGTTTAGGTACTGGTACTGCTACCGGTACTTTCTTCTCTACTAAAACTGGATAGGGCTTTTCTACTGGAACCGCTACAGGTCTATCCACAAATACTTTTACTGGAACGGGTACTATTTTATGTATTGGATATGGTTTTGCAACATGAACTGCAACTTTAACGGGAACTGGCACATTTTTGACAACAGGGTATGGCTGAGGTACTTTTACTAGTGTAGGAACCTTTACTGTTTTGTAAACTGGATAAGGTACATTTTCTTTAACTTCCACGGGATATGGAGCATCGACTTTTACTTCTACTGGTACTTTTACTATCCTTTCAACAGGTACAGGTTTGTGGATAATCACTGGTACCTTATGTGGTACTTTAACTGGATAGTGTATTTCTTTTTCTACTGGATATGGCTGCGGTACTTCCACTTGTACTGGAACGGGAATATTTTTAATAACTGGTACTAGTACTTTTTTTTCTACTGGTACAGGGACTTTAGTTTCCCTGTAAATTGTATAATATTTCTCTTCGTGAATTGGTAATGGATTAGGTGACCATTTTTCATCTGTTAACCAAGCTCCTGAGGTAGCATCTAGGTTCCATCCTTCACCTAATTTAGAACTCTCACTGAATTGCCAAGCTTCGTTGGTTAAACCAGTAGGCTCTTCCTCATGTATATATTCTCCAGTAAGTAAAGAAGAAATGCTTCTTTTTTCCGTATTAGACGCTTTTTTCGGATTTTGTTTCTTTTTGTGTAAGGTAGACTCTCCCACGGCTAGACCTAAAATTGCTAGAAGCAACAGCTGAAAAATAAAGTAAATTTTTCTTTAAATATAATATATTTAAAAAAAATGGTTCCTTAATAATAATTGCAAGTGGAAAAAAAATTGTTTATTAAGCAATAAAAAATTTTTTAAGGAACGATTTTTTTTTAAAATAAAAGATTAGGTTTCCAAAAAAAAATTTAAATTATTTTATAAACAACGCATTTGTTAATAATAACTTTTAGAACAATAGAAAATAAAAAAAATTAAAAATCATTTTCATGTGAATTCTGATGATAAAAATTATGATTCCTATACTTTCCTTATATCTGTATACAGATAGGAAAATAAAAAAAGGGAGCACAATGATCTAGGGACGCCAAAATCATTGAAAATTAAAATAAACTGATAAAAATTAAGTTACAAGCTTTTATAAAATGCACTAAAAAGTAAAGAATATTTTTTTATCAATAAATTATTTTTCACTGCATATAAAAAGGAAGTAGACTTAAAACAATGCAATATTTGCCACTAGACTTCGGCTGGTGCAAAATAAAATAGTTTGTTTAAATTGTTAGTGCAAAAAAGCTTTAAAAAAGTGCTTGTGCAAATTGTCCAGTGCTTTTGGATTCTGTGAAGGTAAGTGTTTTAATTTTTGTTTCCATTTTTAAAAACTAAAAAAATCCATTAGACATAAGCCCAAAAAAGGGTGGGGGGTAGATATCAATAACCAAAGAAAATTATATCATAAATCATGTCCCTAAATTCGTAAACACGCTTTATAACCCTATAGCAAATATTCCAAAGGCCATATTTTATGTCGATTGTACATATAACTCAATTGAAAAAAGTAGTAATTTTAGAATATTACGTCAGTCCTATTGCTATTTTAAGAAGGGACATTTAATTAAGTCAGAAATTACAGTAGCTCCTGACGGATATATTTTAACAATCAATGGTCCCTATTTTTCTGATGCATTTAATAATGATGCAGCAATCTTACGGCAACAATTGGTTAATGATAATAATGAATTAAGAAACTGGATTACAGAAGGAGATATAGTAATAGTAGATAGAGGCTACAGAAATGTTATTCCTAGATTAGAAGAACTTGGGTTAATCACTTATATGCCACCTTTGCTTCATCAAAACCAACGGCAATTATCAACAAGAGAAGCTAATAGAGCGAGACTAATAACTAAAACTCGTTGGGTTGTAGAAGCCAGAAATGTACATTTTAAATCCATTTTTAAATTTTTTAAAGGCCGCATATCCACGCATCATGCAGTTAATTTGAGTGGTTTTTATCAGATTGTAGATGCGTTGTTAAATAAGTTTCATCCTCTTATAAACCTACCAGGTAAAAAGGACATAGCAGTTGAAATTTTAAACAAACTAGATGACGTTAATATTACGTGTCGAAGCACAAAATCTGACTACCAGAAATGATCGGTGGCGAAGATTGAACCACATGCATATTCCTGAATTTCCTCGCGTAGAGATCAATTTCCTAAAAGACTTAGTAGGTTCTTACCATATTTATTTAAGTCCATCATATATTCAAGATAAACTGCAAAAAGAGGAACATAATGTTTTAGAAATAGACGAGTTTAGAGAAGAGAATAATTTTTTACGTTTTAGAATTTATTCTAGGTTCAGAAACGCAACTACATATATGCTGTGGTTGGCATACGAAGAGGAACTTAATGAAAATATTGATCCAATTTTCTACTATTATTATACATGTCCATGCGGTTCGAGAACTTTAAGTACTTGCGCACATGTCGCATCAGTGTTATGGCACAGCTTATACAATACAGCTAAAACACTCTCTTGGCGGCAACGGTTTGCGTCGATTTCGTCGCGCATCGCTTAAGCTCCGCATTCGAAGGGAAAAGACGGTTTTGACGTTCAGAAGTGTACTTAGGTAAGGTGTTGAGTCGTGCGTATAATTTCGTTGATTGTATAATTTCGTGGAGCCTATAATTTCGTAGATTTTGTTTGAGTTAAAGGTACTGTTATTATTTTGGTGACTCTTTAGCTGTGAGTAGAATGAATGAAAAAAAAGACATCATTCTGTTTGTGCAGTCAAAAGCTGTTTTAATAAGGGTTATACCTGCAAGAAAACATTCTTTAGTTTTCCCAAGGACCCAAACCGATAAGTACCACATTATAAGAAATTTTCATTGTTAAAAATATAATTTATACAGGGTGTCCCATTAGTGCGTTATTGTTCATTATTTTGTTGTAGACACGCAAGAAAGTTTTAAATAAAAGTTATATGGATTTGAAAAATACCTACATATTTTAAAAATATCTTTGGATATACGGGGTGTCACGTTTTTGCCTGGCAAATTAAAATGTATGTTTTTTAAATGGAACACCTTGTATTTTATTTTATGATGAAATTATTAACACCCTAAATTATTGTAAAGACGAATTGCTACAGAAAATTTTTATCAGGTATGTGTGTGGTTACCTTTTAATAAAAGCCTTGCGGATCCACTCCTGCGATACCTGTCTTAAATATAACAAAGATCACGTTGAAATAGATGATTTTTCTTTTTATTGCTTTTTAAAGGCATATGATAACGCCAATTCAGATACATTTGGAAATCTGCAACTGTCAAATAATGAATTTGTAGAACTAATATTCAATATTGAAAAGATATTTCAAAATAATTTTGAAGAATTGGCTACAAAAAATAACATTTTTAAAAAACCACACTTTTAGAATTAATTAACCCAATACCCTTTAGTCATCCATGCTAACGTTTTCCAAAAGAATAACTTATTTTATTGTATGTTTAATCTCAATAACTAAAAAATATACTGACAATTAGTTTGACAGAATTGTCATTTATTTAAAATTTTAAAAATAATAGCAGTCGGTTGATCAAAATATGAACGGTGATTGGCGAATTTATTTTTTTTGCAGTGTTCTCACTACCTAGAATGGATATGAAATATATTCGTTCAATTGAAGGCAATAGCATACTTTTTCGTTTTGTAATCTGTGCATGGATATTAGCCAATCTACGCACATACTACAAAACGAAAAAGTATGTTATTGTGTTCAACTACGAATATATTTCATATCCATTTTAGGTAGTAAGAACACTTTAACAAAATTAAATCTACAAATCACAGTTCATATTTTGGTCACCCAACTCCTATTATTTAAAAATTTTTAAATAAGTGACAATTCTGTTAAACTAATTGTCAATATATATTTTAGTTATTGATATTAAATATACATTAAAATTTTTGTGCAGACTCGATAAATAATAGCATTTTTGTTTCTATTGTGTCCACATTTAAAAAAAAATAAATTTTAATTAAACTACATGATACTAATTTAATTACGAGTATTAAAACTAAAGTCCTGAAAGTTTCGGTGAAGATGAAGACAGAGCATCTGCCTTCCACGCGAAAAGTCCGGGATCGAATCTAGGCCGAGGACTAATTAATTTTTCATGTTTATTTTATTTTATAAATTAGTCAACTTCGTAAATTATTTTAAAATTAGTTATTTTGTCTAAATAACCTAAAATAATTTTTTAAATTTGTAGATTTTCGTTAGTGGGTCGTAGAAAAAATATACTGACCATATCGAGTAGATTGTTCATATCACAATCAGACGATTGAGTTTTCCGCCTACGACGTCGTGCTCAAACTTCATCTTTGTGTGATATGGCTATCATATCCACCCTTGTTGAACAAACTACAATTTATTTGTTTTCTTGGTTTAAGTTTTACATCAGAAATAGGAATTAAATTAATTTACTTTTCAAGTTTTCTTGTAAAAATCGATATTACTTTCTCCAAGTACAAATTTAGTACTAATACTAGTACTAATTATGTTATATCTTGTAATATTGTAATTCAAATTTCACATTACTATAAAGTTTTAAAATTTCCTACTTCGGTATGGTCAGATAAAAATTGAATATATTATATTAATAAAAACTGTCAAAGTATAACTTCTACAAATCTGTATTTCAAATAATAAGAATACATCTAAATATAACCAATATTGTTAAAACAAAAGCACACATTCTTTATAATTCCAAAATACCATAGAGTTCCCAGACCTCAGTCGAAGCATTCGTTTATCTAGGTATAAACCCTTTGCGCGAAGAGTAACACTTGCCAGAGACACGGGGGTACCACTTGATTTGCATCCACGAGCGTGACACAATTCTTTAACAATTGAAGCCCTTGGTGTAAAATGGATCCAAGCCACAATTTGTCGTGAAGTGACTGTTTTAGCTCAAAACATTTGTTAACGAGGATTTTACTAGCCATATATAAATTATTTTACCTCTAATCCGAAAGATGTGCTATTTTTCGTAATATTTATATTTAAATAATTTTTTAAATTATATTTGAAAGATTTAAAACATATTAAAAATGTAATTTCCCAAAACTTACTTAATATGGCATGTGACCAACCTTACTACGCCAAGGTTTTCAATTTTTTCAATAATAAAAAAATTGTTTAATCCGGGCCCGACTTTTCCCTTGAATCTAACAGAGATAGCACCATTCCGTCTTGCTTGGTTCTCGACCGCCAGATCAAAGACGCCGACACGGAGTTGTGGAACTGTATTGTATAAGCTGTGGTTATGGTTTCTTGGTTATGCAAGGCATCAGAATAATTGCTGCGTTTGAGAATCCACATCGGATGCATCTGAGATGTAGTAAATCTTTGATCACGTGATTCAGTGTACGTAAATGTAATGGGACAGATGTGTCAGATGTGGATAAAAAAACGCTCGAGATGTAAAAAATGCATCCGATGTGGATTCTCAAACGCGGCAAATATAAGATTTCCAACAACACGTTTACTAAATAGCATCGATGATGCAGCAGACCGATTATTTCCAGAAAATATCGATCTCGGTCCCATAGTAGAAGAAAATTAATTGGTATTACCATCTCGTATTTGCACCTAATACTTAACGTTAACGTCTTGGTTCAGTTACGTCAGTCATTTGGTCGTTTATCTTTAGTTCAGGCTGTTCTTTTAATTTAATATTTTACTTTTGTTTTCTTATATACCTTACAAAGTATCTGAATTTATATCTTTAGTGTAATAAATTCAGTTATCGTTTGTAATTGCTATTATTATTATTATATTTTTCCAAGTTATGAGAACATTAATAACAATGCCAAAAAAGAGAATAGAGAATTGGGTGTTGTGAAAATTTTACGTACATACGTGCTAAACTTGATGCCAAAAAAGACTTGCCAAAAATGTAATGATCTCTTTATATAAATAAGTAAGATATATTCAGATAAATGGAGAAATGGGTGGGTGGAACTCGAAGTGCGGCCACCTCCTCGTGGTGAGTTTTGGGTTGATTTAACATTCAAAACCTGTTTTATTATCTTGTAGCTGCCCTAAACCCCTTGAGTTTTAAATCAAGCGAAGAGCTGCACAAAGCTGAATTTTTTTTGTTTTTTAATTTCTCACCCCTAAGGTCCCAGCTAAATATTTTATTTTTTTACTAATTTTTATATAGGGTGTAAACCACATAAAACACAATTTTTTCACACTAGCCTAAATTAATGTTTTTTTGGTAATTTTTGACCTGCCCTATTATACAAGCAGTGCACTATTTCTACAGGTGCTAACACTTTACGCGGAAAGAAGATCCCAATCAAAATAAACATTTAATCCGATCATTATTCATTTCCCTAGATCCTACTTATACCTACCGTATAATGAACTTTTTTTGTAATGCAATAATGTATGACCCTGTATGTAAACTAATAATATTTTTTTAATAAACAACTCGCAAGTTAAAAGGCAATTATTTTCTATTTTTTGCCAACAATTTCAGCATTTTGTTGATTTTTTCCTTTTACATATTCAACCGCAATCACCCTGTAAGTACGATTTTTTTGTCTCTTTGAAAATAGTACAAGGAGTATATTCTTAATCTAATACAGTATATCAAAATATTTAATATAAGATATTTCTCTTGAAAATATCTATTTTGTCAGTATACAGGGTGTATCTAAATAACACCGAAAAAATTAAAGGGGTGATTCTGTGATGAAAATTAATGTGAGTGTTTGGTATAAAATTTTTTGAAAAAACCCTCCCCGGAAAAGTTACACACCTTCGAAAATTAAAAAAAATAATGGTTTTTCTTTTTTATTTTCCCTGTACATCAAGCTAAAGACACGAAACTTGGTAAACATTATCTGTCAATAAAAGTATACTTTTTGAAATTTTTTCAACCCTGAAGTATGCTTAGAAGGGGTTGAAATAATCAACCCCTAAGATATTTTTTCTTACAACTTTTTTTTAGATGAAAATTTTTTCTTTAAAAAAGTATGACTGAAAAGCCCAATTCATTGACTAACTTTTTTCGAAAACTTAAGCATTTATGAGAAAAAAATTAATAAGCTCATGTAAAATAGCATTTTATTAAAGAATAGCCAACCAAATTATGATTCCTAAAAACAAAAGTGAACAAACAATGAACAAAAACTTGTCGAATATCGACAATACAATTATAATAAATGTATTGTCGAATATCGACAATACAATTATAATAAATGTTGAAAATTACCGCCTTCAGCTTCAATACAAGCATCTACCCTTTTCCTCATAGAATTGCGTATACGATGAAATATTCCTGGAGAATTTCTTATAGTTTCACACCCTGCTACAATGCGGTTTCGCAGATCATCGATATTTTCAACTGGGTTTGTGTATATCAAAGATTTCAGATATCCCCATATGCAAAAATCCAAAGGATTAAGGTCAGGGGAGCGGGCTGGCCAGTTTACAGGTCCTCCTAGACCTATCCATTGATTGGCATACACCTCATCTAGGTGAGTTCTTGCACATATACTAAAATGAGCTGGTGCACCATCGTGCATAAACCATAAATGTTGCCTAATTTGAATGGGAACCTCTTCAATAAGAACAGGTAATTCTTCAAGGAGATGACAATATGCTTCACCATTTAATCGTAGTGGAAGAAAATGGGGACCAATTAAATGATTATCAATAATTCCGAGCCACACGTTTAATGAAAATTGATACTGATTATGTCCTTCAAAAAAGCCATGAGGATGTTCGTCAACCCAAAGGTGATTGTTGTGAAAATTTCTAATACAGTCTCTTGAGAAACTCGCCTCGTCAGTAAATAAAATATTACCTAAGAACTGTGGTGCTTGGCCAATCATATTAATAAGCCACTGACAAAAAATCACACGGGGTAAAAAATCTCGAATCATTAACGCCTGCACCCGTTGAAGATGATAGGGATGCAACATTTGTTCTTTTAAAATTCTAAAAACAACGGAATGGCTTAAATGTAGGACACGAGCTATTCTCCTGGTACTAGTTTCTGGGAATTCTTCAACTGAATTAAGTACGGCTTCTTCTACAGCTGCAGTTCTAACTTCTCCATACGACCAGAATCATAACTTCTTTTTTCAAAATAACCACGTTCCCGCAAGCGTCGGTGAATAGTTGTGAACGTAGTATGATGGGGTAGTCTACGCTGTGGGTACTGTTCAGCATAAAGTCTTTGCGCTTTCAATGAATTACCGTTAGCACGACCGTATGTAAAATGCATATCTGCCATTTCCAAATTCGAATATGCATTCATATTTTCAATCAACTAATATTTCCTACAATACACAATCATAAAACTTGTGAAACAATAAGATGGGTAACAGAAAATGACACTACCCAATCCTGGTATCAGTATTAATGTTTTTATGCAAAGCACAGGCCACTAGACTTGACGCAAAATACACTCGCGTTAGCTCATCTTTTTGAAAATGCATTGCATTAGATTTTTTTTCTCGTAAATGCTCAAGTTTTAGAAAAAACTTGTAGAGTTAAAAAAGTTAGTCAATGAATTGGGCTTTTTAGTCATACTTTTTTAAAGAAAAAATTTTCATCTAAAAAAAAGTTGTAAGAAAAAATATCTTAGGGGTTGATTATTTCAACCCCTTCTAAGCATACTTCAGGGTTGAAAAAATTTCAAAAAGTGTACTTTTATTGACAGATAATGTTTACTAAGTTTCGTGTCTTTAGCTTGATATACAGGGAAAATAAAAAAGAAAAACTATTATTTTTTTTTTAATTTTCGAAGGGGTGTAACTTTTTCGGGGAGGGTTTTTTCAAAAAATTTTATACCAAACACTCACATTAATTTTCATCACAGAATCACCCCTTTAATTTTTTCGGTGTTATATATACACCGTGTCCCATGTAAGGCGGGCATTACAACTTTATGGAGAATAAATTAATTTGTATTTTCGCCATTTTCTGAGTATACATAATCGAATATGCTCTTTTGAATTAAAATAAAATGAACTCTGTGCAACTTCCGGTTATACCGGAAGTGACCACTAACTTCGTTATTTTAAAGGGAATACCCCATATTTTTTTTTAATTTTAGATTCAGCATGAAATTCTGTAAACAACGATACCCTATTTGCCTATTCTAGTTATAGCGGATTTGGCGTTATTCAATTTTTTTCTACATTTTTAGTCGCCGGTAGACATTTTCTTAAAGTCGTCTATCTCAGGTACTATATCTATCAGATACTTAAAATTTTAACCAGAGGTAGTAGATGGGATGTACTTCTTGAGAATATTTAGTTATTCATTATTTGTTGTACGGGGTGTTTGCAAATTATTTTAAAAATTAAATTTTTTAAACATAAAAAACTTTTTTATTTTAAATTGAACACCTTATATATTTTTTAAATTTTAGATTCAGCATGAAATTCTGTAAACAATGATACCCCATTCGCCTATTCTAATTATAGTGTATTTGGCGTTATTCAGTTTTTTATAAACTTTTATATGCCGGCAGACATTTCCTTTTTTAAATTTACTTGTACATCGTTTGGAAATTATTTTAAAAAATAAATATTTTAAACATGAAAAATTTTTTTATTTTAAATGGAAAATCCTGTATATTTTTATTTCATTTTGTTCAGAAAATTATTCTTCATTGATCTTCATTTGCACTATTAATTCCCTATAATTATCTCTCGCCAATTTTAAGAAAATTTAAATTTAAATTTTACGCATGCACCTACATAATATAGTATAGTTTTACATTTTAATTTTTTATCTTAGTATGCCGTGGAAATATGCTAAACAACAATCTGTCAACAAACTGAATTGTCATATTTCTATGTATTTAAGTTGTGTATTTTTTGCGTTCAAAATATGGAAAATATGGAAAATATTGAAGAATATACCAACCAAGATATTCTTAATTTATTTTACATTCATGGAGAATGTAATCGAATCAAAAGTAGAACCTGCCGCATGTTTAATGAACGATACCCTCATTTACCACCAATGAACAGACAGAAATTTGATAGAATCGAAGCTAACTTTTTGAATAATTTTAAACAAAACCCGGGAAGAAACCGTCAACATTATGTCCGAGATGAAGAAGTTAATGTAATTAACGTATTAGGGTATTTTACTGCGTATCCTCACGCCTCCATTAGAATGGCTCAAGATAATTTAAATATTAGTCGAGGGTCAATACAACGAATTTTAGCACTAAATAAATGGCATCCCTATGCACAAAGAAAAGTTCATGAGTTGCGAGATGGTGATCAAATAAGACGAACTGAATTATGCGAATGGTTATTGGTACGAATTCAAGAAGATCCCGAGATTTTAAACAAAATTTTGTGGTCAGACGAGTCGAAATTTACACGTAAAGGGATCATCAATCGCAAGCAATGTCATTTCTGGGCAAACGAAAATCCACATTTTTATCGTGAAGCACAATTTCAGTACGAATTTAGTTTTAATGTGTTTGCAGTGATCGGTTTTGGAAGAGCTTTTTATTACATTTATAATGAAAGACTGACCTCAGAAAGATACATTAGAATTCTTAGAGAAGTAGTTGCCGACTTAAACCAGCTACCAAATAATAATTTTTGGTACCAGTTGGATGGTGCCCCAGCACATTCAACATACTATGTAAATCAAGAAATTACAGCACTCTTTGAAGACCGATGGATAGGTCCAAATGGTCCTTGGCTTTGGCCTGCAAGATCGCCAGATCTAACTCCTGTTGATATTTTTTATGGGGTCATATTAAAAATTTAGTGTACTCTGCCCAAATTAATACTAAAGAAGAATTAGAGCAAAGAGTTCGGAATGCCTTTAACGAGTTAGATGGTGAAATGATTCGTAAAGCAACAACTAATCATGTTGAAAAAAGATTGTTAAAATGTTTAGAAGCTAACGGGGGGCATTTTGAACATTTGATAAAATGATTTTTTTAAACCATGTGCTTTTAATAAAAATTGTTTTTAGTTAGTATGTACCTTATCATTAAAAAAATTTAAATTTTTTAAACGACATAGTTTGTTGCAGAAAACTGTAATGTTTTTAAAAGTACATCCCATCTACTACTTCTGGCTAAAATTTCAAGTATCCAACAGAAATAGTACCTGAGACAGTCGACTTTAAGAAAATGCCTACCGGCGCGACGACTAAAAATTAAAAAAAAATGAATAACGCCAAATCCGCTATAATTAGAATAGGCAAATATGGTATCATTGTTTACAGAATTTCATGCTGAATCCTAAATTTAAAAAATATATAGGGTGTTCCCTTTAAAATAAAAAAGTTTTTTATGTTTAAAAAATTTCATTTTTAAAAATAATTTGCAAACACCCCGTACAACAAATAATGAATAACTAAATATTCTCAAGAAGTACATCCCATCTACTACCTCTGGTTAAAATTTTAAGTATCTGATAGATATAGTACCTGAGATAGACGACTTTAAGAAAATGTCTACCGGCGACTAAAAATGTAGAAAAAAATTGAATAACGCCAAATCCGCTATAACTAGAATAGGCAAATAGGGTATCGTTGTTTATAGAATTTCATGCTGAATCTAAAATTAAAAAAAAATATGGGGTATTCCCTTTAAAATAACGAAGTTAGTGGTCACTTCCAGTATAACCGGAAGTTGCACAGAGTTCATTTTATTTTAATTCAAAAGAGTATATTCGATTATGTATACTCAGAAAATGGCGAAAATACAAATTAATTTATTCTCCATAAAGTTGTAATGCCCGCCTTACGTGGGACACGGTGTATATTGTTTAAAATTCATATATTTGGTACATATTAAGTTATATTTAGAAAACTAGTCATAGGATCTAATTTTACCAATAAGAATTTTGAACGAGTACATCGAGTACTATACGATATCAAATATTGAGAGACTTTGATGGTATTTTAGCTATTTTTGTTCGGTGGGAATACCTACTTTGACCAAAAAAGATCTGCCGAATCATTATTCACCCTGTAAGGTAAAATATTTTAATTATAGTAGTTAAGTATGTATTTTGACTACACAGAATGAGCAAAAAACTTCTAAAAATATTTAAGGGTGATTTACGGTGTCCATTTTAAAGAATAATTAGGGATTTCTAACTTCAAAATCTAGTCCATGGACACTTTTGATGGGGACATCAAGTTATTTAACATATCAAAAATTCAGACATTTTGACGGTACTCCCGTTTGCATAAGAAAAGTGCGTGGTCCTTTATGATCCAAGCTAGAAAAGTAGCTTTAAAAAAAATCAAATGTGTTCAGCTTGTACCATGCAGTTTTTTATAAGTAAAATTAGATCTGATGAGAGCTTGAAGAATAAAAAAAAAACTTCATATAACTACCGATATCGCTCCAATAAACACCTAATAATAAATAAAAGTATTGAACTTCTGTTCATATGAGGTGAGGTATTTAAAAAAAAATTTATCATTTTGTATTTTCTGATAAATTAATACCTAATATGTAAAAATTGTTTTAATAACAAGAACTTTATAATAGTAATTAAAAAACACTAAAATCACATCAATTTTTTGAAGTTTCAATTTAAAAACCTAATTCTCAAGAAATTCCCAATATATTTACCGGGCAATAATATTCAATAAATGTTTAAACTAGGCATTTAATTTACATAATACTTATCCGTACACATTCACGTAAATTTTAAATTCACCCTGCATAACACTTACATTGGTTTTCATCTTTCACATCACCAAAAACAGAATTTATGTAAGCTGCGTTCGGCCAAGAAAATTATTATATACGTACGCACACTTTCGATACCCTACCACAATGAATACCCGTAATTTAGAGCAAAATTAATAAATGTAATAGATATTTATTTAATTTAAATATCTAGGATATACGTCGAATATGTGATCTCCAATCTAATTGTTGTAATTAATTCAACTTTCATGCTGTCTATTATTATACGTTTTATTTTATTATAAAATAAGGTATATTAATTACAAAATGAAATATTAAATTCTAAATTTTGGGTACCTACTTAGGAAACTTTTTATTTTGGTTATCCACTTTTGGTAAATTTCACTCTAATGTTCTTCCTAACAATATTGTAATGGTGGATATTCAATAGAAAACCAAAATAATATTTCTACACCACAGTAAACTTTATTTGCAACTTCAATTTTTTTATACAGATATAAAACATGAGACAAAAAAAAACAACAAAAAAACACGAGTTTGAAAATAGCCCCAATACGAGCGTAAAGATAATGTCATTATTTTCGAAGAACTTAAGATTATAATTATTTGTCAAACACTTTGGAATAAGTCATTTGTCTTTTGTCAAAACATAGTTATAGTCTATTTTTATGTATGAGAGAGTAATAACACAGCATTTCTAATGCAAAACTTAGTACGGTCATTTTAAATATTTTTTACAGAATAATCTAAATATTTCCTTAAATTGTAATAAATGTACCCGAGCTATTAAAAGTTTTGGGTCTTTTATTGGTTCTTTATAAACATAAGCTGTACAGAACAATAGAAAATGGTTTGAACAGGCCAAAAGCCCTGTGTATTAAAGATTACATAGCCGTATCTTAAGATTATTTTCAATAAGTACCTATTTGCCAATTTTGTTTTATTTTAATTCCAAGAATTTCTTACAATAATCGAATTATAAGTAGATAAATACCTTCCCAACAAATTTCACCGAAAATGCGATTATAGGTTTTCCATTTAGTAAGGAGGTCCAAGTTGTGTATTCTTTACTAAATGTCGTTTAGTTGCAACTTGCAAGGTGCAGTGTGAATTCTAGTGTGATCATGGAAAATTTGGAAGGGCCGCGTAAACGACAAAAAATCGGTCCTTTAACAGTTAATGAAAAAACATTAATATTTAATTGTTTTAAATCATTTACAGACAAACATTTATGTAAAAGTGTTGACGACACAGTGGAATTAGTAGTACGCTTGGTGTTGGGAAATCTACGATTTACAGAGTTGTTAAAGAAGAGAAATGTGGCGAGTTTCAAACAGCACGTAAAGCTCCAGAAAAACCAAAATTTCAATTAGAAAATCTTTTGAAAGAAAGACTTCGAAGGAAAGTGCATGCGTTCTTCTTTAGAAAAAAATTTCCGACAGTAGACAAAGTTCTTGCCACGGTTCGAGATGATAAGGATTATCCTGAAATGAGTCGAAGCACACTATGGAAACTTTTAAAAGAAATAGGTTTTCTATGGAAACAGCATCCCAGAAAGTCTATTTTAATAGAAAGAAGCGATATTGTAGTATGGAGAAGAAATTACCTAAGAAATGAGAAACCAAAGAAGAAATATATTTTATTTAGATGAAACATGGATCAACGAGGGACATAAACCAAATAAATTTTGGCAAGATGAAACTGTTACAAGTCGAAGACACAACAGATACAGGGGATGAATTCCAAGTGCGTAGCTAGGTTGTTTTCTTGGGGGTAACACTTTTCACATTATTGGTGAATGTGCAGCGTGTTATCTTAGAATATGGTACCAATGCAACGTCTAGAGTTCATATGTGTCTTTTACAATTTTACCCTAAGTCCCCCCACTAATTTACCCACCTATGAAGATGATCAAAAACTAAGTTTATTCCATTAAATAGAACGTAAAAAGGCAAGCATTTGTACAAAATTTTACTTAGTTCTCTTTAAATGTTTAGAAAATATTTACAAAATTGTGTCATCGGGACTTCACTTTTAACACCCTGTATCTCGGAAAAGAAACGTTTTCGGACCTATGTTTATATGAATTTTCACTCCTATTTTAGGATGTAGATTACGCTGTTAAAATATGACCATCTAATGTATACTCATAGACTTTCTACAAACTTTTTTTATATTTGTCTTTTAGTCTAAAAATTATTGATTTAACCACTTTATATCGACCAATACGTTTGCATACATAATTATATTCGTATAAAGAAACAATCACAATAAAAACAACTATGTAAATACCTAGTTGTGTTTTCTCAATGCTCATAAATCACAAAATCGATAAATATTTAAAACAACTTAATTTTTTTGTTAATATTATTTTAAAACAAATGAGGTGACACGATCATTAAAATAACGATATTTATAGAATTGCAATAAGTTACATAATCAGTCCAAATACATTTTCAATAGATAATTATCGAGTAGAAAGGCACAAATAAATAAATATTAAATTAGTGGCACATATGTTCAATTTGTTAATTAAACAATTCAAGTTTTTATTCCTAACTCATTTTATAGCCCGAGAAATAAGGCGCACAGGACAGAGGTCATCTGTGAAAAAATATAATACAGCTACAAATTTGATGTCTTGAAGTTTCCCTTTAAATTGCCACCGGGCTATCCTGGTTTGGGGTTGTTTTTTTGCCCAAACGAAAAATTCTTGTTCATTCTTCACTTGAATAATATTTGTAACAAAATATCTCATGTGAGTACTATCCTAGTATTTATAGTTTCCCATGTTTTGTAGTGCTTTTATTTCTCGAACACTGTGGGCCTAGTGGATGGTCGTATTGACATTTTCAATGGCTTCTTTATACCTAAATAAATACACTTTACAATAGTGTTGTTCGAGTCGATAGCTTGATAATTAAAAAAATGTTGAGAGCACAAAATCAGTTGATGTTTGTAAATTTCATCAAAATCAATCAATCAGACATTTAGCCTAATTCTTGTTCCACAATGGGTGTATTTTAATGCGAATACTTTATGACTGCGACACGATTGTAGGTAAAGAAATTAAAAAATTGTCGTATAGTGCTAAAATTTGGAACATAAATATCAGTATTTTATTTTCATTCTAACTTTTCACAAATAAAAAATACTATATCTCCTGGCCTATTATTGCAACTCTATGTACTGAGGTAGCGCGAAACACGGAAAGATTGAACAATTTTTTATTTTTATTTCCTATTGCTATATTCTTATTTTAATGTCCATTTCCTAATTAATTATATATATATTTTTTGTTTTGATTAAAATAAAGAAAGTTGTAAATATAATTTTAATGCAATAGTTATTAAAGGCGTATCTATGATACTACCGGTGATGGCTACTTAGTCCTTAGAGGTGGCAGGGCGGCGCCCCCTACCCAAAAATAACTACTCACTATAGCCACATAGATCTCTCCAACTCTAATGTACTTATTACCTAATTTACGACTTCCGACCATTGAACAACAGTTATAATAGAACGCTAGTAACGATACAAGCGCGTGGTATTTTTGACTGCCTATCAGTGTTGCCAGGTATACTATTTTTATGGTATTTATACCATTTTTTCTACTACAATACCTGCAAGTTTTTTGAAGATACCATTTTCCATTTTTGTACCATTTTTTGGCTACTGATACATTTTACTACCATATTTTTAACTCTTAGTTTTTTATTTGATTCAATATAATATTACGAGAAAAACCTAGTACTCTGTAATTCCGATATTTTTATTTTTAACTTCGCGTCTTACTCTACAAATGGATGTACTAATGACATTAACACTTTCGTGTACATGATGTAAACGATTTTTTTTATGGAATAATGTATTTGTCTCTTTTTTTTGAATTCCCCAATAATAGACGATTTCAAAAATGTATTTATTATCGGAAAATTCATATTTGAAGAGAAAAATATGTTCTTCTATTAAAAAAAAATATCGATGACATTGTAGCGTAAAAAAATGCAGTTGATCTGTGAAAGCATTTTGTTAAAATACTGCAGGACAGAAAAATATCGAATTTATTCCAACCTATTATTAATACAAAGGGTACATTGAGTATCTGGTACATTGGCTCATTTCAGTAGGTAAGACTCCGAGCAATTACTAGAAGGAGTCTTCCCCCCTTCCCAACGCTAAATTTTGTTAGCAACATCTACTCCCCCCGAGGGGGAAAATACCTCTTCTGTAATTGGCTTATTTAATCAGCGTTGCCAAGTTTGACAGCGCCAGTTCTGACACTTTCTGACACATGTCAATTTCTTATTTGTATTTTACGGAAAATATTATTATTTGTAACGTTGTAAAGGTTGTAAAAGTATATTTAAGATTTATTATCTCTAATAATGTGGTGAAAACATACTTTATGTGTAAAAGGCTTGTTGAAAATGCTTCTTCAAGATAATATCATAAGTAAGTACAGACACAACCTAATTATCAGAGGCGGTGCATTAGGCAGTCACCTTTAATTTGCAATTAAACTTTCTTATTTCCTCATCGAAAAATTAAAATTAAGAGCAAGTGAACTCCAGCTAAGTTCGTCTTCATCCGTCTCATAATGATTATAGTAAAGGTTAAATACTTATTATTATTTGTAAAGTTTATTGTTATTTTTTTAGGTTTCCTATTCTTGATATGAGAAAAAAATACATGGTTCCGAAATATAGGAATTCAACACCTTAATAACTTTTTATGCTAATGAACATTTTTATTACAGACCTCAGGGGAGGAAAATATTAAAGAAAAATACAATTTCGACGAAAGAAGTATAATAATCAATCCTGTCACTACTTCTACTATATTCATCTGCTACTAAAATACTAAAACAGCAAGTAAATAGAGAAACTTGAGTTTCTTTCAAAAAGAATGTTTAAGGAAAAAGGCATAGCCATTTTTTTGTTGACACTTTTTTTTAACTAATCTAAAAGACTAATTTTGTGTATTGTATAAATTTTCATTTTTTGTACTAAATTTATTTTAGGTTTAAACAAAATGAACTTCTAAGATATGCATGGAATATCCCAAAAGAGCTAAGGAAAGTTTTAAAATTCTTAAGAAAACTATTCAGAGCCAAAAACATAAAATAGTCTTCCTGTCCAAAATATAAATAGGTATAAATATTTAGATATTATGAGTGATTTTTTATTCTATAAATAGAACATAATTTGCTTCTAAATCACTACATAATGAACTATATTATATAGTACAAAACTAAATAAGAATATCACATTATTCATGTTTTTTTTTAATTTCCTTAAAAAACGTCCCAAAAAAATGTGAATATTTATTATTGGAGTTTACATCGTTATGCTAAAACAATACTAGAACAACTTAAATAATGTGGATTTTGAGTTATGCAGATCATTATGATCTAAAAAAATGTTTGTCTGGTGCTATAGTCAGGTATAAAAACATTCATTTATTTAAACACAGTTGCAATATACATTTTATTTAGTTTTTAAGTTAAAACCTATTAGGATATCCTAAAATGACTTTTTTCATTTGATGTGAGATTAATTATTCTACATTTTTGTTGGTGAAATAGGATATATTAAGATGTCTTACTGTTTTCTCTGATTATCTAAAAAGTTAGAACAATATACAAAGACTGTTATAACAAAAAAGAGATATACCCTTACCTAAACACACAATTAGTCAGTTCAATTGTACGATAATTTAAAGCAGAAATCCAGAAAACTTTAAAAATGTGGTTAAATGTGTTTTTACTATAACAAGGATATAATTATTAAAAAAACTTGGCACATTAACATTGACGATATGTTTTTATAATATATTGTAATGATATCGCATCTGAATACCATTTTCCTTTTTATATTAATTAAAATATATTAATATTTTTTTTTATTTTATTTTTTTTTTATTTTTTTTATCTCAGGGGTGCTTCCAAAGTTATATTATTACTTTTTTTTAATTTAATTTTATTTTAATTTTATTATTAATTTTACTTTAATTTTATTTTAATTTTAGTTTAATTTTATTTTAATTTTAGTTTAATTTTTTTTAATTTTATTTTAATTTGATTTTAATTTGATTTTAAATTCTATTTTAATGTTATTATAATTTTATTTTAATTTTATTAATCAATAATCAACAAAATTTGAAAAATATGACTTAACTTGTTTATTTCCCTGTATATCCAAATACTAAATAAACAAATTTTTAAAACCAGAATACAACATTTATTTATAAATACATTATTCCCAACCTTAAAATTACAAAAATGCCAAATATACCCCACTATTTACATTACCTACACTATTAAATCTAAAACTAACTTCATTCACTCTCCATTGACACTAACTATGCTATATACTAAGGGTAAAGACTACACAAAAAAAAACTACCAATGTCTTCTCTCACACAATTATTTCTTGTTGCAAACGAAATCAGTTTATAAAAAATCTGATGTGTCCAACACATGACTTTCCTATCTAGTTATTACAGGCTTTTTCCGTTTATTGTGTACAACCTATTGCAGAATCTCTATAAATGTTTAGAGGATAAACTAAATATATACATTGTCCACATGCATCTACCGCGAAACATTTTTCTATAGATATTCATTGAAAATGAAAACACTGAAAAATTTAAATTTAGCACTTTTCCTACAATTTTTCCATTACGGTCCATTTAAAAAAAATCATGTATGAACAAATATTATAGAGATCGATATCGCAAACAACTTTTATTTCAACAATTTTCATAAAAATCAGAATTTTGCACATTTTGTCAAATTTCTCGAATACGGACCATTTCAGGAAATTTTTACATAAAGCAAAAATTAAAGATAATAATATTAGAAGTAACTTTTATTTGAACAATTTTCTTCTCCAAACATAAATAACAGATATATTCCATAAAATATAAAAACGGCCTCCCATAAAGTACCCCCCCAGATGTTCCGACTTTGTCCAAAATCTAATCATTTCACGTCAGGCTGAAATAAAACTTAAGTTTAAAATTTATTGATTTTTTCTTTATCCGTTTTTGAGTTTTCTTCAAATTTCGAAATTTACACATTTTCTCAAATATCTCGAATACGGTCCATTTTAGAGAAATTATCTATGGGACAAAAATTATAGAGAATTATATTACAAACAACTTTTGTTTGAACAATTTTTATAAAAAAATAATTTTTTTTACATTTTGTCAAATTTCTCGAATACGGACCATTTTTGGAAAATTTTGTATAGATAATTATATTAGAAGTAACTTTTATTTGAAGAATTTTCTTCTCCAAACGTAAATAACAGATATATTCCATAAAATATAAAAATTACCACCTATAAAGTACCCCCCCAGATGTCCCGACTCTGCCCAAAATCTAATCAGCTCATTAGACGCTGGAATAAAGCTTAAGTTTGAAATTTGGTGTTTTTCCGTGTATCGGTTCATGAGTTATGCGTTATACAGACACACACACACACACACACACACACACACACACACACACACACACACACACACACACACACACACACACACACACACACACACACACACACACACACACACACACACACACACACACACACACACACACACACACACACACACACACACACACACACACACACACACACACACACACACACACACACACACACACACACACACACACACACACACACACACACACACACACACACACACACACACACACACACACACACACACACACACACACACACACACACACACACACACACACACACACACACACACACACACACACACACACACACACACACACACACACACACACACACACACACACACACACACACACACACACACACACACACACACACACACACACACACACACACACACACACACACACACACACACACACACACACACACACACACACACACACACACACACACACACACACACACACACACACACACACACACACACACACACACACACACACACACACACACACACACACACACACACACACACACACACACACACACACACACACACACACACACACACACACACACACACACACACACACACACACACACACACACACACACACACACACACACACACACACACACACACACACACACACACACACACACACACACACACACACACACACACACACACACACACACACACACACACACACACACACACACACACACACACACACACACACACACACACACACACACACACACACACACACACACACACACACACACACACACACACACACACACACACACACACACACACACACACACACACACACACACACACACACACACACACACACACACACACACACACACACACACACACACACACACACACACACACACACACACACACACACACACACACACACACACACACACACACACACACACACACACACACACACACACACACACACACACACACACACACACACACACACACACACACACACACACACACACACACACACACACACACACACACATCATCGCGAAAATAGTCAAAACGGATTCAGGGGACCTCAAAACGTAAAAATCCGTCGAAAACTCGAGGTGGAAAAAAATCATGATTCCTATACTTTCCTTATATCTGTATACAGATAGGAAAGTAAAAAAATCATGATTCCTATACTTTCCTTATATCTGTATACAGATAGGAAAGTAAAAAAATCATGATTCCTATACTTTCCTTATATCTGTATACAGATAGGAAAGTAAAAAAAAGGTTACTCACAGTTCTATCTTGAAATTGTCTATTTTTATCAGTATTTTAACTGTCTTCGTTCTATTTCTCTTCCGTTGGTTTCTCCATATGTCTCGCCGGAATACAATTCCCAATGTTTTTTCCCAACAATTTCATACCATGTACCTTACACATATTTGGTGATTTAAAATTTGTTTATTTCAGTATATCGATCTGCTTTGCCATTCCTCTTTTATGTTTAGAAAATTTAATCTTTTTTAATAATTCCCTGACATTTTTTTTTTTTAATTTCAAAAATTCACAATCCATCATACTCAAACCTAGAAACCACCCTTTTCTACCTACTTCCCCAAAGTCTTCACTTATGACTCTTATACCAATTTTAATATACAGGGTACATCTTCCCACATTATTTTTATTTATTAATGTTATTATTATATTATAGTTATTATTATTAGTAATGTTATTTTTTTTTTTTGGTGTGTCATCGGCTACCAGGGTTATTTCGCCTCGTGTTCTGTGTAGGCTTTGTTACTGTTTCCCAGCGCCACTTTAGGAACAGCACTGTTTTATTATATTTTAATATAGGGTGTTATTACAATATATTATCATTGAGTAAAGGAGTATAATTTCCTTACTCAATGATATTATACAAATCACAACGAACTACACAAAATGACATTATTAATAATTTAGCAATAAAAAAGTTAAGTACAATGATGACATTAAAAGTTGAGTTTCTCGAAATACTTTTTTTAAATTGTCTCAGTACCTACCTAGTATTTTTCTAGCACAATGATATTATATGAATGTGCATTGTGTGACATCTTATATTTTAGGAATAAAATGATATATTTTTTTCTGTTAACAATGATTCCAAGAACTTTTGAAAATATTATTAAAACGGCCTTTGCAAATATAATTCTCAATTAAGAGCTTTTGATCTAACATTAAATTTTTATTCTCCATAAGGTTACAGCTTCCTAAGAAGAAAGTTTAACAAGACTTACCAGACCCAAAATATCAAAATTTTACCAACCAATTGATGGTTCTACTGATTTCCATAGGAAAATTCTCCTCAAAACTACTAAAAGAAAAGTGGCAGAGGCAACCGAAGAAGGCAAAAAAGTCTTTTGCAAAACAAAAACTAGAAATTTGTTTAAGAATCTAATTATTGTTTGAAGTTTTACCATTAATAATTTTTGATAACGATTTAAGATTATGAAGTTCTATTATGTATTTTACTCTTTGATAACCTATGTTTAAATTTTTATTAGGACCAAAATAAATTATAATTTTCATTTCAACTACAAAAACCCTCATAATATTAAAAAGGGGAAAAACGTTAGATTAGTTATGTTCAGGAATAACCTCTTTAAACATTTATCTACTTAAAATGTGTTACTTTTAGAAGGTATGTTATTAACTTTCTATTTGTACTTGTATTAATTTATTTCATTTCATTATCTGTTGTATTTTCAAATTGATTTTGATATTAATCTTATCTATTTATATATTTTTTATATTCACATATATGTTTTTTTCATTGAAACAAACGTTTATTAGATTATTAAATATAATAAATTCAAGTTGTTTTCTTATATGCTTGTATGAATGATTACTTTTATTTCCTTTTAAAAATGAATTTCGAAGATAAAGCCGAAACGGTGAGTGAGAATAAAAAATTAGACGAAAGTGACGATATTTACTGGAGCTTTCATCTACACGCTCCTTTTTCTAGCCATCTACACCTGAGCCAGCAAAATTCGTCTTCCCTCCATCCTTACATTCTTCAGATTTACAGAGAAAACGCCGTCCTCTTTAACATATCCAGACCTTCTTTGACGGGGACTATACCACTACATTATCAGTTTTATTTGTTATCCCTAGCAATTTAAATGTATTTGTAATTGCTCATTCTCACCTCTTCTCTTGTAGATTCCGTACTCAGTTTTCTTATTTTTAGTTACGTTTGCACTGCTCTTTTATTTTCACAGCTTTAATTCTATAATGCTGTAACACTACAATATGGATTCATTTTTGTGGTTTATACTATTTAATGTTATTTGTAGGTGACCAACCTATTATAATAATTAAAGATTATTGTATTACAGGCCTGAAGATGTTCCTGTAAGGCCCAAACTAGTCGCTCCTGAATTTATTTATAATAAAATTGATTTAAAGGTTTTATTCTTCAATTGAGAAAATTAGACATTTACAGTGATTTTGTTTCACTTCCTGCATTAGACACTTATAAGACGGTATTCATTTTAAAAATAGTAAAATTAGCAAATTTTTTAGTTTTTTTCAACTAAAATGTTTGGACAGTGTGTGTTTTTATAGATAAATGATACGCCACTGAATAAGAAGGATGTTTACCTTCCTCCTTGTGCCCGCTTCCTCACTTCCTCTACAGATGTTGCTAACACTACAATCGCCTACAAACTCGTTTTCACGCTCCCTCTATTAGTAATTGCTCGGAGATTCCAAGGTCGTTTGGAATTCCTCCTTCCTGACTATATATATTCTAAGATCATGACCGTTACATATATTTGATTTGTTTATCTGACGGTTACACTTGTATGTTTGTCACCATGTCACTAGTACCCTCATTACTCACTTTTATTTTAGTCAAACTAACATTTAAAATAAAAAAATCTAAAAATTATTTGATAGTCTTTAAAATATACAATGATTTGCAATATAACATTAAATATTTTTTGCAACCATTTACACAATGGTTTTAAAACACGTAAAGTATATGGTAAAAAAATTGTGAATTCATAATAACTAAATAGATATAAAAGTTTATGATTTAATTTACAGATATGAAAATTGGAATTATTGGAGCTGGAGCAGCAGGTCTAGCAGCACTGAGGCATAGTAGAGACGCCCATCATGATTGCGAGATCTTTGAAAAAACAGGTTTAATAGGTGGGACATGGAATTATACAGATAGAACTGGAAAGGATGAATTTGGATTGCCTATTCATACAGCTATGTACAAAGGTTTAAGGTAACCTATATAAATTCCATACAAATTTGACGTAGTTCTTCCAAAACAAACCAATCCACTTTTTAGAAATACAATTTTCAGCATCAAAGTTTTAAAATCGTGCCTGTTGCTTTAAAAGGTAAATTTTCTTTGGTTCTTTACTGTTTTGTAGTAATAATTGATCGTTTAGATACATATAAAATGGTTAAACAGATATATAGTTTAAAATTGTGGATTGGTATCACTTTCTGCAGCACTACGTTCAATTTAAATCCATCATTCTATCATAAAAGATTCAAATAGTTCAATCTTAGGATTTACAAAGGACATTTCACACTTTTAATTGGTTTTTCACATCGATAGAATTTCTTGAAATTTTATGGGTATGTTAGTGGAGTCAACATACATTTTGTTTCATTACGCTATACCAAAAATTCACTTCAAAATCTTATATGCTTTTAAACTGAGCCAGTTTGAATTTTGAAAGCAAGAGATCCAAACCGCAATATTGGTGCGCTAATCAAAGAGAATGGCATAAAAACTGCAAACCTAGAATATAACATCAAATTTTTGGTGTCAACACATTTCAATGACTTGGTCATCACTAGACCTAGGAATATAGCACCCAAAAAGTAGTTAAATATGCGCATATATATGCCGCAAAATACTTCAATATATGCGTACAAAATTGAAAAATATGCAGAGCATATGCAATAAGAGTAATTTGTTATTTGATCGAAATAGTTTATTAATATTTATTATTTGTTTTATTTTATTTTACAATACCTAATATAATACTTAATAATTATTTAATTATTAACTAATTTTATTTACAAATCAACTTTATTATAAAACGAATGAACAATTAGATGTTTTTCTAAATTATCTGTATTAAATGATTGTTTCCTATCAGTATGTACTTGTACAAAGAAAAACTCCTTTCGACATCTTCAGAAGTAATAGGTGCAAACTTAAATTTTCCTGAAATATCTGGATAAATAGTACCTATTAATATCTTCAAAGTTACCAGAATAAATATTAACAAGGTTTCTTAAAATAATAAATCCTTCTTTTTTTAAAATTACATTTGAAAATTTATGAAAAATCGTCTTTCCAATATCGCCCTGGACATTTTTACACTCTGATTCAAACGTCTTAATTAAATTTACGGAAGTTACCGAAGGTAAATTTTTTTGTTCTAAATCTAATATAATTTTGGGTACAAATGCATAATTTTTTAAAAACACTAATTGCTTTGGTAATAGGTATATATTAGATATTCCCTTAGATAAATCATCAAAATCAAATATGATTTCTTTAATTTTTTCATAATTATCTACATAAAAAAGGCAGCTTTAAGCCAGGTACCCCACCGAGTAATCACAGGTTCCGGTGACATCTGTAATTCAGAAAATTTTTCTTTGTACAATTGAGTTCATAGAGGAGCTTTAAGAAATATTTTTTTACATTACTAATTAAATTATTTATTAAAGGAAAGTTAGACCTAATTTCTTTTGCAACTATGTTAAGGCCATGAGCCAAACATGTAACATGGATTAAGTTTTCATAAAACATTTTTAAATTTTGTGCGGCTTTTACCATGTCAGCATCGGATAACAGCAATAAACATTTTTCTGTTGGATGATCAATCTATATAACTGTCTATATCATTGACCCTGTCAAATCATAAAGCCCACAGTGTTGATATATCATAACCTATCATGTACCTGTCATTACTCACTGGCAACTACAGTTCATCAAATTTCTAGAGGCTTTCGACGGCTAGACAGAGAAAGCACTACTGACAGGCATCCCGACGGATTTACGCAATGAAAGTACACACTGCGCATCAAGTATTTCACTATTTCATTCAGACGTAAATGTCAGATGTAAATTTCGCTAAAACATTTCTTTTATTTTCGTTTGTGTTTTTTGCTCATTACAGTTTAATAGAACCTAAGTATGGAGTTTAATAGCAAATTAAGAGGCCGCGTGATTAACAGTCAATCTCGCGAAATAATAGCCAATGTTATAGAGTTTATGAGAAGAGAAGGAAACTTTAATTCACCTTCAATACCATTTAAAAATGTAAATGATTGTGTTGCTGCAGCCACAGGAGTATCTAAAAACACTGTCGTCCGCATTTCTGGAGAGAAAAAAAGAATCGATAACCGTGAGATATCGGAATTTTCATCACCAAGAAAAACCATTAAAAAACCAAAAACAGTTAATGATATAGATGAAGCTGCACAAGAATCAAATTTTATTTTTTTATTATTAGATAGCTATTTTTGTTTCTGAGTTGTGTTCATTTACAGGCTCAATTTTTTTCCGTTTCTCCTTTTTGATTTTATATGGGGTTTCAAGTTGTTTTTGACTTATTTCGACGTAAATCACAACAACACACTTTTTTAATAAAGCAAACAAGTGTTAAGAGGTATATGTACGTGTAAACTACAATTACAAAAAATTGTTATGAAACCCATGAAACCACCAACAAAAATGTACTAGAACATGGTGTCATTCGTCGAGATAATTTATCGTTTTGTTTAATAGATCAAGAAATGTAAATATTCCCCTGTTATTTTTTATAAAATTATAAGAGAAATAAATTTTTTTCTAAATAATATAGTTTATTTTGTAGAAAAACAAAATTTCGAAAATTTTAGTAATGTTTCAGAAACAACCGTTATTAATAATAGGTACCATTTTCCTTAATAAGGTAGAAATAAAATATAAACTATTTCCACGATTTACAAAGGCCTACAAAAAAATTATAGGTATTTTCCGCTATCCTATAAAATTTATATTTTCTGACTCAATTTCAAAAGGTTGAAGGAATTCCAAAACACCTTTTATGGCATAATAATTATTTTCAATTCTACATACTATCTTTAGCTGCTTTTAAAAACGTTCTAAGAAAGTTCAATCAGACCAATTTAATCCCTAAACTATTCCACACTTTTAAAATTTAATTACCTAAAAATATTAAAAACTATTTAAAATAACTTGTTTAGCAGACTGTACAATAGCTATCTTAGTCACACGTAGCGCGTTCTCTGTCTGGGCGTCGAACACCTCTAGAAATTTGATGAACTGTATTTTGTTTGGAATGCCTAATTGTTGAAAGGATTGTTTATGGTTATAATTCGGTATTGATTAAACATAAGACTCTAATGCACAAAAAAGGCTTTCAAAATTATATTAGGGAAGTATATTTGCATTCCTAATGCCAGTTATTATCAGTATAATGTATTTTTTATCGTTGATACTGATACTTATACCACAGAACAAAGAACAATACAGAAAAGAAAGTAATGGTCGGAACTTTGAAGTTGAAAGGATAGAAATATTTGACCTTGAGTTCCACCACATAGATACTCTGAGAAAACGTAATTATTCACAATACACGCGAACGTAGCTATTCACTGAACATACACTGCGAAAACTACATTTCTCTTTTATATAATTATGTGTCATAAGGAAAGGAAGACAATTCTGTCTGGATAAAACGAGTTATTGTCAAGTTATTTGTTTTATCTAATTGCTTTGAAGCGATTAGATATGGACCAATTTGCATTTCTTCGCGTAATGAACCTATCATTAAATGAGTCTGTTGTTTCATCCACAATAATGTAGAAATGGTTTTCAACGGTAATCTCACGAGTCTCAATGTACAAACTGTCAACACCACGTTTGCGTAATATACTTTGATCTGGAATATTAAATTTACAGTATTTTTGCAAAAATGATCGGAGATTTGGATTATTTAATCGTATTAAAGGGATATTCGAAGTTACTAGAGCTTTGCATAAATCTTCATTAAAAATAGCTTGTTCACTTCTAGACGATCCAGATTCTAAATATTGTTTCAAGGGAAGTTGACTTTGTCTGCGAGTGTCTTTAGATTTCTGCTTTGCTATATGTGAGGGTGTTTTCGCGTGTTGATCGATTTGAAATTTTTTTTACATGGAATCTAAAACAATCTATATTAATTGATTTGGCAACAAGGCGGCGGACGTTGGCGGTGCATGCAGTACCGGAAAATTAGGATAAAAGTATTTAGGTAGTCATTTAAGTCGCTTAGGATGAAATTATTAAACAAACCTTATTCTTTTTAGTTCAAGTGTAGGTGTTTTCGTTTTGTATTTAGTTAATGTGTTTATATGAACTTTTGTGTGTAAGCTGAGTTATAATAGTTTGTCGTAAAAATGGGAAAACTTTCGGAAATTTTGAAAATGATATTTCCATTTCGACGGAAATCTATAAAATATCGTGCAAGATTACTTAAAAAAAGACACACACTATCACCTCTTATTCCAATCCAGTTCAGTTCTAAGCATAAAAGTCCAAATATATGGGAAATTAATATACTAAGTATGGAATAGAAAAAGAACCTTTAGCTTTAAAGCAATATTCACAAATTTAAATCGGATGTCCAATAAATGTGGTTTATTTGTGGATTCTGAATTTGATTTTTTAGGTCCCGACGGTTTATTAGGAACCGACAGTATTTTCGAAATTAAATATCCTGCTACGGAAAAAGCAATGGTTTGCAACATAATAAAATTTGCAATTATTAATGATAATGACAAAATGCAATTAAACCGAAATCATAATTGTTATTATTACCAGATTCAGGGGCAACTTCACGTAACTAAACGAAATATTTGTTTTTTTATTATTTGGATACCTTTAGGTATGTTAGTAGAAAAAATAAAAAAAGATGATTTTGGTGTATATGGAAACCAAACTAAAGTAATTTTATTTAGATTGTATACTTCCAGAGATATTAAATCCACGTTTCACTAGAGGATTAGATATTAGAAATCTCAGTAGAAATCCGAGTAGAAATCCGACCAATAGTCAATAAAATTGATTATTTTTATTTCTTCTTTTACTAATAATAAATCATTTTACTGAATGTTATTTTTATATATTTTTAGTATGTACTAGAAAACAATTTTTTATACACCCAAATGGATATTAGCTTATCTACGTACAGACTACAAAACGAAAAAATATCCTATTTCGTAAAATAAGTTATACTTGTGTAGAATCGATAAATAATAGCATTTCTATTTGATCTATATTTAGAAATAAATAATTATAAATTTTAATAAAACTATATGAAATACACAAACTACTATTTTCTACACCCACATGGATAATTTTTTCTATACCCACATGGATATTAGCTAATCTACGCACATACTACAAAACAAAAAAATATTCCATTGCGTTCAACTGAACGAATATATTTCATATCCATTCTACCTAGTAAGAACACTGCAAAACAGTTAAATCCACCAATCGGTTATATTTTTGTCACCTGACTACTATTATTTTTTAAATTTTATGTAAGTAACAATTCTGTCAAATTAACTGTCAGTATATTTTTGAATTATTGAGATTAAATATACGTAAAAATGCATATTTCTTATGTATAATCGATAAGTAATGGCATTTCTATTTTTATTTCGTCCAAATTTACAAACAAATCTTAAATTTTAATCAAACTATATGAAACTAATTTAATTACAAGTATTAGAACTAAAATGGCAAATGTGGCGATGGCGTGAGACACGGAGTTTGTCTCCAAGCGAGAGTCCCGGGTTCAAATCAGGGCTGGGGACTAATTAAATTAAATCTTTTTGTATGATTATTTTATTTTATAAATTAGTAAAGTCATACATTATTTTAAAATGATTTATTTTGCCTAAATAAAATACTTTTTTAAATTTGTAAAATTTCGTTAGTGTGTCGTAGAAAAAAATATACTGTACAACTCGTGGATTGTCCGTATCGCACTCAGACGATTAAGCACTCCGTCTACGGAATCGTTCTCAAACTTCGTCATCGTGCAATATGGCCATCATATCCAATTTTGTTGCACAAACTACTATTCACGCACAGACTACAAAACGAAAAAATATACTATTGCGTTCAACTTAACGAATATATTTCATATCCATTCTAGGTAGTGAGAACACTGCAAAAAAAAATGAAATCCACCAAATCACAGTTTATATATTGGACACCAACTATTATTATTTTTAAAATTTTAAATAGGTGACAATTCTGTCAAACTAATTGTCAGTATCTTTTTTAGGTTTTGAAATTAAATATACATTAAAATGAGTTATTTTTGTGTAGAATCCATAAATAATTTTAATTTATTTTTATTTGGACTACATTTTAAAAAATCTTAAATTTGAATCAAACTATATGAAACTAATTTAATTACTACTATTAGAACTAAAATTCTAAATGTGGAGGTGAAAATGAGGATACGGCATCTGTCTTTCACGCGAGAGGCCTGAGTTCAAATCTGGGCTGGGGACTAATAAAATGAAATATTTTTTCATGTTTATTTTATTTCACAAATTAGTAAAGTCATAATTTATATTAAAATTAGTTATTTTGTCTTTTCCTAAAATAATACTTTAAATTTGTAGATTTTCGTTAGTGGGCGTAGAAAACATACTGTACAACTCCAGTGGATTGTCCACTGTTGTTGCACAAACTAGTATTAAATGGATTATTATTTAAAAAACGTATTTTTATACAGGGTATTTGTAAATAAGTACGAAATATTTTTGCAAATTGTTATCAAAATTATTTTGTTAAAAAAAGTTCCTCTAAAAGTTCCGGGATACAGAATGTTTAAATTGTAATTTATTAAATTTTATTAATTATTTTAAATAGTTTTAAAGATATTTACACTAAATTTTCAAAAAAACTTTGAAGGGACAAATGTGTATTTTTTGGGGTGTTCCAAATATTTCTACTTGCACCAGTTGCGTTTGTGCGAGAATGCCACTTTTTTGATCTATGTTTTTTTATATAATAACTTCGGCAAACATTCCCTAAAATCATTCACACTTACCAACAAACACCCTTGATATAGAAAAAAGGTAGATATGTTTCCGAAATATTCATAGGAAATACATATGTATATTTAAAAATATATTTCGTAAATAAATTATTTAGTTAGAAAAAAGAGTTTCGAAAATGTTACACCAGGTTATACCTTTAAAAAATATTTGAAACGAGAAAACAAAACAGAAATACTCTTTGTTAGACCGGACCTGCGATTTATTGGCCTTTTTTATATTTTAAATCATCTATAGTTTATAAGTAATAAATTGAAGAGAGCGTAAGTCTGAGAATAGAGCAACGTTGCCAAAGTGCGTTCAGATGCACTGAAAATTGTCAGTGTGTTCTAAACCTGAATTTGCTCTTGGTGTCGCATGGATATCGCTCTTAATACAACTACCTGAAAGGATATTTAGCAAAATTTGTTGGTTTAAGGAGGGTGTTTATAAGTTAATCCTCTCAAGTACCTACACCATTAACCATAATTTATTACAGGGAAAAGTTAATCTTTCAAAATTTTAGGAAATCGACCTGTAAAGGCATTTCACAAAATATTATTTTGGTCCAAAACTCATAATTTTAATATGTCCAGCCAATTAATACGTCAGATATATGCCAGAAAATTAACAAAATGTCAATATATGCATTCAAAATCAAAAATTGTATATATATATGCAACATATGCAAAATATGGCGTTTTGCATATATTCCTAGCTCTAGTCATCACATAACAGACGTGGTCGATTGTGGGCAGAGTAAGAATACAACCCATCTGTCATCAATTGGTAAACTACCAAACATTGTAGACGATGATAAAATTATATGGGCAATAACAAGCTTCTCTCCATTTAAATCTCCAGGACCTGATTGTATTTATCCATCCCTGAATGAAAATGTATTATTATTGGATTATTGAAGAAATTATAAATATTAATTTTTTATTTCAGGACAAATATTCCTAAAGAAATAATGCAATTCGAAGACTTTGCATTTCAAACACCCGAAGATTCCTATGTCAAACAATCGGATGTTTTAAAGTACATCAATGATTTCGCAACACATTTTAATTTGCTACCTCACATTAAGGTTGGTTAATGTAATGTTTTTATAAATAAGGGTTCCCTGTAATTATTTACAATACTTTAATTACACTAATTTGTATATTTAACATAAATAATTTAGTATTTTTTTTGTGTTTATTGCTCGACTTCTGCCTTGGCTACGCGCCATTTGCCAACAACCTTCTTTCCGGGCACTTGACATCAACTGTCTGTCATCACGTTCACTTAGTATTACTATACCACGGTTAATAAATATTATTTATATGGAAATATCAAACTAACATTTTTTTCCAGTTTTTCAAGAATATAACCAAAATCTGCCCACTTGAAAAAGGACGTTGGTCCGTGGAGGTAAGAGATCTTAAATTAAAATCATTAGAGATCAAAGAATTTGATGCTATTTTTGTCTGTGTTGGAAATTACTCAGTTCCTTCGATGCCGACATTTCCAGGAATAGAAAACTTTCAAGGAACGGCAATTCACAGTTGTTGCTTCCGAAATGCAGACAATTTCAAAAATCGAAAAGTACTGATTGTAGGCTCTGGTCCATCTGGAAGAGATATTGCTACACTAATACAAGAAGTTTCTGAAAACGTAAGGATTACCTTTAATTAGTTGTATTATTTAAAAAAAAAGTCTTTAAAGGATTTGCGGTCGAATTCTGTACTGCGGGACTGCTTAACCAGTAGTGCCTGTAGTCAAATATTTGGTAAAATAATCTGCTCACCAAAATGATTATCGATCCGTTGAATTTGCTATTTGCTACTCACGGAGTTCTTAGCGTAAAATAATTTATATCTGCTTGTCCTCGCAGCGACACTATCAATGAAACCAGCCATTGGCTCTAGCTGCAGCTTCAAACTAGAGTCGATACATTTCCCATGTTATCTAACCGTCAAACGTGGATGGCTTAATGGTCTTGCTAGTATGGCTTTGTGACACTGGATATGGTTCGGTTATAGATGAGGACGAGGTAGTGTTCGCAGTTTCTAGGCTACGAATTCTTCTTTCTAACTCAGCTGTTTCAGTTCTAATTTGCCTTTCCAACTCTGCGGTAGCCTTTTCATGTTGACGCTCTAAACTAGCTCTTATATTATTTTGTTGTTGCTCTAAATTAGCTTCTAACTTATCTTGGTGTTGCTCTAGAACAGTGGTCGCCAACCTGTCGATCGCGAGCTACCGGTAGCTCGCGGAGGCAATTCTGGTAGCTCTCACAACGATTTTAATTTAAAAAATACAAACTGCAAAAATCAGAGAAGCTTCCGAAAATTCCACAAACAAATCTAATAATATTAAACATAAACAGCGGCAACGTTGCGGTGAGCGATCTGCCGCTGACGCCATCAAGCTAGAATCGGCTAGAACCGGCCAGCCGGAACAGCGCGTTAGTGTTCGAGAACCATCAGGATTGCTTTGAACGGGATAAATACGCACGGCGCGGCGACATTGCGCTTGGTTTAAAACTGAACGCGTAACCAACGTCCAGTGGTTGGGTTAGTAGGGAACAACAAAAAATAATATTATGGCAAGCAGTTGTAAGAAGGTAAAGACATACCACTTTCATTCGGAATGGGAAGAACAATACTTTTTTACAGAAGTTAAAGATAAAAATGTGTGTTTGTTATGTAATACTTCGGTCTCCGTTGCTAAAAAAGGAAATTTTGAGAGACATCATAAAACTGTACATTCTAATTTTGAAAAATCATTCCCACTACATTCCGCCGCCAGAAAGGAGAAACTGAAACAGTTAAAAAAGCAGTTAATTGGACAACAATCAATATTTTTAAGAACAGTCGACAAAAATAAGGCTGCAACTGAAGCATCGTACCGTGTGTCCCAGATAATTGCACAAAAAAAGAAACCTTATGAAGACGGGGAAATGATAAAACAGGCGTTTTTAGAAGCTGCTGATTCGTTATTTGCCAACTTTAGAAATAAAGACGAGATAGTTACAGCTATAAAATCTATGCAACTTTCTGCTAATACAGTGATGAGACGTCTAGAAGTAATGAGCAATGATATATTTTTACAGTTAAGAACTGACTTAGATAACTGTGTTTATTTTTCACTTCAACTGGATGAATCAACAGATGTCGTTGACACTGCCCAGATGGCTGTGTTCGTCAGGATGGTTTTTAATGATTTTACGATTAAAGAAGATCTTTTGAAGTTTATTCCACTGAAAGGACACACTACTGGACAGGAGTTGTTTTCTCATTTAAAAAATATTATTTCTTCCGAGAAAATTCCAATATCGAAAATAGTAGGCTTGACAACCGATGGCGCTCCAGCTATGGTGGGTTTAATAAGGGTCTGGTGGCGTTATGTCGTAAAGATTAAACTTTTTCGCAATTTCTCTGTTACCACTGCATTATCCATCAGCAAGCATTATGTGGAAATTTCCTGAAACTAAACAACGTTATGAAACTTGTGGTAAAAATTGTGAACAAGATTAGAGCTCAAGCGTTACAGAGAAGATTATTCAAAACCTTGGCCGATGAAGTTGACTGTCAATACAGGGACCTACTCCTTCACTCTGAAGTCCGATGGTTAAGTAGAGGACGGGTGCTGAAACGTTTTAATGATGTCCTATCTGGCATAGTTAAATTTTTCAAACAATGCGATGAACCGACTCCGGAACTAGAAAATTCAATCTGGCTTAGAGATTTTGATTTTCTCGTGGACATTACAGAGAAATTAAACGAACTTAATTTGCAGCTTCAGGGGAGAGACAAAGAACTAGCGGAAATAATTTCTGATATAAAAGCATTTATCAAAAAGCTGGAGTTTTGGGAACAAAACCTAATTAACAGCGATGCCAAGCATTTTCCTATTCTTTCAGAAAAAATATCTCAAAATCCATTAGAACCCTATGACAGCAAATATCATATAGAAATAGTTTCTACCCTGAAGAATAACTTCAAAAATCGTTTTAAGGATTTCAACGAAATGGCTTTAGTAGCGCAGTTTGTTGTTTCACCCTTTATGGAAATTGATATCCAACAGTTTGCAACTTGTGTTATGCAGAACTTTGGCGAAAACATCGCTGCAACAGAAATGGAAGTAATTGAGTTTCAAAATGATTTAGCCTTAAAATCGTTAGTCTCAAGTATCAAATGTATCTGGCCTATTGTAAGTAAAGACAAATATTCAGTTCTATGCCGTGTTGCCTTGAAAGTGAAAGTATTATTCAGTTCAACCTATTTGTGTGAATCTTCTTTTTCCAATATGAAGTTTATTAAGAACAAATATCGCAATCGACTTACAGATGAACATTTGGATAATTGTATTCGAATGACTGTATCAAATTATACTGCAAACATTAAAAAAATTATCGATGAGTCTGAGTGTCAGCCTTCTCATTGAACGTGCTTTTTTATTTTTCAATGTTTATGTTCATGATAGTGCGTTACTTTTTTGTTGTTATTATTGTGGCTGGATAAAAGTTTGTGTTTATTTTTCACACACCTTCGTTTGATAGGTGGGAATGTAGCTATGAACAAGTACGTACTAGTAATATTAGTTATTTTGTTATTAGTTTATTATTAGTACCTATGTATTACCAGTTAAATAGTAAAATAAATACATATAATGATAAATTAACTGTGGATTATTTCATTTACGTTGCGTTACGTGGCTTCCGTGTGGATAGCTCGCTGTTTATTCCAAAATTAACAAATTGAGAGGTTGGCGACCACTGCTCTAGAAGATCTATTCGACTGTGAAGCTAACCTATTTCTTGTCTGAAGTTTTATTGAATTTGTAGCAAGCCAATTATAATTTGTACCACTGCTTTTCTATGCCTCTCCTCCTTTTACTTTTTTCCTCCTCTCGTCCTTCCTACACCTTTCCTTTTCATCCTCTTCTCTCTTAACTACGTCTTTTCCTTTCCTTATCTTCCTCCTTTTCCTCTTCTCGTCTTACTCTATCCTCTTCTTCCTTTCTTCCTTCCTTCCTTCTTTCCTACGCATTTCCCTTTCCTATTCTTCGTTATATGCAAAATTTAGTCTGTAAGTCTGGTATATTTGCAGATCTGTAAAGTTACAGACGCGCATAATCTGTAATCTCATCCTTGGTAGCCCTAAAACCTCGTGTGCAAGTAAAATCGTTTTGATAAAATTCTATTTGCAGCTCTTGTCGATACTATGAAATACGCTAAGACTAAATTTTAAGATATAAAAATGGTCATGAACAAATGAATTATAAAATTGCACTTTCTGAAATAATCAATGTGTTAAAAATTAAATAATTCTCAATTGAAGAGGTCCATTCTTTTATTTCATTTATAACTAACTATCTGCAGGTAATTCTTTGTCACAGGAGTCCTCTGAATCCAAAGGATATGATACCAACGAACATTAAGAAGAAACCTGAAATTCAGAAATTTAAGGAGCACTCGGTTGTATTTAAAGATGGATCAGAAGAAATTATTGATGACGTGATATTTTGCACTGGTGAGTAAAGCGATGTACTTTAGTAAGTGTTATACAAATTTTTCAATCAAAAATAATACCATGAGTGAATATTTCTATTATTTTTCAATTAATTTCAAACTTTTTTATTTATTATGCAAAGCATTAAAAAGGATTAGCATTTATCAAAATTTATTTTTAAGATATCCTATTATTTTTTCCATGTCAAAAATTCCTTCAATTTTCTCGAAAACGGTTGCTTTAAGCGACTTGCAATAAGAGTAACTTTTTTACGGAAAAAAGGTAGTTTTTAAAAAATAGACCCACGTTGTAAAAAAATCAACCCCTAAAAAGTTAACGGAATCGACCCCTTACCCTTGCAAGAACTACCCTTTCTGATTAAATAAGTAATTTTTCGATATTACCATTGGATTCAGCAGTAAATTTTATGTCAACAGGGATTTTTTTCGAAGTTTTATCGTGTTTTTTAAGCTTACAATTTCAAAAAAACCACTTTCCAAGTTTGCCCTTTTGACGCCCCTAAATCCCTTAATGATCCATAGTTATAGGAAGTTTTTTTTACTAGTTTTAGGAGTACTATCACCTCCCGAATTTTTTTACACTATTTCAATGACACCCTGTATAAATATATAAATATTGAAAAGTGGAGATACCGAAAATGTTACTAATTACAGGCCTATCTCGTTATTGCCTCCATGCTGACAAGAGAGATGAAATGTCAAATTTTTTTCCCATCACATTATATTTTTTAGGTTATCTCTACTCGTATCCATTTCTTTCAAACGATTGCGAAATCAAAATCGAAAATAGATGGGTGAAATATCTGTACAAACAAGTTATCAACATAAATCACCCGACAATGGCATTTATTGGTGTTCCTTTTGGAATATTTCCGTTTGTTATTTTTGGAGTTCAGGTAAGTATAGTCCTTCTACAGTTATACAAATAATATTATGGTTTCGTACTTTGTTACGCGCTTTTTTTGACATTTGTCAATTACAAGATAGTTTAACTTACGACCACGGTGTAACTATAGGTCCCCTAGTGTATTTATGGCAAAACATTTTTATTCAACGGTTTCTCGACTGGTTTTTTCTAGCTTTTAAGATTCTTCTTAGAGATATTTCCCGAACCCATTCACGAGTGTCTGTTAGAATACACAAAAGAATGTTTTCGGGGTGTATAAAATACGCGTTTCTTTGGATTACTGTGTCCCTAATAATTTTTAAATCATCTCTTAAATACCGTGACAATTCAATCGTTTTAAATACATGCAAACCACCTGAGAACCATCTATTTCTTGCTGTGTCCTAATAAGCAAGATCAAAGGTAGGGTGTTGAAATTAGATTTCTATCTCTGCAGTCTTTCCTTTGGTGGTATTAATCAAAAGAGTAGTCGTTTTCCGAAGGGTCACGGTCGCTTCTATTTTATATGACATATGACTTTGCGTTTTATTTATTTTAACTAATTTACCTAACCTGAAGACACCGCGAGTTACTATAAATGACTGTAGGTCGCTTAGGTTAGATAAATTAGTTAAGTTTTTTTAATTTTATTTATAATACTGGAATATTTTGTCTCACGCTAAATTGACTCATTTCAGTTTGACAAGGCACTAACTTGTCTCACTATAATTTGACCCGGGTACTTATAATTTGTCTCTCATTTTTCTAGTGCAAAGAATTGTGCCGCGCTAAAATGGATCGAATCCGAAAATATTTAAGCACGTTTGGTCCAAACCTTGTTTTGGTTCAAGATTCCCACTAAAGCACAAACATTTATTTATCAAGTAATAGTAGTTTTCTTTTTTTCTTAGATTCGGTTCTTTCTGGCATATTTGGCAGGAAAACTGTTAAAAAGCAAAGAAAAAATGATGGAAGATCTCTTAATCTACATGAATAAAAGAAAAGAGCTAGGAATACCAGATACCAAGGCGCATTTTTTAGGTGTTACACAGGGTGAATACATGGATGATTTAGCAGAAACAGCTAATATTAAGAAAGTGCCTGACGTTTTTATAAAGATATATAAATACGTACATGGAGAAGGAAAAGGAAACAGAAATTTGTCGTTTAAAATAATTAATAACAACGAATTTAAAATAGTAAATCAAAATGCAGAACTTTTGTAAAATTAAGAAATAAAGATATAATTACGTTTTAATTATTTTTTGGTCCTTATTCTATTTGGCTAATTTTAAAGTTAATTTTTACTTTTTAGTAAGCAGTAAAGTATATAATGATTGTTTTAAAACAATATATTCAGAGACGGTCCTGTGCTCGAAGCGCAGGTGTTTTGTTATGAACGTCTGTAAACAAACGTTACGTGATCACAATCTCGTTCAACTTTTGATAAACTACAAATCCAATCTTGATCTTTTGGCGTCATCAAAATTCGTTGATTTTATAAATTACAAAAAACTAATTGTGCCTTCTATTAATACAACACAAAAATCAGTTTGGTGTGAAATAGGCATAAAAACGTTAAATTAATGAGAACTTTACATCACATTGTTACATTGTAACTCTCATTTTTACTCTTGTTTTCATCTGTAGGACGGACTCATAACCGTCTAAGCCCAGAGTAGTGACGTTCACTTCTGTGATGAAACAATGTAGACGTTGCGGTGATATTACAGCGCTACTTTATTACGTTATTCAACGTTATTGGAAGTTCCCAAAAATGATATCTTTTAAACAAACAAGATGTGACATTCCTGTTATATCCAAGAAAGTCTTTTTACTTCTTGTAGATGTTATTATAAAAGCCCATAAAATAAAAAATCATATTAATGAACCAAATGTGACGTTCCTAATATGATAACCGTTCATACCTCAGGTGAGTTCGGGCTACGCACTCTTTTCACTATATTCACTCCTAAAGTACCTAAAGCGTTCGGAAAAGAAAGGAGTTAAAATAAAAGTTCCTTTTTGACCGTTCGGAGATCGTGGAGTGGAGTGATTTAAAACGATAATAAGATAATTGTGACTAACTCTTAATTAAAAAAGCTTTTTATTTGGTTCCCGTGCATACCATTAATATGAAAGAAACTTATAGCGTTGTTACTGATAAGTACGACTAGTTTTTAAGTATTAGTATGTCACAATGACAATTGACATTAAACCCTGAGAGTAAAAAGAGTAAAACCATATGCGCACTCCATTTACGCCTACTTACTCCATTCTGGAGTGGCGCAGCCCGAACTCACCTCTCATACCATTATCCTTCCTCCATGCTCATACCTTTTTATTTTTATCTGTTTTATAAATTTTATATGGACCATGTTATATAAATATTTTAATGACATATTTAACACTGAGCATCCTCCATAATAAAGTACTACCGGTTACGTAGGTAGCAAACGATCATTAGCATCTCCATCTATGAACGCGGGACGAATTGTTAGGTCTGCAGGGTCTGCGATGTAAAGACTAAAGATAGCCATCTTAAAGATGTGTAACTTGTACACATTACTGTGCTAACATGTATGCGATATTATTGTAAGATATACTGTTACGAATAAATATAACACCCTGTGAATAAGTATGTTATGATTTGTAAAGTTTTGTCCAAGGGCAAGCGCGCCAAACACATATTCAATAAAATAATAAAACGTGTAGTTGGACAAGGTTTTATTAAATCATAATATTAAATTACATGGTCAAAAAAACACTCTTGAGACTTTTCAAGTGGATATTCGGGGAGTTCCTTTTGGCCTACGTTGACGATCGGTGGAGTTTATTTGAATAAAGGATATTCCTTTTTTTGTGTCTAAAAGAAGAATCACGGGTCGGTCACGCGAAATCGCGGTTAGTTTTTTTGTAAAGCCACACAGTGGGAAAAGTAACCTGTGTCTCAGCCAGCCCTCCAGCCTAAAGGATTATAATATAATGTTCATGTAAGTAAATAGTTTTAAGTAGTAATATTTAATTTTGTGTAGTCAGCAGAGACTACTGAATTGCTGAAGCAATAATAGTTGTTTCTATATTTGTACTTAGTTTTATATTTTTCGTTAGAAGTTTTACAGTGTATTTTATTCTTTGGACACAAGCTAGCTTCATGTTCTTCACTACAGATGTGGCACACGATTGCATTCTTACAGTTTTCTTTTTTATGATAGAAACCTTGACATTTAAAACATCTGGGTATCTCCAAATCTTCATAAACCGGAAGTTTTTCTCATCCTATACATAGTTTTTTCCTTTGTATCAATTGTTTGAATACAGTTCCTGAACATTCACATTATACAGTATTAAAGCCTTTCTTCGTTTTTCTGATATATGTGGTTTTTATTTCACCTGTTATGTCATTCTGTTTCACAATGAACTTGTCAATTTCTTTCTTGGTCATATCTCCGTAAAATTGCAGATTTTCATTCTGGGTCTTCTCATTTTTGTCAGATCTACATCATATGAATTTTTTAATTTATCTTGAATAGCTTTTTCCAGAATTTCAGCTTCTTTTTTTGTTTGACAGGACAGTATAACGGAACCATTCTTTACCATCTTTAATTGTTTCACTCCAAATTTTAAGTCAGTTAGGTAAATATTTATTCCTAAATCTGTTTTTGTTTTGTTTCCACTCTGTGGTATTTTCGGTTTAATAATAATTTTTGGAGGGTTAGGTTTTCGTTCATTGTCTTCTTTTTGTAACTTCACCATATCAGCATAAGAAATGGTAGGTACAATATTTATCTCTTTTTCTTCAAATTCTTTAATTTTCTCTTGAAGCATTTTTATTATTTCATCTTATCTTCATTAGTCTTCTTTAGAAAATCAGTCAGTTCACAATTGTGGTACAACTACACCTAATTTCTGTGGTTGATAATTCAGAACATTGGTTGCAGTATAATCTTCTGCATCCATCACATGTAGAGCATGGATATTTTTGTTCTTTTGTAGGCTGATGAATAATCTCACACTGTGAGCATTTCATTGCCATTTTCTTATTAGCCTGAATATTATTTTTATATTGTTGTCCCCTAATTCGTGACATATTGATTTCTACACTTGTCATGTTACCTATTTTATTTCCTTACACAATTCAATCAACACAGATATTCTTATGTGTGAACTTGCCACGTTACGTGTTGAATAGAGAGAGATAAAATATAAGAATCGCAGTCTGGCGAATGATGAAAGGTGTCTCGACTTATGCTGTATTGAAAGATAAGAATCCCGCTGCAGTCAAATACTAGGTACCTAACATATTATGCGTTGCGTTTGTTATATACGTGCACGGTGACAACGAAAATATGAGCCATTGCCAGTTGTGTTAGTTCTGTAATTTTACCGTATACAGCGTTGTCAAACTGTGGCACACAGTACCTATTTAACGAAATATTTGTAATGCATGTATTAAGCGTTGTTGATTAAGTCTTAAATGCCTTGCTCCCCCAAACGACGCCGATGGAGATATCTATGTTTTTATTTGGTTTAAGAACAAGACAAATGATTATATTTTTGAATATATCAGAATATTCTTGCTTTAACCACTAATTATTAAAAAACTATTTAAATATTTTTTTCCTACTTTGGGAAGATTGTACAAAATTTTATGTGAATCCATCCAGTCCTGGGGCAGAATTTTTGTTCTTTTTTAAAGCTAAAATTAGTTCTTTATGAGTAAATGGAATAGATAAAGAAATTGAATTGGAAATAAATTGAAAAACGTTATTATAACAACTAAAAAGGTTACTAGGAACAGATGGGGGAGCTAGTTTATCCAAAATATTTTCAATTAGTTATTTGCCTAAAGGGCGCCTTTTTTTCTGGGGATATTTATTAGTGATAGATCTAATAAGGTGCCAGATTTCAGATATACGAGTACTCTTATTTAATTTATTTAGGAAAGACCTCCAACTAATTCTTTGTTTTGATTTGAACGACTGTTTAGTCCTAGCACCAATATTTTAATAGTGTAGATAAGAGTTGTAAAACGTATCGTCCATCTATCTACCTGCTGTTAGTTCACTGTATTAACTTAATATTTCCCGTTTTTTACTTTCCTATCTGTATACAGATATAAGGAAAGTATAGGAATCATGATTTTTTTCGACCTCGAGTTTTCGACGGATTTTTACGTTTTGAGGTCCCCTGAATCCGTTTTTGACTATTTTCGCGATGATGTCGTGTGTGTGTGTGTGTGTGTGTCTGTGTGTGTGTCTGTGGCTGTGTCTGTGTGTGTGGGTGCGTGTGTGTGTGTGTGTGGGTGTGTGGGTGTGTAGGTGTGCGTGCGTGGGTGTGTAGGTGTGCGTGCGTGTGTAGGTGTGTGTGTGTGTGTGTCTGTGTGTGTGTCTGTGTGTGTGTGTGTGTGTATGTGTGTGTATGTGTATGTGTGTGTATGTGTGTCTGTATAACGCATAACTCATGAACCGATACACAGAAAAACACCAAATTTTAAACTTAAGCTTTGTTTCAGCGTCCAATGAGCTGATTAGATTTTGGGCAGAGTCGGAACATCTGGGGGGGTACTTTATGGGAGGCCGTTTTTATATTTTATGGAATATATCTGTTATTTATGTTTGGAGAACAAAATTGTTCAAATAAAAGTTACTTCTAATATTATTATCTATAATTTTTGCTTTATGTCAAAATTTCCTGAAATGGTCCGTATTCGAGAAATTTGACAAAATGTGCAAAATTCTGATTTTTATGAAAATTGTTTGCGATATCGATTTCTATAATTTTTGTTCATATATGATTTTTCTAAAATGGACCGTAATGGAAAAGTGCTAAATTTAAATTTTTCAGTATTTTCGTTTTTAATGAATATCTATAGAAAAATGTTTCGAGGTAAATGTATGTGTAAAATGTATATATTTAGTTTATCCTCTAAACATTTATAGAGATGCTGCAATAGGTTGTACAAAATAACCGGAAAATGCCTATAATAACTAGATAGGAAAGTCATGTGTTGGACACATCAGATTTTTTTTTAATAATTAAGTCTTCGCCAATAATTGACTAGAAATTCTAGACGTAATCTATTAATAGATTTCTTTGAATTCTCAGTGAACTGCTTACTTGCGTTGGAAATTAATTTCTAATTCGAGAGACGCTAAAATGGTGGTTCCCACCTTATCGAGACTGAGGCCCACAAGGGTGAACCTGTATCGTAAAAAAAAACGGGAAATGATTTAACTTGGAGCGAAAGACCGAAAGTCGATAATAGTATTAGGACGTTGATTTTTTTGGTTCGTGAAGTTGGCATTACTTAAGTTAATCCAAGTGATGATTTTCACAAGCCTTGATTTTAAAAATCATTCTATATCGCCTTTTGATTAGGTTTTACAAACTTGTTCGAGCAATTTATCTAATAACAATTGGCCCCTTTACCTCTTAAGCCTGCTCAAGTAAAATATTTGGGCTCCTAACTTCGCCTATTTATATTCTATTAATAAAGAACAGAAGGATAAGTATTGCAAATATGTTAAAAGAAATAATTTGGCTTTCAGTTCAGAATTATGTTCAGTACATGACTGATGTTTATTTATAAAATAAAAATCTGATGTGTCCAACACATGACTTTCCTATCTAGGTATTACAGGCTTTTTCCGGTTATTTTGTACAACCTATTGCAGCATCTCTATAAATGTTTAGAGGATAAACTAAATATATACATTGTCCACATACATACATCTACCGCGAAACATTTTTCTATAGATATTCATTGAAAATGAAAATACTGAAAAATTTAAATTTGGCACTTTTCCTACAATTTTTCCATTACGGTCCATTTTAAAAAAATCATGTATAAACAAATATTATAGAGATCGATATCGCAAACAACTTTTATTTCAACAATATTCATAAAAATCAGAATTTTGCACATTTTGTCAAATTTTTCGAATACGGACCATTTCAGGAAATTTTTAAATAAAGCAAAAATTATAGATAATAATATTAGAAGTAACTTTTATTTGAACAATTTTTTTCTTCAAACATAAATAACAGATATATTCCATAAAATATAAAAACGGCCTCCCATAAAGTACCCCCCCAGATGTTCCGACTTTGTCCAAAATCTAATCATTTCACGTCAGGCCGAAATAAAACTTAAGTTTAAAATTTAATGTTTTTTTCTTTATCCATTTTTGAGTTTTCTTCAAATTTCGAAATTTACACATTTTCTCAAATATCTCGAATACGGTCCATTTTAGAGAAATTATCTATAGGATAAAAATTATAGAGAATTATATTACAAACAACTTTTGTTTGAACAATTTTTATAAAAAAAAATATTTTTTTACATTTTGTCAAATTTCGCGAATACGGACCATTTTAGGAAAATTTTGTATATAACAAAAATTATAGATAATAAAATAAGAAGTAACTTTCATTTGAAGAATTTTCTTCCCCAAACGTAAATAACAGATATATTCCATAAAATATAAAAATGACCACCTATAAAGTACCCCCCCAGATGTTCCGACTCTGCCCAAAATCTAATCAGCTCATTAGACGTTGGAACAAAGCTTAAGTTTGAAATTTGGTGTTTTTCCGTGTATCGGTTCATGAGTTATGCGTTATACACACACACACACACACACACACACACACACACACACACACACACACACACACACACACACACACACACACACACACACACACACACACACACACACACACACACACACACACACACACACACACACACACACACACACACACACACACACACACACACACACACACACACACACACACACACACACACACACACACACACACACACACACACACACACACACACACACACACACACACACACACACACACACACACACACACACACACACACACACACACACACACACACACACACACACACACACACACACACACACACACACACACACACACACACACACACACACACCACACACACACACACACACACACACACACACACACACACACACACACACACACACACACACACACACACACACACACACACACACACACACACACACACACACACACACACACACACACACACACACACACACACACACACACACACACACACACACACACACACACACACACACACACACACACACACACCACACACACACACACACACACACACACACACACACACACACACACACACACACACACACACACACACACACACACACACACACACACACACACACACACACACACACACACACACACACACACACACACACACACACACACACACACACACACACACACACACACACACACACACACACACACACACACACACACACACACACACACACACACACACACACACACACACACACACACACACACACACACACACACACACACACACACACACACACACACACACACACACACACACACACACACACACACACACACACACACACACACACTCACAACACACACACACACACACCACACACACACACACACACACACACACACACACACACACACACACACACACACACACACACACACACACACACACACCACACACACACACACACACACACACACACACACACACACACACACACACACACACACACACACACACACACACACACACACACACACACACACACACACACACACACACACACACACACACACACACACACACACACACACACACACACACACACACACACACCACACACACACACACACACACACACACACACACACACACACACACACACACACACACACACACACACACACAGACATCATCGCGAAAATAGTCAAAACGGATTCAGGGGACCTCAAAACGTAAAAATCCGTCGAAAACTCGAGGTCGAAAAAAAATCATGATTCCTATACTTTCCTTATATCTGTATACAGATAGGAAAGTAAAAATGACATAGTACCTACCATCGCATCAGATCTATTAGAAAAAATTCAATATAATTCGCATTAACTATAATACAAGAAACCAATCTGACTTCCATCATCAAGCCATCACTAAAAGAGACCAGTAGGTCTCGATATTTTTTATCAAACCATAAATATATGCTCACTAGTAAGCGGCTGAACTAATAATGTCATCAAAAAAACAAAAGCAACTCGAGAAAAACAACACAAGCAAAATCTCTACCAAGCGAGCGACAAATCCCGTCCAGACTAAATCAAGCATTCCTTTGATGTATCGCTCAAGGAGCGAACGCAACCGAACCGCAACGCCAATCTTGGGATCAATTGGGCTCTGTTCGTCGCGCCCTACACACCGACACCAACAACATGTGCCTTGGTTTGCGTTGGAATCTCGGTCTGTACGCGGCTTAAGAATCTGCTTATACAGTGTGGAAACCACTTATGGAATAAAATTCTTTATGTCATTATTTTAGAAAATTGTAAAAAATGCCGAGACACGTCAACTTTTGAATTGAGTTGTGCGTTATGTAAACATAAATTTAAATGTACAGGGTGATTCACGCAAGTATGCCATAGTCGGTGTTTTTTTTAAGTATGAAGGTCGCAACCCGCCTTAGAAATCTCATCTTTACAATTAACAGCTCTTGTTTGACAGGTCGTTGGAGAATGTTTGCAATGTATGGAATGTTAGACGTTAGGAATGATTGGAATTTGTAAAATTAGTCACATAAGAAATGCATAGGTAGATTTTAAGAAAATTGATATTAAAGTAGTTAGGATGAACTGAAAATTCTGAAAATCAAAAGGGTTCTAAGTTAGAAGCAATTATTCAAGAAAAGTCAATCATAACTTTCGTTCTATACATATACACAGACGACTAGACGAATTTTTTTTTGCATTTTCGGACTCTGAATAATCGGAAACGTGAAAAAAAAAATTAAAAAATGGCGGTAAGAACATTTTTTCGTCTGCACGAATGCAATACTGAAGCCCCATAGGAAGGGTTTCAGTAATTAGGCTGTAAAAACTAAAACATTTTTTTTTTGCAATAAAACAAATCTTAGAAACACAACAATTTTAATTTATAAAAAAATATGAAAAAATAAATTCGTTTAAACATAAATAATATCAAATTTGTCTAAACATAAATTACATTAAATTCTTTAACTTTGGCAAATTAGTGAAATATTCATTAACAATGTTTTCCGAAACTTCTTCCAATTTCGAAGGTTTCCAAGCTGGTTTCTGATCTTTATCTATTAACAAGGCCCTCACGCCCTCGTAAAAATCTTTGTTTTTCATAAAATTCACGCACATGTTGTACTCCATTTTTAAACAATCTTGCAAGTTATAAGATTTTCCCAAATCTAACTCTTTCATTGAAACTTTAAGGCTGGTAGGCGACATTTTTTGTAATAAAGATAAAGTCTCTTGGGCCCACTTGCTATCATCTTTTTCTAATTTTGCTATAATTTCTTCTACAGTTCCTGAACCAAAAATAATCGTTTATTTTATCCATAACGCTGTTCAAAGAAAATTCGGGTGTATCCTGTTTGGAAAATTTGTTTAGAGTTTCTTGTACGTCAGATTCATTGGAACAGTTAAGCATGGCTTCCTCTAAATCTTTTAATCTATTACTGTCGACTAAATGAGTAGCTATTCCTGCTTTAAGAACATCTGGACCCTTCAATCGTTGTCCTGTTAAGGCTAAATATAATCCTAACTTCCCTGTTAATCTAGATAAAAAGTAGGATCCTCCAACGTCTACAAAATAAAAGCAACAGTAACTCAAGAATGTAATAATTTGGCAATTATTTTAATTAATCTAAAGATTTTACATAAAAATCTCATAAATATTTTCAAGTACTTTCCTTCATTTGACCTTAGAAATAATAAACAGTTATCATAGTATCAAGGTAAATAAAATATATGAGTTGATCAAAAATTTCAAAGAAAACACGTCTCAACCAATATTTAAATGATTTGGGAACACGGGGAAGAGACAGTTACTGAGTGGGCCGGGCGTTACGCTGAGTATAACTATAGATATACTATACAACCATTAGGGGTGATAGCGACATCATTAGCAGATTTTACAGGGAGAGATGTAGGAAGATATCTCGAAAAACTTGAAAACAAAGAGCAAAACTAGACAACTGGTCAGAAATAGATACATTAAAATTACAATTTACAGGAGCAGCACACCATAAAAGCAAGATTAATCAGTAAATTTTCAGCAAAAAGGTTACCAGGAAATAGTTTGCTGAAACTAAGCAATTGTTACCAACGACACGACGAAGAAGTCGCAAGTTTCTGCACAAGATTGAGGTTATTAGAGAACCAAGCACTTGAAGACGATGTAAATGGGACACTACCAAACGAAGTAGCTAGAATAAAGAAGAAAAAACAAGAATCTACTACTAAACCAATTTAAAATGGGTTTAAGGAAGGATCTACTAAAGGAAACAGGAGTTCTGCTACTAAAAGAAGAGGACTTGGACCTGGAGAAAGCAGAAGAAATAGTTTCACTACAGGAAACAACAATGTTACTTGTAATAGGAAAAAGTAACAGCCATAGGGTAGCATTTATGGAAGGATACAAGGAATGTCATTATTGCAGAAAACAAGGACACACAAAAGAACAGGAGACAGATCCTGTTTTTATTGCGGAAAAAGTGGACATTGGGTTAGAGACTGCAGAAGCAAGGCAGCTGAAGAAAATAGGAACAAATGGTAGGAAAAACATAAGTTTCAACCGATAAGGGACTTTTCGAGAGCGCCACAAGGACGAAATCTAGGATACGATATGGATAAATACAGAAGAAATAGAGGCAAAGACTCCAGAGATTCCAGAGATGCAAGAGATTTCAGTGTTGCCAGAGATTCAAGAAGATCCACAGATGCCAGAGAAGCCAGATATTCCAGAGATTTTAAAGATTCCAGAAATTCCAGAGATAACAAAACTCCAGAACAAGGCAATCGACAAGAAGGAAAACGAGAAAGCATCAATTATAGTTCCGATCATTTAAACTATAGTCTATTTTTATGTATAAGAGAGTATTAAAACAGCATTTCTAATGCAAAACTTAGTACGGTCATTTTAAATATTTTTACAGAATAATCTAAATATTTCCTAAAATTGTAATAAATGTACCTGAGCTATTACAAGTTTTGGGTCTTTTATTGGTCCTTTATAAACATAAGCTGTATAGAACAATAGAAAAAGGTTTGGACAGGCCAAAAGCCCTGTGTATTAAAGATTGCATAGCCGTATCTTAAGATTATTTTCAATAAGTACCTATTTCCCGAATTTATTTTATTTTAATTCCAAGAATTTCTTACAGTAATCGAATTATAAGTAGATAAATACCTTCCCAACAAATTTCACCGAAAATGCGATTATAGGTTTTCCATTTAGTAAGGAGGTCCAAGTTGTGTATTCTTGACAGTTTACTAAATGTCGTTTAGTTGCAACTTGCAAGGTGCAGTGTGAATTCTAGTGTGATCATGGAAAATTTGGAAGGGCCGCGTAAACGACAAAAAATCGGTCCTTTAACAGTTAATGAAAAAACATTAATATTTAATTGTTTTGAATCATTTACAGACAAACATTTATGTAAAAGTGTTGATGACACAGTGGAATTAGTTTTTTTTTTTGTTTTACACCCTTCAAACCTCCCGTGCTACACCCTAATCCGTCTGTAGTCTGGCAGCACTGCAGCCTGCGGCTTATTGTAATTATTGTACCACCATTTGAAGGTCCTACTACATTCCCATTCACACCCTCATTCATTCCACGTCGTCGATGGATAAACGCTAGTCGGATAAATCTCATGGTGACACGGCCCATGGTGGAACCTCCCAGCGGTCACCCATCCACGACGTGACCGGAGAGATCACTGCTTAACTGTTGCGAGCATGTGGATGCACACTAAGCTCGCGGCTAGCCTCTCCGTTTTTTTTTATTATTTTTCAGTGTTTTTTTAATGTTTTTTTTTTAGTTTTTTTACTGTTTTTTTTTTAATTTTTTATAGTGTTTTAGTGTTTTTTAATGTTTTTAGTGTTTTAGGGTTTTTTAATGTTTTTTAATATATTTTAGTGTTTTTTTTTTTAATGTTTTTTAGTGTTAAATGTTTTTAGTGCTTTTTAGTATTTTTTAGTATATTTAGTGTTTTTAGTGGTTTTTAGTTTTTTTTAGTTTTTTTTAGCGTTTTTTTTTAGTATTTTTTAGTATATTTAGTGTTTTTAGTTATTTTAGCGTTTTTTAGTGTTTTTTAGTGTTTTTTTTTTTGGTGTTTTTTAGTGTGTTTTTTTTAGTGTTTTTTAGTGTTTTTTTTAGTGTTTTTTAGTGTTTTTTTTTTAGTGTTTTTTAGTGTTTTTTTAGTTTTTTTTAGTGTTTTTTTAGTGTTTTTTAGTGTTTTTTAGTGTTTTTTAGTGTTTTTTAGTGTTTTTTTAGTATTTTTTGTGTTTTTTAGTGTTTTTTTAGTGTTTTTTTTTAGTGTTTTTAGTGTTTTCTTTAGTGTTTTTTTTAGTGTTTTTTAGTGTTTTTAGTGTTTTTTTTAGTGTTTTTTAGTGTTTTTTTTAGTGTTTTTAGTGTTTTTTTAGTGTTTTTTAGTGTTTCTTAGTGCTTTTTATTAGTTTTTAGTGTTTCTTGATGTTTTTAGGGTTTTTATTGTTTTTCAGTGTTTTTTTAAGTGTTTTTAGAGTTTTTAGTGTTTTTTTAGTGTTTTTAGTGGTTTTTAGTTTTTTTTAGTTTTTTTTAGCGTTTTTTTTAGTATTTTTTAGTATATTTAGTGTTTTTAGTTATTTTAGCGTTTTTTAGTGTTTTTTAGTGTTTTTTTTTGGTGTTTTTTAGTGTTTTTTAGTGTGTTTTTTTTAGTGTTTTTTTTTAGTGTTTTTTAGTGTTTTTTTAGTGTTTTTTTAGTGTTTTTTAGTGTTTTTTAGTGTTTTTTAGTGTTTTTTTAGTGTTTTTTTTTAGTGTTTTTTAGTGTTTTTTAGTGTTTTTTTAGTGTTTTTTAGTGTTTTTTTAGTGTTTTTTAGTGTTTTTTAGTATTTTTTAGTATTTTTTGTGTTTCTAGTGTTTTTTTAGTGTTTTTTTTTAGTGTTTTTTTTAGTGTTTTTAGTGTTTTCTTTAGTGTTTTTTTTTAGTGTTTTTAGTGTTTTTTTTTAGTGTTTTTTAGTGTTTTTTTTAGTGTTTTTAGTGTTTTTTTAGTGTTTTTTAGTGTTTCTTAGTGCTTTTTATTAGTTTTTAGTGTTTCTTGATGTTTTTAGGGTTTTTATTGTTTTTCAGTGTTTTTTTTAAGTGTTTTTAGAGTTTTTAGTGTTTTTTTAGTGTTTTTAGTGTTTTTTTTATTGTTTTTTAATGTTTTTGAGTGTTTATTGGTGGTTTTTTAGTTTTTTTTATTGTTTTTCAGTGTTTTTTTAATGTTTTTTTTTAAGTTTTTTAATTTTTTTTTTTAGTATTTTTTAGTTAGTGCAATTAGTTAGTAGTACGCTTGGTGTTGGGAAATCTACGATTTAGAGTTGTTAAAGAAGAGAAATGTGGCGAGATTTAAACAGCACGTAAAGCTCCAGGAAAACCAAAATTTCAATTAGAAAATCTTTTGAAAGAAAGACTTCGAAGGAAAGTGCATGCGTTCTTCTTTAGAAAACAATTTCCGACAGTAGACAAAGTTCTTGCCACGGTTCGAGATGATAAGGATTGCCCTGAAATGAGTCGAAGCACACTATGGAAACTTTTAAAAGAAATAGGTTTTCTATGGAAAAAGCATTCCAGAAAAAGTCTATTTTAATAGAAAGAAACAATATTGTAGTATGGAGAAGAAATTACCTAAGGACTATAAAAGAAATGAGAAACCAAAGAAGAAATATATTTTATTTAGATGAAACATGGATCAACGAGGGACATAAACCAAATAAATTTTGGCAAGATGAAACTGTTACAAGTCGAAGACAGGCTTTTTTAAATAATTTATCTACTGGTTTAAATCCACCATCAGGAAAGGGGCGCAGACTAATAATAGTACACATCGGTAGTTCAAACGGTTTTGTTAAAGGCGGTTTATTGACTTTTGAATCTACTCGTACCGGTGACTACCATGAGGACATGAATGCTGATGTCTTTAAAGAGTGGTTCGAACAAATTATAGATCTTCTTCCTCAGAACTGTATAATAGTAATGGATAATGCAAGGTATCACTCGAGACTTATAGAAAAAATGCCCACAACCAAGTGGTTAAAAAAAGATTTACAGAATTGGCTAAATTCAAAGAATAATAAGTTCCATCCCGGTTCTGTGAGAAAAGAACTGTATCATTTGTGTTCCCTTCATAAAGAGAAATTTAAAAAATATGAAATTAATGAAATTGCAAAAAATCGTGAGATGACGGTGGTTAGATCACCACCATATCATTGCGAAGTAAACCCGATTGAACTGATATGGGCACAGATAAAGGAAGAAGTTTCAAGAAAAAATAATTTTTTAAATGAGTGATGTTAAAACAGTTGTTTTTGGAGTCTGTAAATAATGTGAAGCCTGAAAACTGGGAAAAGGCAGTAAATCATACGATTAAAGAAGAGAAAATGTGGAAGTTGGACAATATTACTAATTGTACTCATTGTAAATATTGGTTGCGACAGTTCATCTTCTGATTTGGATTTGTAGGTAAGAAGTAGTTTTTATATTAAAATTATTATTTGTGAACGTAACGTTGTTTAAAAGTCAAAGTTTAAACCCTTATACCTACATAACCCGTTTGACACAATGTTCTTAACATACCTTGTGGAAAAATAAAATATTTTAGAAAAAAATACACTTTTTTACCTTCAGCTGTTTAGAAGTTATAAGCAGGTTAATTAGGTGAAAATATAAGTGTATACTCGAGGAATAACTTCAAAAAACATTTTAACTGTCTACTAAAAGAAGTGGTACGCCTATGGATTACGAACGCTTTATTATTTTAATACTCTCTCATACATAAAAATAGACTATAATAAAAACCACTGTAACTCCCCGATCAAGTGGTTTCTCAGGATGACAGGGGAGACAAAATGAGCAAGCAAAACCAGATGGGTCCGACAAAACAATCGAACCCCACAACAAACGACAAGGGCAAATTTTCAAGAAGAAGGACGATTCACAAACGATAAACAAATGCAGCATACAGTGAGACTGTATCACAATGAATCGACAAGAGAATTTTTCGGCGAATCCCCGTATATTGTAATACTAAGGGTCAATGGTGTATGATCGATACAGGAGGTGCCTTTTCCTTGATTAAGTTTTTATAGCTGATCACTTGAATCTTAATACATTAGCCTCAACCATGTTGTGAATGTTGGGACGTTGCTAAATATAAGTGCAATAAAAATTGTGTTCTCGTGAAATTATACACTTTATTTTGAAAGTATAAGACTGTTAAAAAATCATTAGCGAATAAATATTTTTCTATTTGAATTAGCAGATGCTTTAATTTCGCAATATTTTCAAAACAATTAGGACTAAATTTTGGATTAATATAAAACTAACCCATTTTCATTTTTCATTACATATTAAGAAAATTAACATTTTTATAAAACTTTATTATTACACTTTACCTGGAAAGAATCCAATTTGTGTTTCAGGCATTGCAAAAAGTGTTCTTTCTGTAGCCACCCGGTATTTTCCATGTACTGATAAACCTACTCCACCTCCCATAACGATACCATCGATAATAGCGATGTATGGAATCTTATAGGAACCAATTAATCCGTTTGTAAAATATTCTTTCTTAAAGAATTCGTGTCCTAATTCTTTTCTTCCTTTCAAACCTGCCTCCACCACTGCTCTTACATCTCCCCCGGCACAGAAAGCTTTCTCTCCTGTACCCTTTTAAAAAAATATTATTTATGAAATGCTTAATCAAAAATATGTAGAACATTTTTAAATTATCAACCAGAAACAGGACAATTAGCTATTATGAGTTAATAAATGGTACGGATGATACAAATCTTGATGCAAGTACATTTTAAAAATCAAGAAATACCATTCAAACAGTAAAATACAGAAAAAGAAGACAACCGAGATGCCACATTGGTGTAGCAGAAGTAAATGATGCGGAAGAACTAAACAGTTTTGTAGGAAGGACTAAAGAAAAATGATTGTGGCTTTTTACTAAGCAATCATACAAATAGAATAAATATCCAGTGGCGTACCCACATTTAATTTATAAAATAAGAAAATGATGTAATAAGAAAAATGGCATTGAAATGCTCAGTGTGAGATTATTCATCAGTACTAATATGTTCACAAATATCCCTGAATATAATGTGGATTTTCCTGTGTCACTGAAAAATCAATGTTTCTGAAACCGATATGCGAAAACGATATTATAAAACACATAAATAGTTTAAAAAACAATAGTGCCCCAGGATTTGATTGTATAACAGTAAAACATCTGAAACTACTACATCCGTATTTACTGGAACCTTTAATGCATATAATTAATTGTATTTTTAATACAAGAATCGTACCTAAACAATTTAAAACTTCAATTATAACACCTATTTAAAATAGACCTTTCAATCAAAATTTTGGAGGAAATACAGGAATTTTTGAAATAAGTCACTTTAGACTATTGGAAAACGATAGATAAAAAAATTTTGTTCTTCAGGCACCGGCAAATGTCAAAAAACAAGAAAATAAAGTGTTTTTTTAAGGTTATTTAAAAACGGTAGGTGCTATAAAAAAAATTTTTTTATAAAAATTGTAAAGCATACAGTTTTACATAAAAATGATATTTGACATTTTTTGCTATTATTAAAACTGACAGAGTTAGTATGGTTAGAACATTGGACTTGGACTTGGAAAAATCATAGTTAGCTGAAAATTCAATGATTTTGTAGTTTCTTTTTATTATTTATTCAGAAAATTATAAATATCTTTTAAAAATTTTAATTTTAATTTAGAAATTTTCAATTAATTATACGAATTTATATGGTAAATTTTGAAGTAAACTTATTATGAAAAATATGAGGAATGAACTAATAAAAACGACATCGACAGTTTGGTCCCCCATTTAAATAAATAAAAACAAATAAAAAAGAACTAAATAAAAATATTAAAAAAAAAATTAAAAGAAAAATAAATATATAAATAAAATTAAACAAAAATAAATAAAAAATAATTAAAAAATGAACAAAAATTTTAATAAAAAAAATAATAAATAGTTAAAAAATTAAAAATAACAAATAATAAAAAATAAATAAAAATAAATGAAAAGATAAATGTAAAAGAAAATAAAATAAATAAAAATAAATAAACAAATAAATATAAATAATAAATAAAAACAAATAAAAAAAATAATTAAAAAATAAACAAAAAATTTAAATAAATGAATATAATAACAAATATTTAAAAAAAATTAAATAAAAATGGGTAAATTATTAAAAATAAAGCATAATAAAAAGTAAATAAAATTAAACAAAAAAAAATTAAAAGTTAAGTGTAAAAGAAAATAAATAAAAATAATTACAAAAAGTAATAAAAAAAATTAAATAAAAATAGATAATTTATTAAAAATAGAAATTAAACAAAAATAAATAAAAAGATAAATGTAATAGAGTGTCAACTAAAAATAAATAAAAACAAATAAAAATAAAAATAAATAAAAATAAATAAAAATAAATAAAAATAAATAAAAATAAATAAAAATAAATAAAAATAAATAAAAATAATAAATAAAAAAAATAAAAATAAATAAAAGTGTTTTCTTAATTGTTTTTTTGTTTATTTTAATTTATTTTTATTTTTTATTTATTTATTATTATTTATATTTATTTGTTTGTTTATATTTATTTTTATTTATTTTATTTATTTTTAGTTGACTTTCCTTTACATTTATCTTTTTATTTTTGTTTAATTTCTATTTTTAATAAATTACCTATTTTTATTTATTTTCTTTTACACTTTACTTATCATTTATTTTTGTTTAATTTTATTTATTTTTATTTATTTTTATTTATTTTTATTGTTCTATTTTTAATAATTTAAATATTTTTATTTAATTTTTTTAAATATTTGTTATTTTCATTTATTTAAATTTTTTATTTGTTTTAATTATTTTTTTATTTTAATTTTTTTTATTTCCTATTTTTATTTTTTATTTATTTTTATTTTCTTTTAGTTCTTTAGTCTTAATTATTTTTATTTATATTTATTTGTTTATTTATTTTTATTTATTTTTATTTATTTTATTTTCTTTTACAATTAACTTTTCATTTATTTATTTTATTTTCTTTTACAATTAACTTTTCATTTATTTATTTTATTTTCTTTTACTATAACTTTTCATTTATTTTTATTTATTTTTTATTATTTGTTTTTTTTTGTGTCATCGGCTTCAACTACCAGGGTTATTTCGCCTCGTGTTCTGTGTAAGGCTTTGTTACTGCTTCCCAGCGCTACTTTAGGAACAGCACTGTTAATTAGAACCCAACAGTGAATGGTCAAGTGGGGAATCCTGCCAAGGCATCAGAATTAATTTTAAATAATTAAATTAAATGAAAAAATTCCGGCCAACGGTGGGATTCGAACCTGGGACCCTTGGATCCACAGGCAGAGACTCTACCACTGAGCCACCCACCCCCTTATATTATTTGTTATTTTTAATTTTTTAACTATTTATATTTTTATTTTTTTATTTACTCTTATTTATTATTATTTATTTATTTTTATTTATTTTTATTTATTTTTATTTATTTTTATTTATTTTTATTTATTTTTATTTTTTTATTTACTCTTATTTATTATTATTTATTTATTTTTATTTATTTTTATTTATTTTTATTTATTTTAATTTAATTTATTTTTATTTATTTTTATTTATTTTTATTTATTTTTATTATTTTTATTTATTTTTATTTATTTTTATTTATTTTTATTTATTTTTATTTATTTTTGTTTATTTTTGTTTATTTTTGTTTATTTTTGTTTATTTTTATTTATTTTTATTTATTTTTATTTATTTTTATTTATTTTTATTTATTTTTATTTATTTTTATTTATTTTTATTTATTTTTATTTATTTTTATTTATTTTTATTTATTTTTATTTATTTTTATTTATTTTTATTTATTTTTATTTATTTTTATTTATTTTTATTTATTTTTATTTATTTTTATTTATTTTTATTTATTTTTATTTATTTTTATTTATTTTTATTTATTTTTATTTATTTTTATTTATTTTTATTTATTTTTATTTATTTTTATTTATTTTTATTTATTTTTATTTATTTTTATTTATTTTTATTTATTTTTATTTATTTTTATTTATTTTTATTTATTTTTATTTATTTTTATTTATTTTTATTTATTTTTATTTATTTTTATTTATTTTTATTTATTTTTATTTATTTTTATTTATTTTTGTTTATTTTTATTTATTTTTATTTATTTTTATTTATTTTTATTTATTTTTATTTATTTTTATTTATTTTTATTTATTTTTATTTATTTTTATTTATTTTTATTTATTTTTATTTATTTTTATTTATTTTTATTTATTTTTATTTATTTTTATTTATTTTTATTTATTTTTATTTATTTTTATTTATTTTTATTTATTTTTATTTATTTTTATTTATTTTTATTTATTTTTATTTATTTTTATTTATTTTTATTATTTTTATTTATTTTTATTTATATTTTATTTATTTTTATTTACTTATTTTATATATTTTTTTATTTTATCTATTAATTTTTTATTATATTTATTTTGTTTTTTTTTAATATTTTTATTTAGTTCTTTTTTGTTTGTTTTTATGTTTATTTATTTAATGGAACTTTAAGTGGGGACCAAACTGTTGGGATGTCATTTTTATTAGTTCACTCCTCATATTTTTCATGTCAATCAAGTTAATAAGTTTACTTCAAAATTTATTTTACCATATAAATTTGTATAATATATTGAAAATTTCTAAATTAAAATTGTTATAACTCAAAAAAACAAAAAAAAATAATTTTCCTAAAATAAATTTATAATTTTTCTGAGTAAATAATAAAAAGAAACTACAAAATCATTGAATTTTCAGTCATATATTTCTTTCTAATTTCTATCCACCCTAATTTTCAGCTCACTATGATTTTTCCAAGTCCAATATTCTAACCATCCTAACTCTGTCAGTTTTAATAATAGCAAAAAATGTCAAATATTATTTTTATGTAAAACTTTATGCTTTACAATTTTTATAGAATACTTTTTTTCATACCACCTACCGTTTTTAAATAACTTTGAAAAAAACACTTTATTTTCTTGTTTTTTGTCATTTGGTGGTGCCTGAAGAACAACATTTTTTTACCTATCGTTTTCAAATACTCTAAAGTGACTTATATCAAAAATTCCTGTATTTCCTCCAAAATTTTGATTCAAAGGTCTATTTGATTGGACTATTAGTTTAATTAGAAATGTGGCCAAAATATTTGAGAAATGTGTGAAAGATAGACTGACACATTTTTTAAAAACTAATGACATACTTCCCAAGCACCAATATGGCTTTACTGAAGGTCTTAACTCAGGAGATGTTATGCATGAATTGATTTTTGATTTCATATATTACTGATGAAATGAATACTGGTAACAAGAGTATAGCTATATTTTTAGATCTAACAAAAGCATTTGACACGGTGCCACATGGAGTGAGGGGCATCCTGTTAAAGGTTTTTGAAAATTATTTGACACACAGACAACAGAAGATAAAGGTTAGAGACAATGTGAGTAACCCTGAAAATATACAAATCGGAGTGCCTCAAGGGACTGTTCTGGGGCCTATACTATTTAATTTATACATTAAGAGCTTAACTCAGATTGATATTCAAGGTAAAGTTATATCATATGCTGATGATACAGTGCTAGTCTTCAATGATAAAGATTGGGAAGCCAACAAGACACATGCTATAGCTGGAATGGAACATGTCAAAAACTGTCTGGATGTGTTTAAATTGTCTTTGAATGTTAACAAAACAAACTACATTGCTTTTTCAAAAATAGTAGCTGATCGACTTCAATTTAGAAGCTTAACATGTCAAAATTTAGACATACAGGAAACAGAAACATCCAAATATTTAGGTATAATTATAGACCAGTACTTAAAATGGGACTGCCATAAGTATAATATATACAGCAAAAAACTTAGATTTCTAATTTATAAATTTTATCTTCTAAAACAATTTCTCATCCAGGATCTACTAATTAAATCAATTAAATGTTATTCAAAACAAAATCTTAAAGTTAATATATAAAAGAGATAGATTGTGTCCCACCATAACTTTATATAATGAAAAAATTAGCAATGTTAGATGTTTATATATTCACGCAGTATGTTGTTATATAAAAAAAACATGAATTTTTAAAAAAACCCTTTAGAACATAGACATAACACTAGAACTGCATCGAACATGTGCATTAAAGTACCAAAACCAAATAATGAGTTTTTTAAAAACAGTGTAAATTATCTAGGAACAAAGTTCTATAACGCTCTACCTCTTCATATAAAATTATTAAAAACAAACATAAAAAATTCTGTAAAATTAGCAAAATATACATTTTCCAAAATAATGCAAAGTTTATCAGAAATATTCCAAGAATAACGACTTAATACATGGATTTTTTTTAAATATTTTTTTTTCTGTTTCTTGCATAAATTTCTCAAGTTTTTTTTTATTTCCTTTATAATTTATTAAATATAATTAAAATAAAAGGGTAATTAATGCACAAAATTCAACAAAAGAATGTTAGAGAATTGTAAATGAAGCAAAAGGAAAATCAGTAAAAAAATTACCCATCGAGAGGCTAAATTGTTAAGGCAACAAAATTTCTGATGTACAAAATATATGTAATGCTTTTAATAATCAGAAATGAAGGGAGAAGGTATTTAAAGTGTGTAATTATTGTTTGCAATACAATAAACTCTATCATTACTAAAACATAGAACAAAAAACTTTGTACACTTACTCCTCAAAAAACAGAAGAAACATCAAGAAACTAAATAATTTCAACTAAACAAAATTTGCACTCTGCAGGGTGTGCGAACAAGAATATTGCCCAGGCCTCTCGTTTATTAGAATGGATAGTTTTCATACACTCAAAATTAATTAAGCCTAAATGTAAGAACAAATAAGATTTGTCCTTTCACATATTGTAAAAAGTACTAAAAGTTATTTGAACAGACAACCTTGTAAAAAATACGTCAATTAAGTGATAAAAAAATCATTACCTTAACAATTACTAATGCTTTTTTTGATTCCCAGTTTTTTAAAGTAGGATGAATTTTTTCAATCATAGAAAGATTTAGTGCATTTAAAGCTTTTGGTCTATTTAATACAATGATTCCTTTATCTTTGACGTCTTTAATTATGACATCCTCTACTTCTGTTGACATTTTTCTTTTCGATGTAGAAATAACCATGTACTTTACGCTTTTTATGACAAACGAGGTAGTATTTTGCCTTATCATTGTACCTAAAAAAAAATAGATTAGATCAAGAGAAACGTTTTTTAATGCTAAATTTCGATTATTGATGAACAATCTAATTAATCTGAACTCTGACTTTTCTAAATTGCTTAATTCATGATAAAAATTGAAGGATTTGTTTGGGAAATCGGAGTGGAAATTGGGAAATTTTATAACTTGAATCACAGAACACTCACTTTAAAAAAATATTTGTCACCTATCACACTTCACATCAGGAGTGCGTTTAGAAACCACGCACGGCGCGTCTGGACCCTATTCTAATGTATGTGGTCAGACGCGCCGTGCGAGGTTTCTAAACGCACTCCAGTCTTCACACTACACATTTGACATTTGATCATGGCCTTACTCCAGAAATACAAGTACAACAAACGGTACACATAACAGTGCGGTACCGTATAGAAGGGGTAATATAGTGGTAATTAAAATAAACTGCCCAGATGAAAGTGGATGGACGACATGAATTATTAAGTTATTATATGAATTTCGGACTACATTTCTTTATGAAATAAAAAACAAATGGAAAAATCCGCAAAACGGTCAAACGGGTTATTTTTTTTAAACTATTTCAGACCTTCTGAAACACATTTCAAAATTTTTTGCCCTACAAACGCTATAAAATATTTTTTCTTGTTATAGAAACTGCTAAATAATAATACTAGACCATCTATAATGCAAGAAACCATCCAAATTTTTCGTAAACAGTTTATTTTCTTAATTTACGACCAGGGCACCTATCCTCGACTAGTGCGTTTAAGTACTCGCTTTGAAGGGATGCAAGCCCAGATAGCACACCAAATCCTTTGGATATCTACTGGACATTCCAATAGCCACTGAATGTCCAGTCCATGTTGGATATCTATTTTATATCCATGAGATGTAATTTATAGACATGCAAATGTCCATAAATAATAGTAATTATATAGCAAATTATTAAAAAATTACGCCATTGTGCTCGCCATTGTGGCTAATAGTACCGTTCAGATATAAAAAATTAATTTTTTTAAGGTGTATTCAATATCCCATGGACATCCACTAAATATATCAAAGTCTAGGCGCGAACGCAAACCATCGTGGATATCCACTAGATGTAATTTTTGATTTTGCTTACTAAGTATAGATGGCGATACCACTTTCGCATCTACTCATGCTCAACCCGCCGTAATTGATTTCGATCGAAATTTGTATCACAATTAGACTCCAGTGTCTTATTAAGAATGGGACACAGAAAAACTGAAGAGTTACCTATAATTTTACCAAAGTTGGCAAAAGTTTTTGGTGTCATAAGATACGTTACACTTATTTGAACTATGATTATATTTTTTTTGATATTTTTTAAGTAAATCATATAGGTACTTTTGTTGGGAACTTATAAGAAACTTCAAAATTAAAATGAAGAATATTCGTATTCTAAGCATAGTCTTATTTTTAATCAGACTCTTCAGTTGTTCTGTATCCCTTTCTCAATGAGACACCTTGTATATAAACTTCCCACTTGAACAATTTTATATTTTTCAAGTATGTACAATACAGGTGTATCAGAAATTAAAGCAAAAAGACAACTTATAACAAAGGTTTAAATTTAATAATGTCAAGTCATCCTTGCACCCTAAAAAAGTACCAATGAAGAAATTATTCCTCCAATGCAACCAAACAGTTATTTTTAGGATATGATTTTGTGTCAAATGTTATCCACAGCCACAGGGTTTCTTTTTAAATGGCATGACATTCAAAATTTTGGTCAAAACAATTTTCATCATGCACTTTTCTTGGAAACTTTTTCACTATAACACTAACATTACTGATCAGAAAAAGTGGTTAAAGTTTTCTTTTTGTAATCACAAATCGCAACTGAATGCCTATTTTTAAAATAAATTATCTCTATAATTCCATTTGTATAGTTGTATGCTGTGCATCTGTGAGATTGTTGTTTATTATACATAGGTACCAATTATAGAAATCTTTAGTAAGTACTTGCTTGCAATTTTAGTAATATATGTACCTACCCTATATAATTAATTATTTCAAACATAAATAAAACCAACAACTATTATCTGAGTCTTTTTAGTTCCGATTGGTTTTGACAGAGTAGTTTTGATCATGGTTTTCTTCCATCTACTTTTAACCATAAAGTCATACCTAGCTGAATTTTTGGTCTTTTTAAACTTTTGACTGTAGCCGGTCATATTTTTAATGTATGTCATTTGCAGCAGAAAGACCTACACGTTTTACATTTAAAAGTAATTAATTGTCCTTTCTACAAACTCGGCTGTATTTTTACTGAAATATATTTATTCACAATTCACGTAGTGGTTTGGTTTTTGATTTGGTAATTTGATGTCATAATTCTCCTCATTGTCAGATTTTGACATTGGCAGCTTTGATCAAGACAAGAGAGTCCTTGAACGAAAAATTGTAGTTCGGGTTTTAGTATTAAAGCACAAAGAGATTAACAAATCTGATGCACAGTGTTATTCGAACGTTGATTTTCGATCACACAGGTCATATATCGGACGGTTTCGGCGAAGACAGAACAATATAATAATATTAATCTCTTTTATGGTCTTGGCATTGGCTTGGTCGGAAAACGGTTAATAAATAATAGTAAATAGTGTAGAAGTCATAATTGCGCAATGTCATCAAATTAATTTCGAATCGATCATGTTGAAACAAATCTTAGGTAAGTAAGTCATTTAAAAGTTGTAATTCTGCATACAGACTTTAATTATATTTGAATACGACCCTGCTTAGTCAACCATTTAAGCCACGCCCGTGGGGTCATTTTTAATAAAACGTATCATATGCAAAACAATTGCCTCATGGCATCTCCATTAGTATTATACCTCCATGTTGCTAGTAAGGGGAATCAAAGTTCATACCGCTTGTTTTGTGACAATTATTCGTAAAAAAGAAGCAACATTAATGAGTAATGGTTTTGAGCATGAAGTCGTGGTTTTGGGTTGTTTTTTGATGTACTGTTTGGCTATACATAGTTTGCAGCGTTATAAAATGGAAAATATTAGTAAAAAGACACATACAGGGTGTTTCAGATTTAAACGGACACAGCTTAATGGGAGGTATAGGGTGTTTTATGATTTTTCGCCAAAACTAAAATCGGACATTTTGTTTGAACGGCTAGAGTTATTTTGATCAAATTTTGTACAAAAGTTACACTCTCTTAGGTCAATCAAACCCATAATTTAATTTTAAAAAATTCCAGGACTGGACTCTTTTTTTATATTGCTCTTCTTAGCCAGAATATCACCCTGTATATCGGATTTTAATAAATATTACTGCACATTTAAATAGTACGTGGATCAACAAATAAAATAATGTAATAATATTTAATGGCACCATCTTGATGTTCTTACAATAAATTTTTATAATGGCGACTACATTATTATAAATCAGTATTTACAAAATTAAAATCAAATATTTTACTCTGTACTTTTAAAACTCTACACAAATTAGGTACCATCTTCATTTTTTTTAACTACAGCATTTTCTATTAGGAAATTGAACATCTACACAGGACCGGGCTCACTTTATTTAATAAAGTAATAGAACAAACTAACAGAAACAAATAATTAATTAAAGCTAAAGTAGATTTTCAAAATGAACACCGTGAACGTCAATACAATTCTGCGAACGTTTTAAAAGGTTTTTCACTGATTTGTCAATTATTTTCGGTTTATTTCTAATGCTGTTACATATATTGTTAATTTTTTTCCAATAACTGTGTTCGGGTACACCTCTGATTTAAAGTAGTCCCATAAAAAATAATCCAGAGGTGTGCCTCAACCTATCCATCTATTTGGGAAACGATGATTTAACTGTGCTTGGGTATTAAGTGATTTTTAAAAAAATTCCACATCAAACATTTAATGTGTATTCAAGTCGCTGGATAGGTCGAGGCGGTCCCGCTATTTGGCCACCAAGATCTCCAGATCTAACACCTCTGCATCTAATACCCGAGCACAGTTATGAGAAGTCGTTGCTTCGTTTTCTTGTTGCATATTTATGGACCGGTATGCGCAATCACAATTTTCCATTAACTACTAATTTTATCACAATCCGGCAACGTTGCAATTATATTTTCCAAATTTGACAGAAACCATCGAGTTTCGATGTTTACAGTCGTCAAAATGCTGATTTTTATAGAAATTAAATAAATTTGTTTGGCTTAAATAATGTATTTACCGCAAATTTATACGCTCTTTCCGATAAAAAATAATTTTCTTTAAAATTCCACTGTTCATAAAGTCGATGGAACCCATTTTGGGTATTATTTATATCAAAAAATAAATAAAACCCTAGTACAGTTGTTACGCCCATGGATAATATCTACTATTTACAATTCATGAAATTGACACATATGTCAAAGTCAGAACTTTAAAACCAAAAAACCCTAAAACAATAACCTAAAATAAATAATCCACTGACACAAAAATAACACAAATAAACTTACACCAGTTTGTTTTGTTTTTAATAAATTAGAAAAGTGAAAAGTTTTGATATTATTGATTTAGATATATTGGTTGAAAACTGATGCCAAATTATATGCTCATTACAGAATCTATTAAAATGTAAGTACCTATAACCCATCTTATAAATTTGCAATATTTTTGTGGATACTATATTGTGACCATCTAATCAACTAAATAAACGAATTAATAATAAATTTCAGCATTTTAGGTCAGAAAGAGTTTCTTAAGGCACACATGCTGTATGATTTGTTGAGTAGGGATGATAATAATCTCAATTTGTTGGCAATTTAGATTTATCTTATAATAAATATATTGTGCTTATAATGTCAAGACACACAGCTGGATTTTTCTTGTATATGTTGGAACTGTCCTTCAAAAACCAGCGATGGTCTTAGCTTCTTTACTATACCAAAAGATCATAGGAGGTATGTAGAAATATAAATGCTCCGAATACTGTATCATTACTTTTATTGTACATAATTTAGAAGTTTTCACTACTGGTTTTAAACATATCTTTTTATTTGTTGTAGAGCTGAATTTTGGTTGAAACAGTGCAATCGACAAGATTTGATCAAAAAAGATATCAAAGCATTGCTTAAAAATTATAGAATATGTGAACTTCATTTTGATAAAAAATATGTATCGAAGAGTGGTTTACGAAAAACTTTATTCCAAAGAGCTTATCCTTCAATTTTTTTCCACTTAAAAAGTTCCACTCAGTTTGATTCTATTGAAGAAACGACAAAAAGATTGCCAATTTCAGAAAGTGAGTATTTTTATCATGGTTTTAGTTTGAATGGAATGTTATTACTTTAATTATGAAAAATTGTTTTTAAAATTTTAATGCTAACTTAAGTTAGCATTACCATTTCTTGCAAAAAAGTTTCTGGATGTTAAAATTAATTATGTCTACTGTCACATTGTCAATGGCATGTATATATAAATCGTTTATTTAGTCAAAAAAACTATGTTTTACAAGTCAATACATCTTCACATTTAAAATATAAAAAATACATAAGAATTGAATCAACATACATTTAAAATACAATAAAAAATGCATACAATAATAAAAGAACAAGAAAAAAAAAAGTCAATTGGTCAGCAGGTATTCACACAGTTTTTCTTTTAAATATTGCTGCATTTGAAGAACATTTAATATCTTTAATGCTAATTACTGTGATTACTTGTACGGGCCCTGTCTCTCTGTACATGATTCCAATAGAATACAAAAACTTCAAAATTCTTGCCTAAGGCTCATTTAAAGAATTTCTCATACCCCAAAATTAGCTAAGTGGTTAAATATGACAAATCGCAGAAAAATTCATGCATTTCACAAAACAATAATGAAAAAATGTCCACCATACCTTTATAATAAAATTATCTTCTGCACAGATATTCATAACAAGCATACTCGAAAGAAAAATGAAATTGATGTACCAAAACACAATACACAGCAGTTTAATAACAGTTACTCATATCAGATATTGAGAGAATATAACAATGTTACAGATTCCCTAAAAAACATTTCTATTAACTCTTTCAAGAGGCATCTATTTGTGAATATTTTCAATGACCAATGCAGAAATTTTGGAATTCAGTAATTTAATTTAGGAATTTAAGAATTTAGAATTATAATAATTCAAAAACATTTAAAATTTAAGAATTTAGAAATTTAAGAATGTAGAAATTAATTAATGTATACAAATTTAAATTTATAAACAAATTTTGATAGCAAAGCTAAAACCTTTATATGAATAACTAAAAAAAATTTTTTCAATCATTATCTTTGTTATCTACGTGCCTAGATATCTATGCTCTTAAGACCACAGTACCACCCCCAATATTCGTAACATGAACTAATTTTGATAGATGTCATTTATGTGTCATAAATTAAGAATCCTTTTGTTCAGCAGATGGAGCAATATTCCATATTTAATAGTTCTTTTGTTCAACAGATGGCGTAATAATTTTATTTATTTTAAACGGTAACTGTTATAAAATAACAAATTCATCACACCTAGCTACTACGCGATAATAAGTAAACGAGTTCTTGACCCTGATAATATTTTCGATGTACAGGTATAAAAATAAAAGTTTGGGAATAAATTCGATACATCGGTATATTTACTTAGGACCGATTCCACCGTTGTGTTAAACGGAGTTTAAAATGATATTTTTACATTAACAATGTCATTTTAATTTAATTTAATCTCATTTATATGTAAGTTGGCGGCATCGGCATACGGAAAACGTTTTTAAGAATTTTAAGAAAAAAACTTATTTTTCATAAACAATTGCATGGTCTATTAATTTTAGAAAAAAAGTTACTTTACATAAAAAAGTTATGCATGGTCTAAAACCTAAAATTCAATCATCTGATAACAAATTTTATCAGTCGTATACAGTGTTTGTAGAAAATAAAGGTATTTTATATTGAGCAAAATTATATTTTTTGACAAACCTTGTAAAACCGACTGATAAAATTTGATATCGGGTGGTTGCATTTTCTGTTAGACCATGCATACATTTTTATGAAGAATTACTTTTTTTCGTAAAATGAATACCTAATAAAAAAGTTTTCTATTTGCTATCAACTTACATAGACATATGTGTGTATGCAACTTATGACATATTGCTGAGCTAATGTTTTTGTAAGAAAAAAGAAATTAATCATAAAATTTTACTTCATTTGTAGAGTCGTAATTTATATTTTCATATTTGTACTTTTTTTATCAATTTAGAATTACAGTACTATTTTCAATTATTATTTTAGATTAATCAATAAGAAAAATAAGAATTTTTGAAATATTAATAACTAAATACAAATTAAACAACAAATGAATAAAAAAGCATTTAAAACACGTTGACTGCCGAAGCAAATGTTGTGGTCGGGTCAGCTGAGCCGAAGTAGTTTTTCTAAAAATTTAAGTCTGTTTTTACGTTTTAAGAACAAAGTAGTTTAAGTAAATACTCAAGTAAACTACAATATCTAATAGAAGCGTGAATAAAATATATAAATGCGGCGCGGGATTAAATTATTACATTGTTCAATATTTTAATTTGTGTTGTAGACACGTAAACAATTTCTAAATAAAAGTTATATGAATTTCAAAAATAGGTATTTTAAAGATATTTTTAGATATATAGGGTTTTGCGTTTTTGTCTGACAAATAAAACGGTATATTTTTTAAGTAGAAAACCCTGTATTTTACTTCAGTTTTAGAATGCTTTAGTAATACTATATTTAACCCTAGAATTTTATTAACAAATATTGCAGGGTTGCCAATAAATTAATTTTTTTATGAAATTAGAGAATGATTCAGACCCCAAATTAAATTATCATTATTTAGGTAGGTTTAAAATAATTTCAAATTTTTTTAAAATGTAGAGTAATAAGATACTAAGCTAACGAATAGTGATAATATAACTGGATTATTTTTATACAGTGTGTTTTGAAAAACAAGTCTTAAATATGGCTAATTCCATGTTAAATTTATTTAATTTTTTTCAAATGCCACACCCTGTATATTATTTAAGCATAAAATTCCTTATAAATTAACATATCCAACGATACCAATAAGTTAGTCAATAACACATATACAGGGTGTCCCATTAATGCGTAATTGATCGATAGCAGTTTTATAATAGAAAATACGAAAAAAATTAATATAAAAGTTGTATGACCATATTTAACAATTATTTATAAATATACAGGGTAATCCATAAACGATTGTCTGACCAAACCTATACATTTTTAAAGCAAAACACCCTGCAGGTAGTTATACATATTTGACTGTTTTCACATCGTCGAACAATAATTTCAATTTTATTCATTTGCTATGTTGTATACAGGGTTTGTCAAAATGGTCACGATTTTCTCAATTTTAGAATGGAACACCCTGTATGTTATGCCACCAATTAATATAATATTCCATTGAAAAAAATTTAAACATTTGTAACTTCGCGTGTTGACACACCCTATATATAACATAGCAAATGAATGAAGTCAATTAAAATTATTTGACGACGTGAAAACAATCAAATATGTATAACTACCTGCAGGGTATTTTGATTTAAAAATGTATAGGTTTGGTCAACATCTCGTTTATGGACCACCCTGTATATATAGGAATAATTTTTAAATATGGTCATACAACTTTTATATTAATTTGTTTCTTATTTCCAATAATAAAACAGCTATCGATCAATTACGCACTGATGGGACACTCTGTATATATGTTATTATCTAACATGTTAGTATCGTTGGATATGCAAATTTATAAGGAACTATATGCTAAAATATTATATCGGATGCTGCCTTTGAAAAAATAGAGTAATTTGACTTAAAAGTAACCATATTTAAGACACATGTTTCAAAACACTCGCTATAAAAGAATCCAGCACTATCACTAGTATTCGTTATCTTAATGTGCTATAAGTCAGTGTATTAAACAATTTTGAAATCAATGTAATCCTACCTAAATTATGATCATTTAATTTGGGGTCTGCATGATTCTCTAATTTTATAAAAATTTTAATTGCTTGGTAGACCTGTAATACAGTATTACCAAACCATTCTAAAATTGAAATAAAATACATGTTCTATTTTAAAAATATGCCAAGCAAAAATGTAACACCCTGTATATATCCAAAAAATATTTTTAAAATATGTATTTTTTAAATCCATATAACTTTTCTTTGAAACATGTTTGCGTGTCTTTAACATAAATTAAAATATTGAACAATTACGCACTAATGGGACATACACACGGGTACATACACATAGCAGTCAACGTGTTAACTCAGAAATAAGATTCCTAATTATAAAGATAAAATAACATTCGGAAGAAGAAAGCAAAGACCGCCAATATTACGTGCGTATCATACAATGATGACAGGTCATTCGAATTTAATTTACACCGGAATGTAATAAAGTTCCTTCCCTTTCCTGCATTTCACAATTGTATATTTCACCCACTTTAAAATCAAATTCGTCCTAGAAAGAATTGTGAAATTATCGTATAAATCGATAATCTGGCAACGTGGGTCAACACTTGTTCATACACAGGCAAAATCAATCGATAATTTGGAACCAAACGAGACAAATATATATGAAAATCACGAAACAATAAAAGACGGCATACACCTGTATCACTGTTTCAAAAATTGGTACCTCTAAACCAGTGCTTCCGCAACCTTTCCTCATCTGAGGCACACCAAACTGCTCCCTAGAATTTCGTGGCACACCAAAATCTAAAATATATTTATAGCAGTGGCGTAGCTAGGTCGGGGGTCAGTTCACTCCATGTATACTAATTATTTATGGATGTCCAAACTACCTTAGTTTTTTTTATTGTTTTAAAATGTGAAGAAGCCCCTTTCAGATTTGGGGCATCAAAATTTTCACTCAGGACATAATACATATTTTTTTTTTATTTTTTTTTATTATTCAGATAGAATGAAAAATACAAATAGGTACATACATGAGAACTATACTAAATACTAGGTAGGACAGGTAGGTATACTAAATTTACTTCTGTTGACACGTCAATAGTAATAAATATTTTGACATGATGATGACTGATTAATGTGATACCTGCGCTTGCTTCGTTGAACACAAAAGTTTTATATTCGGCTCAATTTTAGACAGCGCAACTCTCATTTCTTGGTCAAGATCTTTTAAGCATGACCGTTTATCATTTTTAATTAATACAAGCGTTGAAAAACTTTGCTTACATAAATATGTTGTGGAAAACGGAAGTAGTGTGAAGATGGCCTTGTCGGTGATGCGTGGATATTCTGTCTTGATGGAAATCCAGAAAACATCTAACGGAACTTCGTCGAATTTAAGTTTTAGGGTCATATCATTACTTAATTCTGTGAACTCCTCTCGAGTTTGCAATGGCAATGCTTCCGTGGAACTTATTGCATTGGTTGCGAAAGGATTTCGAATCCAATTGTATTGTTCCGTGTTGATAGAATGGAAATAGTATTCAAATTTTTGTTGAAGCATACTTAAATGTTGTTGGGCCAAATCCACAATCAACTGCTTGTTTTCGATCGTACTGTGGTTGGTCCTGTGATACATTTCTAGACATCCTTTTTGCAACTGTTCCTGCCAAAGTTCAAGTTTCTTTTTGAACCCTTGTAATTTATCGGAGCACGTCAATATATTTTCTCCGTCCTTGCATTTTTTTATTAAGTTCATTCAGATGTTCGAATATATCCGCCATGTATGCAAGTTTTGGCTATCCAGTATTCATCATGAAGGTGCTGGCATAGATCGTACATATCTTGACTTGAAAGAAACTCACGCACTTCGTAGTGAAGTTCAAACAGTCGAGCTAAAACTTTTCCCCGGGATAACCAATGAACTTCTGTATAAAACAGTAAGGATTCATGTTCGCTTCCCATTTCTTCACAGAGTATTCCAAAGATTCGCGAATTTAAGGCTCTCGATTTAATTATGTTTATGATCTTAATACATTCATTCATTGTGATCGAAAGCTGTTCGGGCAAATTTTTGACCATCAATGCTTCTCGATGTATGCAGCAATGTGTAATTTGTATTGACGGATTTTTTTGTTTTACACAAGATACAAAACCTTTCTTACTGCCCATCATTGCAGCAGCACCATCTGTACAAATAGCAACGTAATTGGTCCACTGAATATTATGTATTTTAAAAAAAATTATCAGTTACTTGGAAAATTTGTTCACCGGTAGTTCTCTCTGGAACCTCCTTACAAAATAAATAATGTTCTTTAATAGAGTCCTCGTCAACGAAACGTACAATAGCCATCAGTTGTGCTTTATTTTTAATATCGGTTGATTCGTCGATTTGAAGCGCAAAAATTCCAGCCGAAATGATTTTTTTAATTAGTGTTCCCAAAATATCACTTGACATATCTTGGATACGTCTTTTAACAGTATCGGCCGACAAAGAAACTTTACTCACGTCCTTAACTTCGTTTGGCCCAAGCATAAGTCTAACAATTTCCATGCATGCTGGTTTAATAAGCGTTTCACCGATAGTGTGCGGTTTTTTTTTGTTGTGCAATTAATTTTGCAACAAGGTAGCTTGCTTCTAATGCCTTTTCAGAAACCGTAACCGCCGATTTCATAAACTGCTTTTGTTTCTTATTTTGATCCAAGCGCCGTTGGAAAAATTGAATGTCTTTTTTGACGCAACTGGGATGATTTGTGATCAAATGACGGTTTAGTTTACTGGGTACCATTGCTTCATTTGACAACTGTTCACCGCAAATGACGCATTCAGGCTTTGGAGCCGCTTCGTCGCCACATCAAGTGAAACCATATCGAAGGTAGTCTTGATTGTACTTCCTTTTCAGCACCTTTTTTGCTCTTTTTGCAGCACTTATGCTGGAGCTTGTGCTAGGTTCTTCGTCATCTGCTCGTGATTTCAGCAAAAATTTATCCATATTTGAAGCACTATAGTTATTTATAAAAGTAGATACTGCAACAAAACTTAGTCCAGTTCACTTATTTATAAGGCACAAGAATTTATTTATATAGCAATTCACTATTTATTTCACTCTACGATTTATTTTGTTTGCCCGCGTATTTATCTGATTCACTTGACTATTCGACTCTCTCTGAGTCTCTGAGCGACGACAGGCGCGCTTATATAGGCAGTGGCGATGTTCAGGAAAACATCGAGTCGCGCCTCGAACGGCACGGATCTTTCTAGTTTAGTCGCCTTCGAGAATCAAGCCGCCGCGCCGCGCCGATAGACGGATAGACGTTTACCATCGGCGCTGTTGTCAGATTGCTTTATTTTTCGCGGGTCTCGCTACAATACGAATCTGATTCGTATTGTCTGCAAGAGCGGCACACCTCAAGTCGGCTTACGGCACACCAGTGTGCCGCGGCCCACCGGTTGCGGAGCTCTGCTCTAAACAATCATTTACCTATTAAAACCATCTCTAAAACAGAGTAGCTATATTGTTTTTACGATGACATCTTAAAAATAGATGAACTACATGAACTATACACAATTACAGGAATTCATAGAAAATCTCTAATTTGACAAATAAATTTATAAAATATTTGTTAATCGTATTTCCAGTTATATTTGAAAAATACGCAATAAAATTTAGAAATATTTTGGCGGGATACTTGGAAAAATATGTAGAATGAAATCTCCTACTTTTTAGCCTCCGGTTTTAAAATCACTTTTTATGATTTTTTTAAAAAATCAGTGTATAAACAGGACAAATAAAAAATAGGAGATTTCATTCTCCAAACCTTATACTTTAAGCTAATAGAAGATTCATTTTAATGCATTTAGCGGGATTTAAATGCAATCGGAAATGGTGAACCCTTGCTTCTTATATGAAAAATACAGTGATACTGCGACCTTAAGTAAGCAACTGAATTATTTTTTTCTTCGGTACTCAGGCCTCTGAGGAAGAACAGCTTATGCTGATCAAAGGACCTATTGACCTTCTTTCTTGTTAACATAAATTGATATTTAAAATGGAATTTGTATTATTTGTTTTCAAAGGTCAATAAAAATTATTATTATTATTATTATTATTATTATTATATTGTTTATCAACAAACTGTATTGCAACACCATTTATAAACATGTTGCAGTGTTTAATTAACAACTCTTACCAAGTTATCTGAATCCTTACAAGAAAAATATATAAGGGCATCATCAGCAAACAGGTGAATGTCACATTGACCCTTGAAATCAACAATGTCATTGTTATACACTAAAAACAACAGGGGACCAAATATACTTCCCTGCGGAACACCTGTGATATAGTTAATTTCCTCTGACAAAATGTTATTTACTTTTAACTTTTGTTTCCTCTTAGATAATCCACACACCACTCCAATGCTTGCTCTATTATACCCATACTTTTCAATTTTTTTTATCAAACGGTTTTGATCAACAGTCTCGAATGCCCTTTGAAGATCTATAAAAACTGCCAATGTTAGATAGTTTTTATCAAATTTATATTTCCAATCATATAAAACAGACTGGATAGCTGATTCACAGTTATGTTTGCTTCTGAAGCCCAATTGTATTCTAGTAATAAGTTTATTTTGTTCTAAAAAATTAACAATTTGTTCATAAACGACCTTCTCAATGATTTTTTCGATACAACTTAACATACTAATAGGCCTTAAATATCTAGCTTTATTTGCGATTTTTGTCTTTGGAACAGGCACTAACAGTAAACGCCAAATCTAAAGAACCAAGGACGCGCATATATAATGCTACGAACACGCCTACTGATGAATAGAATTGGTAGCTTACCTAGAAAGTTGTAAACCAGGGGCGCGTATATTTTAAGACATAAAATAAATGGAAAATAGTGAATGATACTTGTTCATACATATTGCTTAGTGATCTGCGCTTTTTTTCACCCACAATAGAAGACATTATCAAAAATAAAACCATTCACTTTAACCAAAACACAGAAACAAAAAATAAACAATGATCTAGTCGTTACGCTACTGACCGTAAGCAAGGACAAATTGTGAATGGGCGTGGCGATTTTTAAGTAAACGAATTTGAGCATTTGCGCTGGTTCTTTAGATTTGGCGTTTACTGTACTTAGGTTGCTTAAAAATCTTGTCTTTTATTAATTATAATAATATTTTATATTACCAATTTTTTTTATCCAAACTACCTACCTACCCAGCAACATTTTCTATAACATTAGTTATAACTCGACTTTGTTAAAGACGAATTTACTTATTGAGGTAATTATTACGTAAAATTGACTAGAAAAATATACCTCTAATGTAAATTTACCAAACGGTTTTAATTTATATTTAAATTTACGTAAATTATACCAAGAAATCTACCTTTTACACAAATCTGCTTAAAAGTAACTTTAACCATATCAGCAAGGGAAAAACTACTTAAAAAAATAACCAACAATTACTTCAAAGTTAAATTTCCTTCGTAGTAAAATTAGGTGCCATATTTGGCAACTAAAAATCGTCTTTATAGTAGAATATTTAACTAGGTAGATTTGGTTAAAAATTCTACGTAATTTTATGCTTCCATAGTAACCTATTTGGCCGCTTTTATTTACTCTTCTTTAAAGTAATATAGGTCGAGATCGTAGCAAAATTCTACCTGGTTATCTACCTAATTTCAACCAAATAGTCGAATACTCATTTAGTTGACCTATAAGTCATCTTGAAGAAATATTTATTAACTTTGTTGTAGTAATTACCTGAAAAATCTACCACAAAATAAATTCGACTATAAACCACCAATTTAAAAAGAGTCATACATGACCTATTTGTAAAATTTATATTATTTAGGTTATTTTAACAATTAGGTTGTTCAGTTACTGTCTTCGTCATTATTCTTAAGAATTTCGGCCATTTACAAAAAACCATTACAGTCGTAATCTTAATTTACATGTGGTGTAGTTAGAGCTTTAAATGAGTGCGAAAAAATAATTAATAAAATGAGTTCGAAAAAAAATAAATCCTATCGTTATACTTCCGATTTTTATCGTAAAGTGAAACGTCTAAAATCTCAAGTGCAGAACAACGTGACCTAAATATGTTATATTTACCTATAGGTAATTTTTTTATAAAACCTATTATTTCTTTAAATAGGTAAAGTTAACTAATATGTCGTGAAATTGAAGTTAATTCAACTTAATAAAAAGGTATTTGTAAAATACGTAGATTTCCTTAGTCATAATAACTTTTAGGTCGAATTCGCACAATACGCCATATTTTCTTAACGTAATTGAAGTACGATTCCAAATTTTAAATTTTTAAAATGACCATATTTAGAACATACGAATGAAAATACCGAAAAACGAAACATTGATTTTTTAAAGTGATACACAACAAACGTAACATAGTTTTAGCTCATAATATTATTATTTTTTTACACGATCATATTTTTTTCTTATATTTTTTTTAATTAGAGAATATTTTGGAAGGGCATTGTTATTTTTCTAAGTAGAACTGTTAACATGCACGACAAAATTTTTTTCGCATTAATTTCAACAAGCGTGAACTGTATATTCACCGCAATTATATATATTTTTGTCACCGACATTTATTTATTTATTTTTATGTGAATTAGGTATATGTTTTAGTTGTGTTGGTGATTTCTTACAATATTTCTACTTATATATAGATAAAACTACCAAATAAGTATAAAATTTCTTTTCGTACACTTGGAGGCATACGTCATCTACAAATATTTTGGTAGTTTCTACCTAAACTTAGTTAAATCAACGTCGAATTAACGTTATACTGACGTCAAATTTCCCTAGAGAGGTATTACTAACCAAACGTACTGGGCTACTACAATGTGGATTTAGATGTAATTCTACTACCTATTTTGGTAAATAAAACCAAATTTCGACGTCGTCTTATTCTCCACTTATGTCGAATCCACGTCGAGCCAACGTAAATTTTACTTAATTATGGTTAAATCTAATTTTGCGACCAAATTTATTATATATAATTTAGGTAGCATCGACGTCAAATTACACCAAAATATTTGCTGGGTACATTCTATTAAAAACTAATAATAATTTCGTAAATTACGGTCTTAGATAACAAACATTCATACGATTTTATTATTTTCATCATATTTATACGAAGATGAATGACCAAATTTACCTACATAAAGACAAAAATGTTAAATACCTACCGATTGCTCGACCGATGGCTTGAATTCATGCTAAACATGAAATATGCGTAACATGGTAGACCACCAACTTAAAGATCATATAAGCGACTTCTCATCGTAATTATAAAGCTGGTAAACTATTATTCGATAGTTGCCAGTTTTGTTAAATAGAGACGATGTACGATCCAAAAAATTCGTAAAATGACAACGTTGTACGGTTGAATGAACAATCCCAACTTCTTTTACCGACATCTAGAAAACTATTTTCTGCTTACGACGTTTTTCAATGTATGTTACTTTGTCTCCATAAGCGTTGATTTACTAGATATATTTATACAATCCTACAACGCTTATTTAAATATAATATTTTTTATTTTTTTTACTTTTATTTTGTATCAAGAACTAGTAGTTGACCGTTGTTATAAGAAAAATAGATTACTTATTTAACAAATTATGTTCGTCATAATGCACCCATGCGCGTATTATTCATTTAGAATATTCCAAAGTTAGAAAAAATGTTTGTGTACTGTATTTTAAAATATTTTTTTTATGTTAAACTACTTAAACCTTCTACTAACTGTAGTTTGATTATTTTGTATGTTAATTATCATGTACAGTCGCTGCATTCTAATTTGTCTGGGTAGGAATGCGCTTATAAATATCGTTTATTATATTTTGTAAAATAAAATTAAATGTTTGATATGCATTTTTCTTTAAATTTGTCATTGATAAAATATTTACAAAACAATTTTTTGGATTCTGATGAAAAAACTATTTGATACGCCTATGGAGATCACAACTGTCAAACGTTCTTTGGCCCTCCGAGCAATTACTACTAGAGGGAGTCTTCCCCCCTTCCCCGCGCTAAATTTTGTTAGCATCATCTACTCCCCCCGAGGGGGAAAATACCTCTTCTGTAATTGGCTTATTTAATCAGCGTTGCCAAGTTTGACAGCGCCAGAAGTGTTTTGTGAGCGCCAGTTCTGACACTTTCTGACACATGTCAATTTCTTATTTGTATTTTACGGAAAATATTATTATTTATAACGTTGTAAGGGTTGTAAATGTATGTTTAAGATTTATTATCTCTAATAATATGGTGAAAACATGCTTTATGTGTGAAAGGCCTGTTGAAAATGCTCCTTCAAGATAATATCATAAGTAAGTACAGACACAACCTAATTATCAGAGGCGGTGCATTAGGCAATCACCTTTAATTTGCAGTTAAACTTTCTTATTTTCTTATCAAAAAATTAAAATTAACAGCAAGTAAACTCCAGCTAAGTTCGTCTTCATCCGTCTCATAATGATTATAGTAAAGGTTAATTACTTATTATTATTATTTTAATATCACATCTTTGTAAAGTTTATTGTTATTTTTTTTAGGTTTCCTTTTCTTGATATGAGAAAGAAATACAAGGTTACAAAATATAGGAATTCAACAAGTGACCACCTGAATAACTTTTTATGCTAATGAACATTTTTATTACAGACCTCAGGGAAGGAAAATATTAAATAAAAATGCAATTTCGATGAAAGCAGTATAATAATCAATCCTGTCACTACTTCTACACTATATTCATCTGCTACTAAAATACTAAAACAGCAAGTAAGTAGAGAAACTTAAGTTCCTTTCAAAAAGAATGTTTAAGGAAAAAGGCATAGCCATTTTTTTGTTGACACTTTTTTTAACTAATCTAAAAGACTATTTTTGTGTATTGTTTAAATGTTCATTTTTTGTACTTAATTTGTTTTAGGTTTAAACAAAATGAACTTCTAAGATATGCATGGAATATCCCAAAAGAGCTAAGAAAGGTTTTAAAAATCTTAATAAAACAGCCAAAAACATAAAATAGTCTTCCTGTCCAAAATATAAATAGGTATAAATATTTAGATATTATGAGTGATTTTTTATTCTATAAATAGAACATAATTTGCTTCTAAATCACTACCTAATGAACTATATTATATAGTACAAAACTAAACAAGAATATCACATTATTCATGTTTTTTTTTAATTTCCTTAAAAAACGTCTTAAAAAATGTGAATATTTATTATTGGAGTTAATATCGTTATGCTAAAACAATACTAGAACAACTTAAATAATGTGGATTTTGACTATTTTGAGTTATGCAGATCATTATGATCTAAAAAAATGTTTGTCTGGTGCTATAGTCAAGTATAAAAACATTCATTTATTTAAATACAGTTGCAATATACATTTTATTTAGTTTTTAAGTTAAAACCTATTAGGACATCCTAAAATTACTTTTTTCGTTTGATGTGAGATTAATTATTCTACATTTTTGTCTTACTGTTTTCTCTGATTATCTAAAAAGTTAGAACAATATACAAAGACTGTTATAACAAAAAAGAGATATATACTTTTACTTAAACACACAATTAGTTAGTTCAATTGTACGATAATTTAAAGCAGAAATCCAGAAAACTTTAAAAATGTGTTTAAATGTGTTTTTACTATAACAAGGACATAATTATTAAAAAAACTTGGCACATTAACATTGACGATAGTTTTTTATAATATATATTATACAAATCACAACGAACTACACAAAATGACATTATTAATAATTTAGCAATCAAAAATTTAAGTACAATGATGACATTAAAAGTTGAGTTTCTCGAAATACTTTTTTTAAATTGTCTCAGTAACTACCTAGTATTTTCTAGCACAATGATATTATATGAATGTGCATTGTGTGATATCATATATTTTAGGAATAACATTATATATTTTTTTGCAGGTTTCTGTTAACAACGATTCCAAGAACTTTTGAAAATATTATTAAAACGGCCTTTGCAAATATAATTCTCAATTAAGAGCTTTTGATCTAACATTATAAAATTTTTATTCTCCATAAGGTTATAGCTTCCTAAGAAGAAAGTTTAAGAAGACTGACCAGACTCAAAATATCAAAATTTTACCAACCAATTGATGGTTCTACTGGTTTCCATAGGAAAATTCTCCTCGAAACTACTAAAAGAAAAGTGGCAGAGACAACCGAAGAAGGCAAAAAAGTCTTTTGCAAAACAAAAACTAGAAATTTGTTTAAGAATCTAATTATTTTTTGAAGTTTTACCAATAATAATTTTTGATAACGATTTAAGATTATGAAGTTCTATTATGAATTTTACTATTTGATAACCTATGTTTAAATTTTTATTAGGACCAAAATAAATTATAATTTTCATTTCAACTACAAAAACCCTCATAATATTAAAAAGGGAAAAAACATTAGATTATATAGTTATGTTCAGGAATAAACTCTTTAAACATTTATCTACTTTAACTGTATTACTTTTAGAAGGTATGTTATTAACTTTCTATTTGTACTTGTATTAATTTATTTCATTTTATTATCTGTTGTATTTTCAAATTGATTTTGATATTAATCTTATCTATTTATATATTTTTTATACTCACATATATGTTTTTTTCATTGAAAAAAAAACGTTTATTAGCTTATTAAATATAATGAATTCATGTTGTTTTATTATATGCTTGCATGAATGATTACTTTTATTTCCTTTTAAAAATAAATTTCGAAGATAAAGCCGAAACGGTGAGTGAGAATAAAAAATTAGACGAAAGTGACGATATTTACTAGATCTTTCATCTACACGCTTCTTTTTCTAGTCATCTATACCTGAGCCAGCAAGATTAGTCTTCCCTCCATCCTTACATTTTTCAGATTTACAGAGAAAATGCCGTTCTCTTTAACATATTCAGACCTTCTTTGACGGGGACTATACCACTACATTATCAGCTTTATTTATTATCTTGTAGATTCCGTACTCAGCTTTAATTCTATAATGCTGTAACGCTACAATATGGATCCATTTTTGTGATTTATACTATTTAATGTTATTCGTAAGTGACCAACCTTTTATAATAATTAAAGATTATTGTATTACAAGCCTGAAGATGTTCCTGTAAGGCCGAAACTAGTCGCTCCTGTTTTTATAATAAAATTGATTTTAAGGTTTTATTCTTCAATTGAAAAAATTAGACCTTTATAGTGATTTTGTTTCTTTTCCTGCATTAGACACATATAAGACGGTATTCATTTTAAAAATAGTAAAATTAGCAAATTTTTTAGTTTTTTTTTACAATTAAAACGTTTGGACAATGTGTGTTTTTATAGATAAATGATACGCCACTGAACAAGAAGGATGTTTACCTTCCCCCTTGTTCCCGCTTCCTCACTTTCTCTACAGATGTTGCTAACACAACAATCGCCTACAAACTCGTTTTCACGCTCCCTCTATTAGTAATTGCTCGGAGGTCAGAAGTTTGAATTTAGTCGGAAATTACGTCAAGTCAACAGCATGGCCAAAGCTCCGAGCAATTACTAATAGAGGGAGCGTGAAAACGAGTTTGTAGGCGATTGTTGTGTTAGCAACATCTGTAGAGGAAGCGGGCACAAGGGGGAAGGTAAACATCCTTCTTGTTCAGTGGCGTATCATTTATCTATAAAAACACACATTGTCCAAACGTTTTAATTGTAAAAAAAACTAAAAAATTTGCTAATTTTACTATTTTTAAAATGAATACCGTCATATATATGTCTAATGCAGAAAAAGAAACAAAATCACTGTAAAGGTCTAATTTTTTCAATTGAAGAATAAAACCTTAAAATAAATTTTATTATAAATACAGGAGCGACTAGTTTCGGCCTTACAGGAACATCTTCAGGCCTGTAATACAATAATCTTTTATTATAATAGGTTGGTCACTTACGAATAACATTAAATAGTATAAACCACATAAATGGATCCCTATTGTAGCGTTACAGCATTATAGAATTAAAGCTGTGAAAATAAAAGAGCAGTGCAAACGTAACTAAAAATAAGAAAACTGAGTACGGAATCTACAAGAGAAGAGGTGAGAATGAGCAATTACGAATGCATTTAAATTGCTCGGGATAACAAATAAAGCTGATAATGTAGTGGTATAGTCCCCATCAAAGAAGGTCTGGATATGTTAAAGAGGACGGCGTTTTCTCTGTAAATCTGGAGAATTTAAGGATGGAGGGAAGACGAATCTTGCTGGCTCAGGTGTAGATGGCTAGAAAAAGGAGCGTGTAGATGAAAGCTCTAGTAAATATCGTCACTTTCGTCTAATTTTTATTCTCACTCACCGTTTCGGCTTTATCTTCGAAATTCATTTTTAAAAGGAAATAAAAGTAATCATTCATACAAGCATATAATAAATCAACATGAATTTATTATATTTAATAAGCTAATAAACGTTTGTTTTAATGAAAAAAACATATATGTGAGTATAAAAAATATATAAATAGATAAGATTAATATCAAAATCAATTTGAAAATACAACAGATAATAAAATGAAATAAATTAATACAAGTACAAATAGAAAGTTAATAACATACCTTCTAAAAGTAACACGTTCTAAGTAGATAAATGTTTAAAGAGTTTATTCCTGAACATAACTAATCTAACGTTTTCCCCTTTTTAATATTATGAGGGTTTTTGTAGTTGAAGTGAAAATTATAATTTATTTTGGTCCTAATAAAAATTTAAACATAGGTTATCAAAGAGTAAAATTCATAATAGAACTTTATAATCTTAAATCGTTATCAAAAATTATTAATGGTAAAACTTCAAACAATAGATTCTAAAACAAATTTCTAGTTTTTGTTTTGCAAAAGACTTTTTTGCCTTCTTCGGTTGCCTCTGCCACTTTTCTTTTAGTAGTTTCGAGGAGAATTTTCCTATGGAAACCAGTAGAACCATCAATTGGTTGGTAAAATTTTATATTTTGAGTCTGGTAAGTCTTGATAAACTTTCTTCTTAGGAAGCTATAACCTTATGGAGAATAAAAATTTAATGTTAGATCAAAAGCTCTTAATTAAGAATTATATTTGCAAATGCCGTTTTAATATTTTTAAAAGTTCTTGGAATCGTTGTTAACAGAAACCTGCAAAAAAATATATAATTTTATTCCTAAAATATAAGATATCACACAATGCACATTCATATAATATCATTGTGCTAGAAAAATACTAGGTAGTTACTGAGACAATTTAAAAAAAGTATTTCGAGAAACTCAACTTTTAATGTCATCATTGTACTTAACTTTTTTATTACTAAATTATTAATAATGTCATTTTGTGTAGTTCGTTGTGATTTGTATAATATATATTATTAAAACCCATCGTCAATGTTAATGTGCCAAGTTTTTTTAATAATTATGTCCTTGTTATAGTAAAAACACATTTAAACACATTTTTAAAGTTTTCTGGATTTCTGCTTTAAATTATCGTACAATTGAACTGACTAATTGTGTGTTTCAGTAAAGGTATATCTCTTTTTTATTATAACAGTCTTTGTATATTGTTCTAACTTTTTAGATAATCAGAGAAAACAGTAAGACATCTTAATATATCCTATTTCACCAACAAAACTGTAGAATAATTAATCTCACATTAAACGAAAAAAGTAATTTTAGGATGTTCTAATAGGTTTTAACTTAAAACTAAATAAAATGTATATTGCAACTGTGTTTAAATAAATGAATGTTTTTATACCTGACTATAGCACCAGACAAACATTATTTAAGATCATAATGATCTGCATAACTCAAAATAGTCAAAATCCACATTATTTAAGTTGTTCTAGTATTGCTTTTAGCATAACGATGTTAACTCCAATAATAAATATTCACATTTTTTTGGGACGTTTTTTAAGGAAATTAAAAAAAAACATGAATAATGTGATATTCTTGTTTAGTTTTGTACTATATAATATAGTTCATTAGGTAGTGATTTAGAAGCAAATTATGTTCTATTTATAGAATAAAAAATCACTCATCTCATAATATCTAAATATTTATACCTATTTATATTTTGGACAGGAAGACTATTTTATGTTTTTGGCTCTGAATACTTTTCTTAAGAAATTTAAAACCTTCCTTAGCTCTTTTGGGATATTCCATGCATATCTTAAAAGTTCATTTAGTTTAAACCTAAAACAAATTAAGTACAAAAAATGAACATTTAAACAATACACAAAATTAGTCTTTTAGATGTTAAAAAAAAGTGTCAACAAAAAAATAGCTATGCCTTTTTCCTTAAACATTCTTTTTGAAAGAAACTTAAGTTTCTCTACTTACTTGCTGTTTTAGTATTTTAGTAGCAGATGAATATAGTGTAGAAGTAGTGACAGGATTGATTATTATACTTCTTTTGTCGAAATTGCATTTTTCTTTAATATTTTCCTTCCCTGAGATCTGTAATAAAAATGCATTAGCATAAAAAGTTATTCAGGTGGTCACTTGTTGAATTCCTATATTTTGGAACCATGTATTTCTTTCTCATATCAAGAAAAGAAAACCTAAAAAAATAACAATAAACTTTACAAAGATGTGATATTAAAATAATAATAAGTAATTAACCTTTACTATAATCATTATGAGACGGATGAAGACGAACGTAGCTGGAGTGTACTTGCTCTTAATTTTAATTTTTCGATAAGAAAATAAAGAAGTTTAATTGCAAATTAAAGGTGATTGCCTAATGCACCGCCTCTGATAATTAGGTTGTGTCTGTACTTACTTATGATATTATCTTGAAGAAGCATTTTCAACAGGCCTTTTACACATAAAGCATGTTTTCACCATATTATTAGAGATAATAAATCTTAAATATACATTTACAACCTTTACAACGTTATAAATAATAATATTTTCCGTAAAATACAAATAAGAAATTGACATGTGTCAGAAAGTGTCAGAACTGGCGCTCACAGAAAACTTCTGGCGCTGTCAAACTTGGCAACGCTGATTAAATAAGCCAATTACAGAAGAGGTATTTTCCCCCTCGGGGGGAGTAGATGTTGCTAACAAAATTTAGCGCGGGGAAGGGGGGAAGACTCCCTCTAGTAGTAATTGCTCGGAGCTTCTGACTATGGAGTCTGTGGTTCTGACATTCTGCAAGCTTTTTATAATTTGTAGGGTGGAGTGACATTAGTCAGAAATTAGTGACAGTTTAAAAAAAGAGCAGTAAGTTTTCCATTCCAAGCAAATTGCAGGTAGTATGAAAAGCATCTTTTCAACAATATAAAATGATTTTTAATTTACGCATTGCGGAAATATATTTGCTTCAATTTTAAAAATACAAATATACCATATTTGGTTTGAAAAGTTAAGTCTCGAAATCATTTAAAGTAAGCAATTGGTAATATTATTTCTTTTCGTTTACAAGTTATTCTTTTAGTTAAGAATAGACATATCTGTTGTGACACCTGGAAAATGGGTAGGTTTGCCTACAAGTTGGGTCAATCATTGACTAATTGCTAATGTCCATAGAAATAGTATAGAAAGCCGATTCCATATATCAAAAATGAAACCATAAGGAGAAAATAGTGTGTCGGAGCTCATGCGTATAACGGTGCTGGCGCGAACAGGACCGGTGCAAGTTTTTTATTGATCGAACAAATAGTTCACACATTTTTCAATCATACATTTTTAGAGATGATTCTATACAAAAAACGATTAAAAAAATTTCAAGTTAAGGTAAATATGGTTCTGACAGTCCTTATTAAGAAAGATATGGCATAAAATATGAATTAGTTAATTTTCGGCAATCATTAGTACAGTAGTCATGAGATTTTGCTTGTGATTTTAAAAATACTTTCCAGAAAAACCACGTGCTCCGATTTTGACTACGTTTATTATTAAACAGCGAAATTATATACAAAAACTTTAATCCACAATCTAAATTAGGTACTATCACAAGAAAATCACTGTTACAATAATTAATTACTTAACCAAAAACTAAAATACTTTTTAGGTACCTACGTAACCAGAAAGGAGCTGGACCATTTATCCTAATATTGATTTTCTCTCTCCCTACGGTAAAACTTAAAACAATAACAAATTGCCTATCTACTAGGGTCGGTAACTAAACGAATATACATAATGGGCGGATTTTGTTTATACTTAACATTACACTCGCGCATTTAAATATAACTATGCATATAAATATTTACAAACAAAGATACTTTTCCAAACAGGCAATCATTAGTACTGTAGTCACGAGGTTTTGCTTGTGATTTGACATCTTATTTGATAATATCATTTGCTACAACTAAATTTAATCTGGGGAGTGCAAAATAGGGCCCAGGAATATTATGTTCGATATTTTTTTACATTTTGTCAGCCGAGACTATGAGTCGTTAGACAGAAAACCTTTCATGTTACCATTTTCAATATAAATTAAAAAATACTACTACATTTACTTGGTATATATTTTATTTTAATTTTGAACCCTTTTAAAAGGGTCTTTCGGTTCCATAATAAAAATTAGTTGCTGCTTACTAGAAACATTCTATATAGCCTAAACCAATTTAGAGTTTGTTTTCGATCAATTTAATACAAAGATTTAAAGTTTTTAGTCGATGATAACATTCCACACCAGCACATTGCAAACCTATTTTATAAATAATAGGAATAAACTTGTAAATCATTAATTTGGTAGTTATCTCACTCATATGATTTTTTTGTTTATATGACTATTTCGATTTCTAAATATATTTTGGCCTTACAATACGAAGCGTTTTGTATCTACCACTTTTTTAACGATGAATGTTGACAGGCGTGTACCTTTTTCGGAACAAGAGGCGTTTTAACGAAGGAAATGATTTTCGAACTATCTAGTTAGTTTTCGGAAAAATAGAAAACGTTTGAAGAAAGTTGTCAATAACAGTTTGTCGTTCATGTGTTTCATTTTGATTAGCTTTTATACTAAATTGCGTAGAATATTTTTCCGATTCAAAATCGAGATTCTCGATATTTCCACAGTTTATTTATAATACCTTCTAAACTGGATTTATCTATCATTTTATATACTTTATAATATATGTTCATGCCCTACTTTTCACTTTATTAACAATTTTTTTTTAACATACTTCAAAATGGTAGGATATTCTCAATTCGTTGAAATATTTTTTTAAGTACGTTGAACGATAATTTTTTACCACGTTGCCCGATTTCTAGGATTCTTTTTGTTAGAAAAGGAAACAGTTTTATATACATTAAGTCAAGATCTGAAGATGGGATCCATAAGAAAATCATTAACATCTTTATTTTTAAAGTAGGTTTTTTTTTTAAATTTCTTTAAACCTTACTGATTCGAACGCGGTAAGGAATGAAGAAATGTAAATAATTGTTGTGCCAGCCAAAAAGCGAAGAGGAAGTACCGATTAAAATATCGAGTGACAGAAGAGTTCCTAAGATTGTTGAGATTGGGTTTATGTTTTAAAATGCCTTAAAACCGATATCGATAATGTCTCCCCATCGCTGGGCAGCCTGTATATAAATATACAGCTCTCTATTTACATAATTATAATTCTTAGGTAGGTTTAGATTTGCAGACATAAATCTTGTAATAAATATAACAGCTGCCTAATACATTGATTACATTTTCATTAGCCAATGTAAAAATATCTTTTATTGTACCTAGGATTTGACTAAACACTACACAAAACTAAAAATAAAATGCCACTTTCATCATGTAATTAATGCCGCGTTTGAGAATCCACATCGGATGCATTTTATACATCTGGAGCGTTTTTTATCCACATCGGACACGTCTGTCCCATTACATTTACGTATACTGAATCACGTGATCAAAGATTTACTACTACTACATCTCAGATGCATCCGATGTGGATTCTCAAACGCGGCATAAATAATAAACTACAAACGGTCCTGTAAGGGCAGCGTCATATAGCCTTGAAACACCGGATTTTAGTGCTATTGCCAGGTCAATATTGAATTTGTAGGTGAATCGCTTATTGAACATTAAAAATACGGTATTAATGACATTAATAGGGTATTTGTATATATTTTTGGGAACGTTATTACACATAAATATTATTAGTTGATTATTTAAATGTTTATAAGTTATTTTGTGGCGATATTTCGTAGATATAAACTGTTTAAATCATATAATTTAAAAATTAATTAATTTAAAATTCTTTTGTGTTAGGTATGTTTAATATATTTGGCAACACTACAGGGACAAGTCATGCATATTGCGCAAGCTTCTAGACACACTATTTTGCGATGTCAGGCGCAGAGACGCGTTTTTATGCACAGTAGGTTTCAATTTCTGCTTAAATGTTATGTTTATATTGGTCTTCTATATTATTTCTATGCTAATGTCTCAGTCGCACATCCCTTGGAGTTAGTCTTATTTGACTACCAACTTTCGTAGTAAAATTGATATTCTGAGAGAGTCTTAACCATACATTATATTTACTGTTGGCATTAAGCGCAGTCACTATGCTACAAGAAAGTTTATTTTACATACATCCATTAGTTTAAGGGATAATTTACTTAATGCGTAAGTCACAGATTTGTGGGTTTGTTTTCATTGAGAAAAAATATGTGGAATTTGGTGAACTACAAGTAGGTATGGAGATAGTATTACCCCTACCAATTTATTGCCTCATAGGTGATCCATTTTTGAATATTCAGGATTGGACTTTGCGCATATTTTAGCCCAAAAATTATTTTTTTTATAATTACAAAATTTTAAGCATGGCCGCCATCTTGATTTTTTTAAATAGCAACATAGGTCATGTGATACACAATTTGAAAGGGTTTAACATCCTGATTACAAAAATGTATCATACATGGGGTCTAACACAACAGAAAGGATATTATTAATAGGGAGCGTAGGAGGCTGTGTATTCGTGTTAAGACCCCATGTGCCTTAATGATTATTCCCCAGTAGAAACCAGACTTTTTGATGAAAGACGTGGTTGAATTAGGTGAGATTTGTTTAAAGTCTGGTAAAGCGAAATATCTGGAATCCAATTTCTTTTACATAGAATGTTCTCTCCTAGACAGTCGGAAGCTTGTTGCAGACATACCATTTTCATGTGGTTAACTAGACAACAATGTCCTGACATCAATCCCTTTAGAATCCGTAGATCGTTCATGAGTTAGCCCTGGGGTGGCTCTCCAGTGTTACTTCCGCTATAGAGAGATATAATTCCTTTGTCAGTACTCTTTGCAATGCCGAAAGATTGTTTTGGTCCTATGAACTAATTGTATACTGGTAAAATGTGTAGCATTTGTTAATTCCATTAAAGACTGGAATTGAGAATTGAGACAAAACCGGCAAATTTGAGTTATGCCACTTTATTACTGAGTGTGCGATATATCAGTATTATATAACTAGTTGCAACTTATAAAATTTCAAAAAATTGTATTGCGATATTGATTTAAATTTTTATTTATTCGGTTACAAAAAATTATTATATCTGTGCGACACACGCTTCCTTAGATATTATTTAATTTAATATATTTTTAGGTTTAACCTTACGACCTATTTCAAATAAAAATATATTAAAAACTAATAAAATAGATGGAAAGGGACTATTAAAAAGTATGGATAGAAAAGAAGTTAGTTTTACAGATGAAAAAGGCCAAAATAATAATGAAAAGCAATTGACCAACCGAGGTAAGTACTTAATTCCAATTCAGTTATTATATTTGTAGAAAATTATTTGGAAAAAGGTAATTTAACTAGTTAAAACTAGCTGTTACCTGCGACTTTGCTCGCATGTAGTCGTGTTATTAATATAAACAAATAAGTGACTTCCTTTTTTATTAGTTTTATTGATTTTAATTCATTTTTTTATATTGATTAATTTTTATTCGTTTTTATCCATTTTTATTCATTTTTATTCATTTTTATTCATTTTTATTCATTTTTATTCATTTTTATTCATTTTTATTCATTTTTATTCATTTTTATTCATTTTTATTCATTTTTATTCATTTTTATTCATTTTTATTCATTTTTATTCATTTTTATTCATTTTTATTCATTTTTATTCATTTTTATTCATTTTTATTCATTTTTATTCATTTTTATTCATTTTTATTCATTTTTATTCGTTTTTAATAATTTTTATTTATTTTTATTAATTTTTATTAATTTTTAATAATTTTTATTAATTTTTTATTAATTTTTATTAATTTTTTATTAATTTTTATTAATTTTTATTAATTTTTATTAATTTTTTAAATTTTTTTATTAATTTGAAAATCCAAAACCATGAAACACAGAATTTTTGAATTTTAATCAGTAGCTGTAATTCAAATTTTTATATTTCAAACTTTAAGTAACAAAAAGATATATACATACTATTAAACAAATTTTCACACCCCATTTCCCCCCTTAAAATGTTAAAATGCAAAAATCCTGAAACACTTCATTATTTATTTATGATGAGAACCTACAATTCCAATTTTCAAGTTCCTACCTTTAAAAAAATCGATATCTCCAAATAAACTTTCACCCCCATTTCCCCCCCTTAAAATGTGAAAATCCAAAAACCCTGAAACACGTCATTCATAATTTGTAGTCAGTAGCTGCAATTCCAATTTTCATGTTTTAAACTTCAAAGAGAACAAAAAACATTAATAGTCCCATACAAACTTTCACCCCCCGTTTTCCCCCCGTAAAATGAGAAAATCGAAAAACCCTGAAACACGTCATTATTTATTTATGCTTAGTAGTTGTAATTTAAATTTTCATGTTTCTAACTTTAAAGAACAAAGAGTTTCATTAAAAGCTTCCTCCCCCTATTTCCTCCAATTTCACCCCTTTAAAGTTAAAATTTTGAAAAATCAATTCCTAGCAGATGTTTACGTTATAAAATAAACCTATGTTCCAAATTTCAGCTTTCTAGGCTCAGTAGTTTTGACTGTAGGTTGATAGGTCAGTCAGTCAGTCAGGACAAACAATTTTATATATAGATTGTCTTATTTCGGAAACAATTATTATACGTTTTTTTGAACAAAAGAGAATTTTGTCTAATTATGGTAAGTTGTCAAATAAAGAACGTGAAACAATAATTTTTAAGTTACATATAAAAATATCATACTAGATTTTATACAAAGCTTATTCCAAAATACAGAATTTTTGACGAAAAAAGTTGAATACTACTAAGATCATTTCGAATATGACCCTAATTTATTTCTAAATTTGAGTCGTGATGAAATTACGTTATATTTTAATTCTTATTTATAAAAAGGTACAATATGATACAGGGCGTTTTAAACAATGATAATCTTAATCTACTTACCAAAATATGCGAGCCTTTTAATAAATTACAAAAAACTATTAAATATGTATGAAAAATATAAAAAACTAAACGGCCAAGTTAAAATTATTTTGAGTATACGGGATGGCTTAAAAAAGTGCGACGGTATAAAGCGTTATTTTTTTATCGTAAAAATAATGATATTTGCTCAAATGGAGGTATTAGTAGACCACATTTCCCTAGTAGATTCCTTTCTACACCTTAGTGCACCTGCTTTTAGAAGTACACCTAAAAAACTGTTAAGTTCATCTTCCTCAAGATTTGTCCAATGTCTGTTGTTGTTGGGATTTTTGGTATTCCACTCATCAAAATTCCTAGTAGCTTCTTCATTAGTATGACGACAGATAATTTCTTTCATTTGCGTTGTCAAAAAGAGGTTGAACATATCTAAGAGTCTTTACTGTAATCTGTAGTGCCTGGACGTGCATTTGCAATATACCTTTGGCGTCTTCTAGTTGTTACAAAAGGGTGCATATTCCACTGCAAACCTGATTTGGAAGTATATTTTATACTACTACCTTCCTCAACATCTTCTTGAGGTTCCGTAAGTTCTCCTTCCTTATCATCTTCTTGAGGTCCTCTCGGTTCTTCATCTGATTCCTCTTCACTTTGTATTTTTAAGTTATTCTCATTTTCTGTCATCAAATCTTCAGCCATCTCATTTTCCGACTCTTCTTCATCGCTTTCGTACTCCATTTCAGAGACCCAGTCGTCAATATCGTTGATTAGTTCTTCATGTTCTTTTTGTGTTAGTGGCCTGGTTCTCTCATAACGCGTTCATTCTATAAAAAAATCTGATGTGTCCAACACATGATTTTCCTATCTAGTTATTATAGGCTTTTCCCGGTTATTTTGTACAACCTATTGCAGCATCGCTATAAATGTTTAGAAGATAAACTAAATATATACATTTTCCTCATACATCTACCTCGAAACATTTGGACAATTAATTTATTTGGACTATGTTTTAATAATAATGGATGTAAAACATTTAAAATGCATTCTGCTATTGATTTGGCGTCGTGTCCATCGAGCATATAAAACTCCAAAATCTTTCAACTGGTTCTTTACACAAATATTTGAAAACTATAACTAATTAAAATTCACAAGCTTATACATTCATTGGTTTCAAAGAAAACACCTTGGTGCCACACTTTTTCGTTACCACGTATGTTTTCCTACAAGAATTCATAAAAACGTAAACTGTTGTGTGATATCTATATATGTTTTTTATCTTCAAACAGGCCCTAATATATTAAGAAACAAAACAAAAAAAAGAGATATTAAAGAAGAAACACAAGAATTAATAGATCTAGAAGAGCCTGCTTCAAAAAACATCGAATTTTATATAAAGCAAGAAGATATTAAGGACAATGAATTTGAACGGATTAAGGCGCAGTTACTTGAAGCTAATCTATTGAAAGAAAATTCTGATAAAACTTTAGAAAAGTATGAAGAAATTGATAAATTAGTTATAAAAAATAATTTGCTGATGCAAAATTTTGATAAGCTGTATGAGGAGAATGAAAATATGAAAAGAATATTTATTGATTTGGAAAATAAGCTTGAAACATTTACCAAAGAGAATAAAATATTAAAAGAACAATTAGACAAAACTAGTTCATTATCCGAAAATGGTAAGTCATTTAAAAGTATTATGTAGTTCATCATTAGTTACTGACGACCAAAATCATTTCTCATACCAAGAATTGAGGGACTTTCAAAATTTTTTGTCAATATTATTGAAGGAGGTAATTTCTAGGCCTATGTTGTAATACAGTGTTTTTATTATATTCCTAACACTCATTTAGTTATTTTGATTAAAATTGGCTGGTTTGTAGTACTAAGAGAATAATTTAAGTCCATATTACGCACACCAGATGCGAAAGTTGACAAAGAACACCAAAAGAAAAAAAGATAAATGGCCATACTAATTTAAAGCAAATTTTTTTTATTTAAGCGAAGTTGCCGATGCTTTACAATAGTTATATGACTTCAGACTTATTCTTCTTCTTTTTTACGTTACATATAAATGGTTCATAACCTAAAACTACTAAATATGAAATAATAGCTAATAAACCATGGTCTAAGATCCGAAGTAAACCTTCACCCATCTGTTTAATGGATGAAAGTTTCTTTTCATTAAATACAATATGTTTATAAATATACCGCAAATGGGATGCCTAAGAAAATACGGTCTAGACTATTTATTTTCTTAAAACTGTAACGGTTTTAATCACAAAGCACATAGAGGTTCCACGTGAATGACCAAGGTCAAAACCGACAACTGACATTTTTTATGCTATTTGCTCCAAACTCTAGATGGGGCTACTGGTAAACTTCTGATTTCTTACTCCATTTTTAAGCTTTATGGGAGAAAAACTTAACCAAAGACTCCAAAGATGTGACGTGTATTTATTTATGTTTTTGGTTAATCTCATTTTTCCGTCTGATTTTAGTGATTTTTTGTTGGCTTTGGCTTTTGGTTTCTGTTTATAGTTTCGTCTTAGTTATTTGCAAAATTGTGATGTTTTGCTTTTCTATTTGCTACTGTGTTTTGCAATAATTTTGGTGCTACCTGTGGGTGCTACGTTGAAAACTTCGAGAAAAACTTATTGATTCACCATGCATCTGCATCATAAAAAGACAAACGGGTATAACAACTAATTGATAATCAATTTATCACTGGACTAGATTCCGAAATCATTTTTCACATAAGAGAGTAATACACAAAGCAGTGGAGTAATACCACCATCTGTATTTGGAAGGAAAATACCTATTTATCATTGAATGAATAGTTAAAATGATTCACCTTTTAATACAATACCTATATTACATTTGTCCTCGGTTTAAAAGACATTTATAAAATATATTATTTTAGTGTTAATAAAATGTAATATCCTAGTCTCTACTTCACATTTAAATTATTGATAGGTATTTTAAAGATTTGAGAGTAAGTATTCGTTAAATATGTATTATTATTTGTATTTATTTTTATCTAATAATATTTATTTAAGTTATTAATAAACATATTTTAAGAATGTTCTATTTGATTATTTATTGATATATCTTATATTTATTTAATAATAATATGCAGAACCAACTCTCCACATCAGACCCCTGCTTATAACAAATTAATTCCTCAAATTTGGTATAATCGACCTAAATTATTTTGTAAAATAAAAGTTTCGAACTTACTAGTTCCATTCTTTATTTTATAAAATAATTTATGTGGAAATCATTTAAAATTTAATTTAAAACTACTACCTACTCCTAAAAATTACAATTTGAATTTACCGCCATCTGTCAATTGCCATTTTAGTTCCAGCTCCAAACACAAGGTGGCGCTAATTTGGTTTAAAAGTTTAACATTGGCGTGGGGTCTCTAGAAGATACATGCTTTGTGGTTTTAATCGAGCGTTAAGACTATAGTATAAGTTTTGTTCGTTTATAAAGTATTTCTTTACCTATATTTGCTTAAAATAAAACTTACCGACTAGTCAAAGTTTTCATGCATTCAGATTTTACCCTGTAGAGTTTGAAATTATAGGGATTTTACACATTTTACAAGAATTAGAATATCTTCACCATAAATAGGCAAAGGTAAACTCGTTTTATGATACCTTCTTTGTGCAAATTTACCTTTAATATTAATCCTTGTTGTGGTAATTTGCACAAACACTCGACACCAATCTTTGTAGTATATAAACTTCACGAACGGCATTTTTCGTTAACTTAGATCATGATTTAATTGTCGTGGATATTTTAAATACTTTGTCACAAACATTAAACGAAAATTTATATTAATAATAAATGGGGTTATATTCATATTTGTGTGATTGTTAGACAGCTGTCAGATCATAGATAAGTTCTACAGAGTGATTCCTTGATGATAGTGTATTCTTTTTAACATTTCATTCCTCATTGATTGGGGAATAATGATTTGATTATTTCTCAATAGTAAATTAACAAAAACAGTTATTTCATTTTTAAGTTTGAAGAAACTTTTTAAATCTTTATGCAAGTTATTTTTATCTTCAGGCCATCCTTTCTTTATGTACACTTTAAGATCACTTAGGTTTTTGTCTTTACTGGTTTCATCTTTGATTTTATGATACATTAATGCTTAATTTGACAATACCTATTTGAGATTCTAATTTGAGATTTAAATTGTTTTTTAATTCTGGTTTTTCAGAACAACATCGTGGTAAGGTATCAGCTATGTAAAGTTCTTTTCTCTTTTTATAGTGAAGCTTGTAATTATATTTCTGCAGTTTAAATAACATGCGTTGGGGCCGTGGTGGTGTGTCTATTAAAGGTTTTTTTACAATTGTTATTAGAGGTTTGTGATCAGTTTCTATGTCAAAAGCTGAACCATACATGTAACTATGAAATTTTTCACATGACACCAGGACTCCAAGCAATTCTTTCTCAATTTGAGCATAGTTTCTTTGTGTTAAAGTGAAGGCCTTCGATATATATGCTATAGGTTGTCCCTTTTGTAATAATATTAATTTTTTTGAATAGTCTACAGACATTAAACTTTTTTATGGATATCAAAGTGTCTTAGGACGAGTGAAGTTGAAATTTTTTGTTTAATGTCATTGAAGCATTCATCATGTATGTTTGACCAATGCTACTCTACATTTTCTTTGATTAACTCCCTTAAGGGTGCAGTTAGATCAGATAGGTTTCTGTGTTTTGAATAAGTATGTAGGTTAATAAAACTACCTGTTCACTTTCGTGTCTCTATCTAGAATCTTTATTTCATCCTTCTACTGTCCAATCTGTCAGGTACCCACTGCTGCCAAATCATGTACAGGTACCACTTATTTTTTTTATATTTCTTCAATTATTTAATCAGATATTTTCAGACCATACACCCACATACAAACGCTATGGGAACTAGTTGAACAAACAAAATACAAAATATATAATTTTGCTGTAAGAATATTGTTAAAAATAATTTATATAACAATTTAGTTTCAGAGAACAAAATAGTGGTTTCTGCAATTTTAGTACAACAAATTAGCATTCCAGAAACAGCAATATAATATCAATAAAATATAATAATCTCGTAAACTAAAAATTGTAAAGCTACTTTGTTAGTTGGGTGGGGAGATTAAGGGGAGTTGAAATATTAAAAAAAAAATTCAAAAACGAAAAATGATATCAATTTGAAATTTTTAGCAAAAATCAACCTCTATAAGGGGACAAAACCTATTGATGTTGAATAAAATTTAATTTAAAATGGGGGGTTATGGTGGATAGAAAAAAAAAATCATAAATCGAAAACGAAAAGTGACTTCAACATGAAATTTCAAGTAAAAATTGAAGTTCTATAAGAAGATGAAGCCTATTGATTCTAAAAAAAAAAAATAAATTAAAATGTGGGGTCGAGGAGGATTGAAATATTAAAAAACTATATAACTATAAGATGAAAAACTCTTTTATTTTGAAAAAAAAAAATCTGATTAAATATAGGGGGTTTAAAAAATCATAAATCAAAAATGAAAAGCGATATCAACATGAATTTTTTTAGTAAAAATCAAGGTGAATCAAAATTAACTATAATGTTTTTAAATGAGAAGTCAAGAAATGGATTTTACAAACAGACCACGGTGTTGAATAAGAGGAAAGGGTAATTGAAGTTAAAAGTGTGAATGCAATGATTGGAGCTTGACTAAACGACCGCAGCTACAGATTCGCCAGAATTTTCAACTTGAAAGCAAATAAATATTTTTCGTTTTAGCTATAAATACAGAATTGATTGATTTGACTGATATGAACTCTATATGCAGAATATGTTTACAAAAACATTCAAAACTAAAATCTTTTGACGATTCAATAAATTTTGATCATCCAGAGATCCGTCCAATAAATGTTTTGGATGCTCTGCTTTCAATAGGATTGGATTCGGTAAGACTTGATATCCGTTTAAGGTTAAATATATTTCATAGATTTTAAAAATATAAAATTAAAAGTTGTCTAATATTTGATGAGTAGGTATGTTAGGTGAATTTTTTGAAAATATTTCAACGTACGATTTATTTTTTGGTCGGGTATGCGATGTATAAAATAACCTAACCTAACAACAAAAGTACCAATAAAATTGTATTTTATTTTCAGATTACAATAATTGAAGACCGTTTTCCAGACAAAATTTGTCCAAAATGTGTCGAACAATTGAAACAATTTATAATATTTAAATACACTTACTCGAAGTCTTGTGAAATTTTAAAACATGCGTTTAAGATAAACGAAGAAACAAAGAATGCAGAAAATAATGATGATGCTTATTCTGAAATATATTCAACGGAAGATGTAACATTTAAAGATGAAATTCCGGATTGGAATTTAAAAATTGATGAAGCCAACCAAAACTTGGATTTTAATTTTAAGAATATCCAAAACACTGAAATGGCCAAAGACAATTCTTTTTACGATCGAATAAACCAGATAAAAGAAAAGAAACAAACACATAAATGCCCAATTTGTTTTAAAGTATTAAAAATTTCCCAATTTCGACCACATATACATACACATAAAGGATTGGAAAGATATTTCAGCGGTCCTAAGGTACCTAAAAATGTTAAGTTTTATGCTGTTCCAAATAGCACCGTTAGTCTGGTAAACGAGAAAGAAATGTTTCATAAATGTCCGTTTTGTCCGGAAAGTTTTACTGCTGCTGCTTATTTGATTCATGTCGATAATCATTTAAAAAATGACCAATTTACGTGCGATAAATGTGGTAGAGTTTTTAAAAAAAGGAGTTATTTGATCCAACATTTGTTGGTGCACACGAAAGAGCTGCCATACAGGTAAGAAAAATTTTATGTCAAGTGTTTCACCATTAATTTCCAGTTCACTAACTGACCAATAAAAGTTTTGTTCAATAAGTATAAAATTATTTTGTCCACGACTGTTCTATAAAACATTCATTATACTTGTACTTCCTTAACCTATTATTCACTAGTGAATAATGATCCATTAGTCACGGTACGAGTCACGACAGCACGTATGTCTAAACTGATATGAAAATATTCTTTATAGGTAATCGAAAAATCGAAAAAAAAATGGAAAAATCGAAAAAAATGGAAAAATCGAAAAAAATCGAAAAAAATCGAAAAAATCGAAAAATCAAAAAAAAAATCGAAAAATCGAAAAATCGAAAAATTGAAAAAATCGAAAAATCGAAAAAAATCGAAAAAAAATGAAAAATCGAAAAATTGAAAAAAAAAATCGAAAAAAAATCGAAAAATCGAAAAAAAATCGAAAAATAAAAAAAAATCGAAAAATCGAAAAATTAAAAAAAATCGAAAAAAAACGAAAAATCGAAAAACCGAAAAATTGAAAAAATCGAAAAAAATCGAAAAATCGAAAAATTGAAAAATCGAAAAAAATCGAAAAAAATCGAAAAATTGAAAAAATCGAAAAAATCGAAAAAAAAATCGAAAAATAAAAAAAAATCGGAAAATCGAAAAAAAAATCGAAAAATCAAAAAAAAATCGAAAAATCGAAAAAAAAAAAACGAAAAATGAAAAAAAAATCGAAAAATTGAAAAAAAAATCGAAAAATTGAAAAAATCGAAAAAAAAAACGAAAAATAAAAAAAAAATGAAAAATCGAAAAATTGAAAAAAATCGAAAAATCGAAAAAAATCGAAAAATAAAAAAAAATCGAAAAATCGAAAAATTAAAAAAAAATCGAAAAAAAACGAAAAATCGAAAAAAAAATCGAAAAATCGAAAAATTGAAAAAAAAATCGAAAAATCGAAAAAAAATCGAACAATCAAAAAATTGAAAAAATCGAAAAATCGAAAAATTGAAAAAATCGAAAAATCGAAAAAAATCGAAAAAAATCGAAAAAAATCGAAAAAAATCGAAAAAAAAAAATCGAAAAATCAAAAAAAAATCGGAAAATCGAAAAAAAATCGAAAAATCAAAAAAAAATCGAAAAAAAAATCGAAAAATCGAAAAAAATGGAAAAATCGAAAAAAATCGAAAAAATCGAAAAATTGAAAAAATCGAAAAATCGAAAAATCGAAAAATCGAAAAAAATCGAAAAAAATCAAAAAATCAAAAAAAAATCGAAAAAAAATGAAAAATCGAAAAATTGAAAAAAAAATCGAAAAATCGAAAAATTAAAAAAAAATCGAAAAAAAACGAAAAATCGAAAAAAAATCGAAAAACCGAAAAATTGAAAAAATCGAAAAAAATCGAAAAATCGAAAAATTGAAAAATCGAAAAAAATCGAAAAATCGAAAAATCGAAAAATTGAAAAAAATCGAAAAAAATCGAAAAAAAATCGAAAAAAAAATCGAAAAATAAAAAAAAAATCGGAAAATCGAAAAAAAAATCGAAAAATCAAAAAAAAATCGAAAAATCGAAAAAAAAAAAAAAATCGAAAAATGAAAAAAAATCGAAAAATTGAAAAAAAAATCGAAAAATTGAAAAAATCGAATAAATCGAAAAAAAAAACGAAAAATAAAAAAAAATGAAAAATCGAAAAATTGAAAAAAATCGAAAAAAATCGAAAAATAAAAAAAAATCGAAAAATCGAAAAATTAAAAAAAAAAACGAAAAATCGAAAAATTGAAAAAAAAAAAAATCGAAAAATCGAAAAAAAATCGAACAATCAAAAAATTGAAAAAATCGAAAAATCGAAAAATTGAAAAAATCGAAAAATCGAAAAAAATCGAAAAAAAAAATCGAAAAATCAAAAAAAAATCGGAAAATCGAAAAAAAATCGAAAAATGAAAAAAAAATCGAAAAATTGAAAAAAAAATCGAAAAATCGAAAAATTGAAAAAAATCGAAAAATCGAAAAGACGAAAAACAACAGTTAGTTACCTATGTTTAATAAAAACTTTCCATTCTACACTTAACTTTTATTTAATAAAGAAACCATAATGGTCGTGGACAAAGTATAGTATTAGACTCGCAATTTATGGCCATTATTCATTGCTCTTTTAATAATATACTATTATCTATTAACCTGCTGCAGTACGACCAACGAGAAGATGCGGATTGACAAAAGTAGAAATTAGAGCTCACTGTTTTGGACTTCCGATTCGGACATCGTCGTGGCAACATATGGCGGTCTCCGAATCGGGAGCCCTGAAGTCCAACTAAAATCACTAAATATCTAGTGTAAAAGTGACCATTCGACTTTAAAAATAACACAGTGTCTAGGTACATGCTAACTTGTACGCAATTCAGAAATTTATATACACGCGGAACGTCTTGACAGAGTAGGTGAGCTGTATGCAGGCCGTTGGTGTTTACGCCTGTCGTATGGATTGAAATTTTTTTGTGGCGGTGAAGCCGCCACCTTACGAAAAGCCGTTACTTCTTTTTCTTGTTGTCACGGCATTATTATTATTTGTTCATGTATGTGAAATTTGCTTTCTAAGGTTTATAAAATACTACTGTGTTATAGTCTATTTTTATGTATGAGAGAGTATTAAAATAATAAAGCGTTCGTAATCCATAGGCGTAGCACTTCTTTTAGTAGACAGTTAAAATATTTTTTGAAGTTATTCTTCGAGTATACACTTATATTTTCACCTAATTAACCTGCTTATAACTTCTAAACAGCTGAAGGTAAAAAAGTGCAATTTTTTCTAAAATGTTTTAATAATAATTGTAATATAAAAACTACTTCTTAACTACAAATCCAAATCAGAATCGAAATCAGAAGATGAACTGTCGCAACCAATATTTACAATGAGTGGCTCGATCATTTCATCAGTAATATTGTCCAATTTCCACATTTTCTCTTCTTCTTTAATTGTATGATTTACTGCCTTTTCCCAGTTTTCAGGCTTCACATTATTTACAGCCTCCAAAAACAACTGTTTAACATCACTCATTTTAAAAGAATTATTTTTTCTTGAAACTTCTCCCTTTATCTGTGCCCATATCAGTTCAATCGGGTTTACTTCGCAATGATTTGGTGGTGATCTAACCACCGTCATCCCACGATTTTTTGCAATTTCATCAATTTCATATTTTTTGAATTTCTCTTTATGAAGGGAACACAAATGATACAGTTCTTTTCTCACAGAACCGGGATGGAACTTAATATTCTTTGAATTTAGCTAATTCTGTAAATCTTTTTTTAACCACTTGGTTGTGGGCATTTTTTCTATAAGTCTCGAGTGATAACTTGCATTATCCATTACTATTATTGAATAGATTTTAAAGCTTAATTGTTAGAATTACTACCACAAGATGGTTTTCATAAATGTCATTTTAGAGATAATTTTGTAAAGTATACTACCACATATTGTTAGTTAATCTCGCTCGAAGGACCATGAACTTCAAGCGGGCGAAGGACCATGAATAGATTTCAACGATAATTGTAATTAATACCACAAGATGGTTTTCATGAATTTCATTTCATAGATAATTTTGTAAAGTAAACTACCACATGTTCTTAGTCAATCTCTTTATTTTTCGTTTGCATTTACATTTATATTATCACAGAATAAACAATATACAATAACAATTAATATTATTTAATTATTTAAATGTACATTAGAAAAATATGTTTATTCCAATTTTAGTCTCTCTAGTTCAATGTTTTGAAAATAATTTTGAAATAAGTCAGCATTTTTATTATTATAATTTACACATCGAACTTGATACGAAATTGAAACGTGTTTATTATTAATTGCATATGAAATTAAACATTTTAATTCAATAAATAATTAATTTCATATACAGGATGTTAATTTAATTGGTGAATATAAAGAAAAATGTTCAAATCTGAACAATTATACAGTTCCGAGGAAGAAGATCTATAATTTGTTCGAACCACTCTTTAAAGACATCAGCATTCATGCCCTCATGGTAGTCACCGGTACGAGTAGATTCAAAGTCAATAAACCACCTTTAACAAAACCGTTTGAACTATCGATGTGTACTATTATTAGTCTGCGGCTCTTTCCTGATGGTGGATTTAAACCAGTAGATAAATTATTTAAAAAAGCCTGTCTTCGACTTGTAACAGTTTCATCTTGCCAAAATTTATTTGGTTTATGTCCCTCGTTGATCCATGTTTCATCTAAATAAAATATATTTCTTCTTTGGTTTCTCATTTCTTTTATAGTCCTTAGGTAATTTCTTCTCCATACTACAATATCGCTTCTTTCTATTAAAATAGACTTTCTGGAATGCTTTTTCCATAGAAAACCTATTTCTTTTAAAAGTTTCCATAGTGTGCTTCGACTCATTTCAGGGTAATCCTTATCATCTCGAACCGTGGCAAGAACTTTGTCTACTGTCAGAAATTCTTTTCTAAAGAAGAACGCATGCACTTTCCTTCGAAGTCTTTCTTTCAAAAGATTTTCTAATTGAAATTTTGGTTTTCCTGGAGCTTTAAGTGCTGTTTGAAACTCGCCACATTTCTCTTCTTTAACAACTCTGTAAATCGTAGATTTCCCAACACCAAGCGTACTACTAACTAATTCCACTGTGTCATCAACACTTTTACATAAATGTTTGTTTGTAAACGATTTAAAACAATTAAATATTAATGTTTTTTCATTAACTGTTAAAGGACCGATTTTTTGTCGTTTACGCGGCCCTTCCAAATTTTCCATGATCACACTAGAATTCACACTGCACCTTGCAAGTTGCAACTAAACGACATTTAGTAAACTGTCAAGAATACACAACTTGGACCTCCTTACTAGGGAGCGTTCAAGTATTACGTAACGCAATTTTTGGAGATTTTTAACCCCCCCTCCCCCCCCATGTAACGCGCCGCAACGTTTGTCTGTACCCCTCCTCCCCTAGTAAAACGTTACGTAACCACCAATTGACTATTTTTACCTTTAAATAATAATGTTACGTAACGGGAAGTTCAACTCCTTCCTCCCGCCCCTGTAACGCATCGTAACGTTTTACAAAAACCCCCCCTCCCCCCCCAAATTCGTTACGTAATACTTGAACGCTCCCCTAAATGGAAAACCTATAGTCGCATTTTCGGTGAAATTTGTTGGGAAGGTATTTATCTACTTATAATTCGATTACTGTAAGAAATTCTTGGAATTAAAATAAAACAAAATTGGCAAATAGGTACTTATTGAAAATAATCTTAAGATACGGCTATGTAATATTTAATACACAGGGCTTTTGGCCTGTCCAAACCTTTTTCTATTGTTCTGTACAGCTTATGTTTATAAAGGACCAATAAAAGACCCAAAACTTGTAATAGCTCAGGTACATTTATTACAATTTTAGGAAATATTTAGATTATTCTGTAAAAATATTTAAAATGACCGTACTAAGTTTTGCATTAGAAATGCTTATTTATCACTCTCTCATACATAAAAATAGACTATAGTTACGGCGTAAATGAAAACAAACAAGACGCATTCACACAAACACCTCCCACCACAGCAATATGACGTTTCGCGTGTATATAATTTTTTGATTTGTGTACACTTTAGCGTTTACCTAGCAACAGCGTAAAAATAATACTAAATTAAGTGGAAGAGTGAGAACATAAGTCCGACGTACGAGGGTGCAGCTTTTCCAGTTAACAAAATTTTAAAAAATTACTTAACCTGGGTGGATAGTCCTCGGATTAAGCCCATAATCACATAGAAGAAGAAGAGTTCACTGTTTTAACAAGAATATCGATATCTCTGATTGTTTTTTTTTTAAGGCGTTAAGGTTCATATTGTATAGCACTTTGTAAATTACGTTAAAACTGTTGCACAAAAATATTGAGAAACTTCATGAAGGTTTATTTTAACTATTTAACAACGTTTTATTTTAGAAAAATGTTTTTGAATATCTAATTACAGAAAATTGGAGATTAATTTTTTTCTGTATGAGTAAAATTTTAATATTTCCTACAATGTTTTTATTAGAAATTAAAAATGTTCTTAGTTAGATCGGTTAGTGGATTGGTACATTAGTATTTAACGTTTAAGAATCTTTACTTCGAGGAAAATTTTACCTGTTTGGAATGCTTTTAGCTGCAAAACGTGCAACAAAGGATTTGTAAATAAACAAAACTATGAATATCACTTATTGACTCATTCGTACAAAGATGACGAATTGCCATATCAATGTGAACATTGTGATAGGAAATTCTCTAATCCATCTCATTTAGCACGACACATGACAATCCATTTGGAAAATTGTTCTTACAGTAGCAAGTACAGAATGAAAAGGTAATTTAATTTTTTTTTAAGATTCATAAGTTATACTCATGTTAAATATTATATATTTTGAAAAAAACTTTTATTAAACATGAAGGTTACCAGGTTAGTTATTCTTGATTTCGAGGGAATAGAAAACCAGTTTTTCCTCTTTATCTGCAACGCACAAAATTTGTATTTTTGTCCCATTCTTCCCTCAAAATTTCTTCTCTCTGACATTCAAGAATATATACCCATCGAAATGGAGCATTTAATAGCGCCTCAGCATCGTTAATAGCCTACAGGACTGACGAACTGAGAGGCTCACTAACCCTATAAACCTTTTGGCGATGTGTCGTAAGGGACAACCTGGACAGGGATTCTTATGTGCGTACTCAACACGTAACGAATTGAATAGAGAGAGACATTACATACGAATCGCATTCTGTGGAACGAAGATAGTCGTCTCAACACATACCGCATTGAAAGATGAGAATCCGAATGCTGATGAAGGGGGATGCCCGTCAGGCCCACTTTTGGGGTATCTCAGTAGATATCCATCTAAGCCTCTATCAGGCTTCAATTTACATAGCCGCAAGGGAAATACCATTTTTAGGCCCTTACTATTGAGGTCCCTGGCGGTCTATGGTGGCTTAAGGCTTCTTTTTCGGCGCGATGCTCTTTTGCTCTGTCGATTGACAAATCAGTGTTATTAATCACTAGAGGGCGGAATATATGAATCAAAATATAACAAAATATGCGCATATATATATATATATATATATATATATATATATATATATAAAATTCAAACTAATTTATTGGGGGCAGCAATAATATATAATAAAGAAAACTCTTTAAAGATGATCCAAGCTTTCGGAAATTTAATAACTTATTTCCATCTTCAGGGAATCTACAAAAGGTGTGGTGTGTCTTCATAGGAACATAATATTAAGAGAGTGAGTTACTTACATCTTTGTGAGGATGAATTATTAATGATGTTAAATGTTATGATTTTGATGCACATATAGAATTAAAATTACACAGTTTTACAATATAACTTAAAATTATTGTGGTTAAAATTCAGTTTGAAATTTAACTGTTATGTCAATTTTTGTGTCATTCGTTGTTTATGTATACAAGTGTGTTAGATTAAATATAGAAATTACTAATAAGGAACCTAGTTAGGAAGATTACTTTGTACCTAAATTATTATTTAATAAAGTTTTATCTGAGAATGCAGTTTGATTAATTATTTCATCATCAAAAAAACTGTCACTAATTGTTGTGATGAATGAAAGGATGTTGTAAATTATTTCATCAAAAACAATACTGTCACCATTGTTATTAAATTTCCGAAAGCTTGGATCATCTTTAAAGAGTTTTCTTTATTATATATTGCTGCTGCCCCCAATAAATTAGTTTGAATTTTACATTACTATTCAGCAAAGACTACCCTTCCACTATATATATATATATATATATATATATATATATATATGTATCGCTGTTAAGCTGTTGCCTCCATGTAATAAATGGGGCGACCTGACCTCCGTGTTATTGCTTAATTTAAATTTTAATATAAGGGCATATTTACAATTAGGGGGAAGTCTAAAATACGTTTTTCATAAGAGGGGTATCAATTTCAAACAAAAAAAGTATATATATAATAATATATATAATCGGTACGGAAAATATAAAACCGCTTCTTTGTTATCATATATATAGAGTGATCGATGCGTCTAACTTTCCTCCAACAGTGTTGTCACTTTTCAGTGCAAATATAAAGCAAAGATCAGAATGAGATGCGTTTGCAAAAATATATAATTAATCTCCGAGCCTAAACAATTACTCATGATGTTATGCTGATGAGCGTGTAACCAATGAATAGTTATCGATATTATTAGTTCGAAGAATTTTTTCCACTTCAGTTATGAATTTTTTTTTATTAATTCGTTTAAAGAAGATGGGGCACCCTTTAAATTAAAATGGCTTTAGGTACTTTCTTCTATTTTTTTTTATATTAAAGAATGGGCCAAACTTCAGATGATGTTAGTTTAGATAAAAATAAATTAATTTATGTCAATTTACCTTAGTAGAATTATGCTTGCTTAGGAAGTTACAGGGTAGAGAAAATAATTCTTTTTTAATATTTTTACAATAATTCAAATATTTTTAAAGTAAATATACCCAAATTTTGTGAAAGTAAGTTTTTTGGGTGATACGAACGAATACCAGCTTTTTTGTTGCATGACATGTACAGGGCGTTCTAAACTGGCGTGCCAATCTAGTATTTACTTCAGATTTTTTTTAAGAATGAATATTTTTAATTAATGATTAATTTTTTTGAAATAGCATTCAATTTGCTTTAAAAAAGGTATACTTGTTGCATTTCGCTAAAATACATCATTTGAAGGAAACCTTAATTTAAAGCTAGTACTGCAAATGTATGGATTACTCCACAATTTCCCAATTTATTAAATCTATTAGGCAGTTGTCAAATGCAGTAGCACTGTTAGGATTAGTTTTACAAACATGCATTAGAGTTTTGAGAGATAAAATTCGTATTTTTATACAATGCCGCGACTTAACTTTTTCTCAAACAGTGAAATGACCGATATAATATCAGTTTACGCGCAACAGGGTTTTAATGTACGCGCTTTAGCAAGAAGTTATACAGATTTGTATCCTCATCGTAGACAGCCCAAGCGAAAATTGTTTTCATGTCTATTCGGCAGATTAAGAGAAACCAGAAGTTTTCGCCCGAAAAGCGTCAATAAACGACCTATGGTTCGAGATTTACAGTAGAAGGAAGCGATATTAAATCTTGTTGAAGATGACCCAGCAACAAGTATCCGTCGTATATCTGCCAATTTTGGTTTATGCCAGGGTACTGTGTCTAATATTTTACATGAAAACAATTATACCGGTAACATTTAACTCCAGTCCAAAATCTACTGTCAGATGATCTTTTAGCGAGAACAAATTTTAGTCAGTTTTTCTTAAATAAAAATCTGATGTGTCCAACACATGACTTTGCTATCTAGTTATTATAGGCTTTTTCCGATTATTTTGTACAACCTATTGTAGCACCTCTATAAATGTTTAGAGGATAAACTAAATGTATACATTTTCCACATACATCTAACTCGAAACATTTTTCTATAGATAATCATTGAAAACGAAAATACTGAAAAATTTAAATTTAGCCCTTTTCCTCCAATTTTTCCATTACAGTCCATTTTAGAAAAATCATTTAATAACAAAAATTATAGAGGTCGATATAGCATACAACTTTTAGTTTAACAATTTTCTTAAAAATCAGAATTTTGCACATTTTGTCAAATTTCTCGAAAAATTATAGATATAATATTAGAAGTAACTTTTATTTGAACAATTTTCTTCTCCAAACATGAATAACAGATATATTCCATGAAATATAAAAACGGCCTCCCATGAAGTACATCCTCCCCCCCCCCAGATGTTCCGACTTTGTCCAAAATCTAATCTTTTTACCTCAGGCCGAAATAAAACTTAAATTCGAAATTTACACATTTTCTCAAATATCTGAAATACGGTTTATATCAGAGAAAATATGTATGGGATAAAAATTATAGAGAATTATATTACAAACAACTTTTATTTTAACAATTTTTATAAAAAATTATTTTTTTACATTTTGTCAAATTTCTCGAATACGGACCATATTAAGAAACTTTTGTATAGAACAAAAAATATTGGTAATAATATATATTGTAAATAACTTTTATTTGAAGAATTTTCTTCTCCAAACGTAAATAACGGATATATTCCATAAAATATAAAAATGACCACCCATAGTGTACCCCCCCCCCCCCCGATGTTCCGACTCTGCCCAAAATCTAATCAGTTTATTGGACGCCGGAATAAAGCTTAAGTTTAAAATTTAGTGTTTTTCTTTGTATCGGTTCATGAGTTATGGTGGATACAGACACACAAACATCATCCCGAAAATAGTCAAAACGGATTCAGGGGACCCCAAAACGTAAAAATCTGTCGAAAACTGGAGGTTGAAAAAAAATCATGATTCCTATACTTTCCTTATCTGTATACAGATAGGAAAGTAAAAATAGACAAGATCCATTTTTTGTAAATAAAATTCTATTCATTGATGGGGCAACATTTACGAGAAAAGGAATTTTCAACTACAAAAATGCTCACACATGGGCTGTAGAAAATTCAAAGAGTACGAGAGTGTGGCACTTTTAGCATGAATTTAAATTAAATTTTTTTTTGTTATAGTCGAAGTTAACTTTATAGGACTTTTGAATGATTACTTACACTTGCTCGAGTACAACTTATTTGATCTGCTAGATGATGGTCCTTTAAATATTAGAGTTGATATGTGGTATTTACAAGATGGCGCCCCTGCCCATTATTCCATATCATTACGAAATCATTTAAATAACGTATTCCTCCAATCATAAATTGGACGAGTAAGTGAACATCCATGGCCTGCACGTATTCCAGATTTGAACGCCCTGGATTTTTACTTCTGGGGTTATATTAAGACTCTAGTTTATTCTGGCACTACTGTTAATGCCAGAAATAAATTGTTGCAAAAAATAGTAATAGCGGCTAATGTTATTCGACAAGACAATTCATTCTTAGCAGTTAGAAGAAATTTATTAAAAAGAAAAGAAGGTGCATTGAAGTAAATGGCGGACATTTTTAACAAATAATTTAAAATGAATTTTTCGTTTTTGTTATTAGTATGAAATTGTAAATTTTTTCAATTTGTTATTTTTAAATATTCTTTATCATTTACGTTGTCATATTTTTGCATTGTTTCAGTATCTACTAAATATTTAATGAAGTTCTGAATTAATTTCTTATAATTTATGTATTATCTTTAGATTTAACTTTATCAAATTGAGAAATTTTGGAGTAATCCATACATTTGCAGTACTAGCTTTAAATTAAGGTTTCCTTCAAATGATGTATTTTAGCGACATGCAACAAGTATACCTTTTTTAAAGCAAATTGAATGCTATTTCAAAATAAATAATTATTTTCAAAAAGTCCATTCTTAAAAAAACTGAAGTAAATACTAGATTGGCACGCCAGTTTAGAACGCCCTGTACATGTCATGCAACAAAATAGCTGGTATTCGTTTGTATCACCCAAAAAAACTTACTTTCACAAAATTTGGGTATAATTACTCCAAAAATATTTGACTTGTCGTAAAAAAGATTAAAAAAAAGTAATTTTCTCCACCCTGTAACTTCATAAGCAAGCAGAATTATACTAAAGTAAATTGACTTAAATGAACTTATTTTTGTTCAAACTAACCACATTTGAAGTTTGGCCTATTCTTTAATGTATATTGTAGAACTCATCATTTTGAGATAAAGTTACCATTGCGCAAAAGCAATTTTAGGAGCCGTTTAGTTAAATATATCAAAATTTAAACAATAAATGAAAGCGGCAATTATTAGTCTAGTATAGAAAAACGAAAATGAAGATTTGGGGTTTTCAAAGTACCAATAATAAATAGCGGAAGTGTGGATTACTACATATTCGATATACATGGTGGTGCTGATGTTTTTATTGTTACTTTGTTATAGTGTGTTATAAATTATTTAAGTATTTATTAGCAGCAAAGTTTTAATTACATTTCGGCCTGACGTGAAATGATTAGATTTTTGACAAAATCGGAATATCTGGGGGAAGGGGTACTTTATGGGAAGCAGTTTTTATATTTTATGGAATATGTCTGTTATTTATGTTTGGAGAAGAAAATTGTTCAAATAAAAGTTACTTCTAACATTATTATCTATAATTTTTGCTTTACGTCAAAATTTCCTGAAATGGTCCGCATTCGAGAAATTTGACAAAATGTGCAAAAATCTGATTTTTATGAAAGTTGTTTGCGATATCGATCTCTATAATTTTTGTTTATATATGTTTTTTCTAAAATGGACCGTAATGAAAAAATTGGAGGAAGAGTGATAAATTTTAATTTTTCAGTATTTTCGTTTTCAACGAACATCTATAGAAAAATGTTTCGAGGTAGATGTATGTGGAAAATGTATATATTTAGTTTATCCTCTAAATATTTATATAGGTGCTGCAATAGGTTGTACAAAATAACCGGAAAACCTATAATAACTAGATAGGAAAGTCATGTGTTGGACACATCAGATTTTTTGAATAGATGGGCCGTATTCTTTTCCTCAAATTTCTTCATTGCGGTCCATTTTAGAGAAATCATATAAATGACCAAAATTATGTACCAAAATTGGGAGAGCAAATAACTTTTGTAAAAATAATAAAAAGTACTATTAAAAGTAATTGCGGTCACATTTTGATAGGCAACCAGGCAAAGTCGTATTTTTTTATCAATAATTAACTGGACTAAGGAAGCCGTAGCATAGTATTTTTTTCTTTACCGAAAAAAAAACAGAAGAAATATAATCAGAAAAAATGCCCTTAATACCGCTGATTTTCAGATAAATATTAGTAATTTTATCCCGGTAATAATTTTGTATTAACCACAAAACGTATGTATAATATCATTAAATGTCATTATTTTATTATAAAACTAATGCTCCGAGTTATATGACGAAACAATATATTATGTGGTCCTTTCTACATTTATATCAGTGACAAAATTCACCGAGTACGAATTTAATTGTAATATTAAGATGCATGCAACGTTGTCGCTATTTCAGAGGTTATAATATACTATCCGAAAGCAGGAGGTATTATCGCATTGTGGTTATCGAGTTTAGAGCGACACTAGCGCCAGTCATCTATACTCGAACTAAAAGACCGTTTTGCTGATATTCGGGGTCAAGATTGCCTCTAGACAAATTTTTGCCAATACTATCTATAGTACCCAAATGTTTCGAAAATGTGAAAAATATTGCGAAACGTTATCACCTCCGTAAACGGAAGTCACGACGTAATTTCGGAGGTGAATGAGATCAACACATATCTATTTTGGAGGTGAGAATGACTCTTTATACATATATATATATATATATATATATATATATATATATATATATATATATATATATATATATATACATCCCACTATCATTTCGGCATCCTTTCATAACACCTTAATTTGGCGTCCACTAGAAAGAAACCAATTTTTAAATATTTAGCCGTGTATATAAATCCGGCGCATTTTTTAATACATGAAACTCATCTCAGATTTTTAGTAGTGTAAAGTTTACTATATACGCGACTTTTACACTAAAACGCATTTTGGCGTCCGTACAAAAAAAAAATTAAAAGTGAAATCATTGCGACTACCAGCAACGTTGCCAAGTTTCTTAAAAGAAAATCCAATCATTGTAACGTCACATATTGTAGATATACACAGACGGTGCATCAACCATTATTTAAAACCCCAACGTTTAACATAATTATATATTATCATTAGTATATCTGAAAGCTTTTAATAATATCATCCTTTTAACGTCCTGTACCTAATGTATATAACATAATATGTTTAAATATATAAATCACTATGGCGTCCTCTTAGTTATTTTTAAAAACCGATCATTCTAGCGTCAACGTATATGAAAAACATTTTACTTTTATAATCATTTTGACATCTATCATGCGACATATATAAAGAATATTTAAATTTTTTAATCATTACGACGTCTCGTTAGTTTCCTTATAATACCGATCATTTTAACGTCCACATATGCAAATGTAAGAAACACTTTACCTTAATATTCATTTTGGCGTCTCCATCATGCAGTGTATATAAAATATATTTAAAATGTTCAATCATTTCGGCGTCTCGCTAGTTTTCTTTTAAGACATTCTAACGTCCACATATACATATATGAGAAACACTTCACCTTATAATCATTTTGGCGTCTCCATCATGCAGTGTATATACAATATATTTAAATTTTGCAATCATTATGACGTCTCACTAATTTCCTTTTAAAACCGATTATTTTAACGTCCACAATATACAAATATAAGAAACTCTTTACCTTTATAATCATTTCGGCATCTCCATCATGAAGCGTATAAAAAAATATATTTAAAATTTTCTACCATTTCGGCGTCTCGCTAATTTTTTTTTTTTACCGGTTATTCTAACGTCCACATAATATATTTGGGAAACACATCACATTTTGGAGTCTCCAAAGTGGAGGTAGGAATGTTAGTAGTTCAACCTGAAATTTTCAAGAGAAATCAAGCCGAATCAGAGGGCAAAGTATATAAATTTTAAAAAAAATCTGATAAGAATTGGGAAACTTAAAAAAAAAATCATAAATCAAAAACTAAAATCAATATCCACTTGAAATTTCTATGAAAAATCAAGTTTTGTTAGAAGACGAAGCCTATTTATTTTGAAAAAAATTGTTTTAAAATTGGGGGTTTTAAGGGGGGATTGAAACAAGATCTATAGGCGGACGAAGCCTATAATAAAAATGGGGGTTAAAGGTAGTTGAAATAAACATATCGTAAAATCAAAATTGAAAAATGAAAAACGATATCAACTTAAAATTTTTAAGAAAAATCAAGTTCTATAAGGGGCCGAAGCCTTGTGATTTTGAAAAAAATCTGAATAAAAATGAAGGGTTTAAGGGGGATTGAAACTTAAAAAATAAAACAAATCAAAAACTAAAATCAATATTAATTTGAAATTTTCAGGAAAATCAAGCTTCATCAGCTTTATTGATTTTGAAAAAACTGATTAAAAATGGGAGTTTAAGAGGGAGTTAAAACAAAAACAAAATCAAATCAAAAACAAAAAACAATATAAACTTGAAATTTTCACTAAAAATCAAAATCTATAGGGGGACGAAATGTATTGATTTTAAAAAAAATCTGAATAAAACAGGATGGTTAAGGAAGTTAAAATTAAAAAAAGAAAATGAAAAACGAAAAACGATATCAATTTAATTTTTTTTGGAAAAATTAAGCTCTATAAGGGGACGAAGCCTATTGATTTTTAAAAAATCTGAATCAAAAGAGGGGGTTAAGGAGGTTGAAATTAAAAAAATCCGAAAATTAAAAACGAAAAACAATATCAACTTAAAATTTTTAGGACTAAACAAGCTCTATATGGGAATGTATTTAAATAATCGTTACTCTAATAATTGACATTGCTTGGCAAATAGTTGTTGAATATTGCATATTATGTGTAACCGAGGTGGACCCTTAACGCATAAATATTATTATTAAATTTGGGTATTTAATTGTAATTTTTTCATTATTTATCCCCAACCAAAGTGTCTGTTAATATTACTTAATTAGGTTAGGCAATAGGTATTATAGATAAGGTAACGATTTATTAGCAAGAGATACTCATTTATAGCATAGCCGCTTGAGTCATCATGAAGATGAATTTTGTTTAGCTGTTTGGAGTTTTATAGTAAACCGTTACTTGGAATTGTTGGATATGAGTAAACTCCTGGCACTCACTTACATACAATACTTTTGCTACGACTCATCTCCTTCTTCACTGTAGCAAGTCGGCATTTAACTGTCGATGTTAAAAAATTTCACCTCTTTTGCTTAGGCAAGAAAAATAGGTGGCATTTTTGTTTGAAATAGCATGAGTACCGGTTTTAAACAAAATAAATACATTGCTGTTGTTATTATCATTCTAAATTTATTAACAAAAGTTTTACACTTTAACTAGCTATAAATGAATGTATTAATTTACCAATTTGCTTTGTCGTGTAAATCATTTTTAAGCGCGAAGTTTCTAACACGTGTGGTAAGTATAAGTATCAAATTTATAGGTTCTATATAGAGAATAATTATATATAATACAAAACTTTTGTTTTTAAAGGTAAAATTTATTATTTTAAGGCTTCTTGTTCTTTTATGACTTTAAAACGGACTACTTGAGCAAATTGCTAACATTGGAAAATTGGGAAACTTAAAAAAAAATCAAAAATCAAAAACCAATAGCCACTTGAAATTTATAAGAAAAATCAAGCTCTTTTAGAAGCCGAAGCCTATTGATTTTGAATAAAATTATTTTAAAATTGGGGTTTAAAGGGGATTGAAACTTAAAAAAAAATCAAATCAAAAACGAAAAACAATATAAACTTGCAATTTTCAGAAAAATCAAGATCTATATATAAAAATGGGGGTTAAAGGTAGTTAAAATAAAAAAATCGTAAATTAAAATTGAAAAATGAAAAACGATATCAACTTGAAATTTTTAGGAAAAATCAAATTCTATAAGGGCACGAAGCCTTTTGATTTTAAAAAAACCTGAATTAAAATTGCGGGTTTAAGCCGGGTTGAGACTAAAAAATAAAACAAATAAAAAAAAAACAATATTAATTTGAAATTTTTGGGAAAATCAAGGTTTATCAGAGAACGAAGCCTATTGATTTAAAAAAAAAAATTGATTAAAATTGGGGATTTAAGAGGGAGTTGAAACTTAAAAAAATAAAACAAATCAAAAACTAAAAACAATTTTAATTTGAAATTTTCAGGAAAATCAAGCTTTATCCTAGGACGAAGTCTATTGATTTTGAAAAATCAGAATAAAAATGGGTGGTTAAGGGGAGTTGAAATTAAAAAAAAAAAAATCAAAAATGAAAAACGATACCGACTTAATTTATTTTGGAAAAATTAAGCTCTCTAAGGGGACGAAGCCTATTGATTTTTAAAAAATCTGAATAAAAAGAGGAGAATAAGGAGGGTTAAAATTAAAAAATCACAAAATTAAAAACGAAAAACGATATCAACTTTAAATTTTTAGGACTAAACAAGCTCTATATGGAAATGTATTTAAATAATCGTTACTCTAATAATTGATATTTTTTGGCAAATCGTTGAATATTGCATATTATGTGTAACCTTATTATAATTCTCATTATAATACCTATTATAATACTTGTTATAATACCCATTAATTACAATACTTATTATATTATTGCCAAAAGTCAATAAAGCCATGTATTACTATCGCGATTTGCAATAAAACAATAAGACAATAAAATATTAAAGAATTAACTTATTTCAATTATTCTGACCTGGTGGGGGTGAGTAGGGGTGGGTTAAGGAGAAATTCAGTAAATTTAACAAAATAAATTAATGTTTTCAAATAATATATACAAGTTGTTTCATTTTAATTAATTCAAACCTTAACTAAAATTATTTTCTTATAATTATGCTTTACATTTTAAATTCTTACCAATTGTTAGATTTATTCAAAATAAATACGAAAATATAAAAAAAAAAAATGAAAAATATTGTAACAGTCAGTTACAGGATATGTCTAAATTAATTTATTTAAATTTTGTAATCAGTAAAATCTTGGAAGCCAAATTGATGCAAATAACGATACTTCTATATGGACGTCAAAAAGACGTATATAATAAAAATATGTTTACATAGCTATTATGATGCTAATACTTCGTTTGGCTCTAAGTTTATTCCATAGACGGAAAGAAATATTAAAACTGTTTTAACAGTGTTGCCACATTTCGGATGCCAGTAGGTTTATAAATGAAAGAAACATGTATATAAGATATACATGACACTAGCGCTAAAATGGCAAAAGGCTGAACTAAGTTTGTATATTTCACTTTCATATTCCTAACAATTTGGAGTCCAGTGATCCTTAAAATAATCTAATATAACTCAGCACTGAATAGAATAAGATGGATGATAAAAGAATAGGTCAATGTACAGATCGCACAGATTAGACTGGAAGGCAAAAAGTGCGTTAATTTCTACTGTGGACCAAATTATTAGGAGAAAACAAAGTGACGTCCATATACGGACGCCACTTTGCAAAGAGATGCTACAATGTTGGGAATTTAATAATAGACGGATGCCAAAACGATAGGATGATGTATATATATATATATATATATATATATATATATATATATATATATATATATATATATATATATATATGCATCGTTTTTACCAAAAATATGCAGTTATTTTGTCCAATTATGCCTAAATATGCAAATGCATATTTGTTAAAAATACTTAAAAAAAAGTAGGGGGTGGGTGAGGTCCCGGGTTCAAATTCCAGCCGGGACGCGATTTTTTAAATTAATTAATTTATTTGAAAATTAATTCTGATGCCTAGTGAATATTTCCACTTGACCATTCACTGTTGGGTTCTAATTAACATTGCTGTTCCTAATTTGGTACGCTATCAAAGCTATTACACGAAAAAAAAAACACAAAAACTAGTAGAAGTTAAGTATAGAATAGTATAAAAATATTAAATAGTAATATAATAGGAATTTATATTTAAATATTTTTCGAAATTTTTTATTAAAAATTTTTGTCTTCTGTCTGTAAAAATATGTTTTGATATAGAAAAGGTCCTTTCAACATCTACCGAAGTAATAGGACAATACCGTAATTTTGGAAGTAATGTACAGGGCCAACGTAAAACTTCTTTGGAAAATTTTCCCTCAAAAATGTTTTTCACTTCCCTTATTTCATTGAACCCTTCATTCTTTAATAAAGTTGTATTTAATTGTTTTCTAATCTTAAGGCCTATGTCACCAGGAACATTGTTACATTTATCGGAAACTGTTGCAATAAAACTTGTTGATTCGATTAAACTTAAATTTTTCTTTTCCAATGAAATTATTACATCAGGTAAAAAACTAAAATTAACCTTTATAAACACAACTTGCTTAGGCACAAGCGGATTTTTTAACAATTCTTTACTTTGCACTACACATTGTGAATTGTCTTCTATATCCAAAATTAAATCCTTAATTGCTTCAAAATTTTCTGCATAGAATATAGCTGCTTTAATCCATGTCCCCCATCGCGTAATTACGGGTTCCGGGGGCAAACACACCCCTACCATTCTCTCTTTATACAACTGCACTCTTAAAGGGGCTTTTAAAAATATTTTTTTCACATTCGAAATTAGCTTGTTAACCAAGGGATATACTGTTCTCACAGTTTCTGCAACTAAGTTTATTCCATGCAGAAGACAAGTAACGTGGACCATATTTGGATAAAATATTTTTAAGTTTTTCCCTACTTTTATCATATATGGTGCTGCGTCAGACAAAAACACTAAGAACTTCTCTGAGGGAATTTGATTTGGTAAAAAAATTCTGCTAGAGATTGTTGAATAAATCGGGTAACAGTTGTATTGTTAGTTTTTTCTAACTGTTTTGATGCAATTAAATATGATGTACCTGGTTCATTTTCTTTTAAGGCTCTAATCATAACATGCACCATATATCTTCCACAAGCATCTGTACTTTCATCAACAATGATGTAAAAATTGCTATCATCCAGTAAAACTTTAATTTCTTCTATTACATTTATATATATATATATATATATATAGCATGTACATTTTTTTTCTGAGTGTAGATTCGTCAGGAATGGTTTGATTGCAATATTTTTGTAAAAATTCTATTAGATGTAGGTTTTGTAACTTCTTTAATGGAATATTTGCCGCAACAAGAGCTTTGCACAAGTCCTGATTAAATACCTCCTTGTCACATTTTGTTTTGTCGGCGTTTTGAAATGACCTCACAACGCATTGTTGAACCGGTTGTGATTTCATTTTTTGCAATTTGGCTTTATGCAATGATGTTTTCACGTGTTGAACCACTTTGAACTTTTTTTCGCAAACCACTATTTTGGCACAAGCTTTACAAAAAACTTTATCCCCATTGATTTCCAACTCTGGAAAGTTAATAATCCACGAAGAACTTCTCGACATTTTAGGACACTTTAAAACAACAAATTATTACAAGACTTTTCACTATCTCATTAAACCGAATGAAAAACATTCAAAATAGTCCAATGTTAGGGTAGATTGGTTACAAGAAATTACTGAGAATTTTATATATATTTTAATAATTTAACAGATAATGTATCTAATCCTTCAAATGAAGTATGCTTTATATTGGCAATGAATGCACAAAGTTTGCCTTGTCATTTTGATGAAATATCTGCATTAGTTGTGGAAAAAAGACCGTGGATAGTATGCTTGTCTGAAACACGACTTACAGAGGATATTTTTGATTCTGAAATTACAATAAATAATTTTGATTTGTACAGAGTAGATAGTGACTGCAGGTATACTGGAGGGGCCTTAATCTATATAAATAAACAAATAACGGTTTTGTCTTGTAAAAAATTTAGTGTCCAAAAAAAATATTGGGTGATAATGCTGAAATTTTATTTTGAAAACTGTATTCATTTAATTGTTAGTTTATACAGATCACCTAACAGTATATGTTCAGACTTTTTGGATTTTTTTGAAAGTTTTTCAGATAGTTTTTTATGTGATAGTAGATATAAGATAATTGTAACGGGGGATTTTAATATAGATTGGCTATCTGATAACTCAAATAGTTTTAGACTAAGAAACTGTATTAGTGATATAGATTTTAGAAATGTAGTAACTCAAATTACTCATCCTGCTAACAATAACAATGGAGGCACTCTTATTGACTTAGTAATAACCAATTGTTTAAACATAAGGACTGAAATTTGTCTCACTCCTAAAATAAGTACCCATTTTAATGTCGAAGTGTATAGAGATTTTCAACCAACTAATAATAAGGAGTCTCAAATAATAGAAAGTCGAGGTAGAGTAATTGATTTTGAAAAAATAAATTATAAGTTGTCTCAGGTCAATTGGAATTATACTATCAATATTAATGAGAGATATATTAACTTCTACCAAAATTTAATGACAGTATTTGATGAGGTGGCACCAAAAAGACCTGTTAAAATATTTTCTAATTATAAAGACTGGTGGAATCAGGAAGTCAGAAATGCTATCAGGAATAGGGATGACAGTTATAAAAGTTATGTATCTAACAAAACTGAAGAAAATAGGCAAATATACAAACAAAATCGAAACATAGCAGTTAGAGTTATTAGAAAAGAAAAAAGTAAATATTATGAACGACAAATAAGTGAAAATAAACAAAATTCTGTTAAACTTTGGAAAGTTATGAAAGACCTTTTGCCTAAAAATAAACAAAATAGCTTAACGGAAATAGAGATAAATGATAATCTTATAATAAAAGATATAATTGAGATCCCCAATGCCCTTAACAACTTTTATATTGATAGTATAAAAGAAATTATTTCTAATATAAATCGTAATAATAGAAATCTTCCTGTAGCATCTAAGAATAATCTTGTGTTTTTTAAGAAGTTTAACTTTATTGACATTGACACAATGAGAAATTATTTTTGACTTACCTAATAAAGGAAGTTCGGATGAAATAAATGCGTCCTTTTTAAAAAACTGTTTTGCAAACATAGCGTTGCCATTGCTTAATATCATAAACACCTCCTTAGAAAAGAATATAGTTCCTACAGCCTTGAAAACTTCAGTTATCATACCAATTCCTAAAGTATCACATTCAAATAGAGCAGCAGACTTAAGACCGATTAATATGTTAAGTACAATAGAGAAAGTATTAGAGAAATTTGTATATAATCAACTAATTCATTACTTAGAAGAAAATAATCTATTTAATAGTATACAGTCTGGTTTTCGAGGAAAGCATAGTTGTGAAACAGCAATACAATATGTCCTAGATCACTTCAAGCACAATAAAAATAATAAATTAATTACTGGTGCTCTATTTCTTGATTTACAAAGAGCATTCGAAACTGTAGATCGTACATTACTTATTAGTAAATTAGAAAGTTTTGGAATAGTTGATGATGCATTACAGTGGTTAATAAATTATTTAGATGGCAGAAAACAGAAGCTAAAGTTTAACAACATTACATCAGATGAAATCCAAAATGAACAAGGTGTCCCGCAAGGAAGTGTGCTAGGACCATTATTGTTCCTCTTGTACATTGATGATATCGCACGTGTCGCAGGAAACTGTTACATTATCTTATTTGCAGATGACACTTTGATCTATTTTGCTTCAGACAATTTACATGAAATAATTGAAAATATAAATAACACACTAAAAGAAATATTTCAATGGTGCTGTTTTAATTCTTTAAAAATTAATAACAATAAAACTAAGTTCATGATTATAGGAAATGACAAAAACTATCAAGAATATAATATTAGTAACCTAAAAGTAAATATAGAAAATAGTAATATTGAAGTTGTTAAAAAATTTAAATATCTTGGTGTCATAGTTGACTATATGTTACTATTTAAAGAACATGCTAATTATGTTATTAAAACAATATCATTTAAAATCAGCTATTTATATAGATGCTCAAAACATCTTAACCAATGGTCTTTAAAGCTTCTTTATAATAGTTTAATTCTGCCCCATTTTACGTATTGTGCCACAATTTTATATTTGCTAAACCAAAATGAAATGAATAGGTTGCAGAAACTTCAAAACAGGGCAATGAGGATAATACTTTCTTGTGATAAAAGAACTCATATAAAAACAATGTTACAGGATCTTGAGTGGATGTCAGTTAAAAATTACATTCTTTACCTAACATTAATTTTTATTTTTAAAATTAAATTACAAATGATGCCTTCATACTTACTTGAAAAAATAGATTACAATTTTCAATTTCACAATTATAATACAAGAAATCGGACTAATTTTCATATTCGACATGTTATAAGTAGGAGTGCCCAAAATTCGGTCTTTGTCAAGGGTCTGCAGGCTTACAATGAATTACCAGTTGAAATTAAAAATGCTACCTCATTAAATAATTTTAAATGTAAACTTAAGAACTATATTATGATGACACAAAGGGTATAAATAAAAAAAAAAAAATTTTTAATTGTAGATATAGAGAGATTTTAATTGTAGATATAAATTTAATTTTATATTTTACATGTATATATATATATATATATATATATATATATTTTATAGTTAGACACTAATAATTTATGTTTTTTTTTTCCTGTTCATTTTTAGACACTATACATAATGTATAAACTATACTTATTGTTTTAAAAACTGTACTATTTTTGTATTAGCAAAGCTAAATAAAGAAATTAATAATATAAACCGTTTTATTGCATTGTAGGTAATACATTATCTGTGTAAATACCATCTATTAACAATTACCTTAATGGGCTTAATCTCTTAAGAAGGTAAAAACCCAGTGCACGCCACCCTCCAAGAACTAATTAACAAGAATTTACAAGAAGTGACACTTAAAAACAAATACAAAAATTTAAAAGGTCTTTATTTCAAATATATCTGTATAATCTGTTAAAACAGTTTTTGATTTGCACAGTATAGTAATATATTTTTTTTTTCGAAAATATGCAATATTTTCTTAAATTTTCTGAACTTTGGTAAAATATGCAATATTTTCTGAATTTTGGAAAAATATGCAATGTTTTCTGAACTTTGGTAAAATATGCAAAAAATGCATATATATGCATTTTGCATATATTCCGCTCTCTATTAATCACAGTTCCGAGGATACGTTAACTAGTCCACAAACGCAATTTATTCTAAATAAATAACAAACATACCGACTACTTCCGCGTAATGTCCCACTAAAGATATGTGGATATGTACAAAATGATTCTACCCGCCATCTCCTTTTTCCAGAAAAATCGATACACAAAACTAACACTCCTTACGGCTAAAATGACACATTTGTCTACCCAATTTTGTTTTACAAAGAACGACAAAAAACATATTTTTTTAACCACAATCTAACTTTAAAATATATACAAATCAAGGCATTTACCCTACTAATCTACATCTGTTTGCCATTTAAAAATAAAACCGAAAGTGCGTTTTCTCTTTACTGAAAGGGGCAGGTAATGTTTACAGACAACCCAAATTGGCCATAAATCTAAATGACTTAATTTATTACTTGAGAGTGTTGATCGACTTTACAACAATTAATACTTATGACAACATCACTATCGATTCTCTAAATAATATAATTTAGCACAATATAAAAACCCTATAATTTTTCCCACAATAAACGTTTATCAATGAATACCAAAAATATGACAATAACACACAGACGCAAATTTTACCGCTATAAAAGTAATAAAGTGATACCTGTAACCCATTAATGTTAGTCTAAACTCTCCCCTGGGATATCTGAATATTAACTACTAGTTTAATTACTTTAATAGTGCGATTATCGTTGTTCCAGAATGAATTAATTCCTATTTTATTATTTAAATATTCGCGCTTTGTCTCAAATCGCTTACTTAAAACTTTGACCTACACATGCGCTTCGTCTGACTGTAAGACAAGTGAAGCGCCGTTGGACGAGAAGAAGAACTACAGCAATTGCCGCGACGATAACGCTTTGTGGTGTGTATGTGCCGTTAAATCCGCTATTATAAAATCCTGTATAATAAACGTTATTATATAAACTGTGTAACCGGGCCCGGTCTTGGCTACTGGACTAATACTACCACCTACTTCATCCGACGAACAATATGATGCAACACAGAAGATAAGCGCGTTTGAGACACGTTTATCTTATTTTTTCGACTGTTACAATCAGCCCCTTTTTACGTAATATTCCAATCATTCTATTACAATCGGTTTAATTCTACGTAAAGAAACCTTACAGAAAAAAAAGTATACCTCTGATAAAAGCGTCTACCTGGCGTAAGTTCGTCGGGTCAGCCTTAGGGGTGACGAAATCCACTACGAACGTCGCCTAGAGTAGTACTTTTAATTATTTACTAACATTTTATAATGTTGAATCGGAGATATAAAATATCTGGCGTTTAACTAGACTAGCATTACCAGTATCAGTTACGCCAATATTTAAGTCGCTCGGTAGATACAACCTTACAAAACAGTTCTAGGAGCGAAATCTGTTTCTACTCAACGTGTATCTGCTTGGTCAACCTGACTATATATCTCCTTTTACTTATATATAAAATATAAGAAAAATGTGGTCATCCTAAGGACAACTGGATATCTATGTAGAAGACGTCGATTATAGAAATTAATTTCTCTACTCCGTCGATATCTTTTATTTCCGTTCTCAAAATATAACAAAAGCTCGGCCACCGTAAGGGTAGCGATATCTCTTTTTGAAGAATATAAAGAAATAGGAGTCACCGTGGCGGTAACGTGGATATTTGCGTTTTTTGTTAACTTGACTCGGTGAAGAAGAAAAAACTAATGTCCCCCAGCCCACAAAAACCCGGGTATTTATACTTAAATTTCCCATATATGCAAATGTATCAGAAAGAGAACGACTGTGACTTCGGTGTATAAAGACTATAAAGCCCTGTATTAATTCCTGAATATAACCCTATCGGTTTACATATGGTTTTTTAGCTAGCGGCCGTTAGAGTCTACACGTCGACTTCTTTTCCCAGTAGTAATTAAACGGCGCCTACGAGGCGGGATACGCTGGGATGTTGTTTGAATTCGAGATAAAAATTTGAATATAATATGTAATATATAAGAATTATTTAAATTAATTATCAACCCCCGGTTGTCGGATTTCATTAATACTTGTGAAATACCTTCTGATACAATGCACCATGATTTTTCTTGGCTGGCAACTGCAATCTAAGATTTGTTTAAAGTTAGGTACGATTTTCGTATAAAAAGTACTGATGACATTGTATCCATTTACGCAGTTTTCTGTTTTAGAATTGGGTATAAAACACATGACTATTTTGTAGAAACTGGAACGAAACAAAATATAAACATAACCTCAAAAATAATAGTAAATGTTTTACCTGGAGGTTGGAGACGTGTTTCGTTGAATTAACACACATACTTCCGATTTATTAAATTCGCAGTTTTATTTAAACATGGTTTTTTAAATAAATACAATTTATAATTGTTTTATGGTGAATTTTATAGTTTGACAGCTTGATATATAAAACACTATTTTGCGATATGACAAGTGAACGCACGTTGAGTTTTGACGTTAATAATTTTATATTTGAAGATTTTGATTGAATGAAAATGTTTTTATATCATTAAGTTATTCTATTTAAAAAAAAAGATATTTATTCTCACTAAAATTGATTAACTCCACTTGCTCGAGTTTGACATATGACGTAAAACAGTGCGGACACTTTTAGTATCGTCATAAGATCTCCTGGATTGCTTGGAGATATATCCCAGCAATATGGCAAAAGGCGAAAGTAGTCTACCTTGCCAAAGTAGGTAGGGTCACAGACCAAACGCCAAAGTCATATCGCCCCATAAGCCTATCCTCCTTTCTACTTAGAACACTAGAAAGATTAATAGTTAGGTATATCAGGGACGATATACTAAAAATAAATCTGCTCCATCCCAACCGATATGCATACCAGCCAGGAAAGTCAACTGACCTAGCGCTGGACGATCTAAACAGGCTGCTTTCAAATCAATAGATGACAAAGAAATCGTAATAGCCACTTTCTTAGATATTGAAGGAGCCTTCAACAATGCCTCAACCAGGTCAATAACCAAGGCTCTAGAAGGGAGAAACGTCCCAGTAACAATATGCCAATGGATCACTGCCTGTCTAGAGAACAGGATCATTTTATCCACTCTAGGAAAGGCAACCAATGCTGTGGTCAGTTCTTGTGGACGACTTACTCAAAATATTGTCCAAAGAAGGCTACCAGTGCCTAGGATACGCAGACGACCTAACAATTATCGTCAGGGGGCGATTTGCAGGTACAGTTTCGGAGCGATCTCAAACAGCTCTAAACATAACAAAAAGGAACAATTGTCCATCAACGCACAAAAAACAACAGTTGTACCATTCACAAAAAAAACGGGTACTCACAGGTCTAAGACCACTAGTACTAAACAGCACAGTTATCTCATTCGTCACAGAAGCCAAATACCTCGGAGTCATATTTGACCAAAGGCTGACATGGAATCAACATTTCAAAAAACTCACACATAAAGCTACAATAGCTCTCGTAAGCTGTAGAAGAATATGTGGGAAAAACTGGGATCTAAACCCCAAAATGACCATATGGTTATACACAAGGGTAATAAGACCCATGATAACCTATGGCGCAGTGGCGTGGGTAACCAAAACTGCGCAGGCAAGTGCAATAGGCCAACTCACTAGCATTCAGCGGCTTGCCTGTCTAAGTGCTACTGGGGCCATGCGCACTACGCCGACCGCAGCAATGGAGGTATTACTAAATCTCACGCCATTGCACATCTTCATACAAGGAGAAACCAGGTCAGCTATTCACAGGCTAATGCAGGGACAAAACCCAATAAGCCAACTACATAGCGCCGACCACACAAGGCTATATCAACAAGTAAAAAGGGATAATATTCTAGCTATGCCTACTAATAGAGCCATAACCACATACAAATTTGAAAGAAATTTTCAAATTCAAATAAGAGCCCGAGAATCCTGGAAACAGGGACCTCCCGTACAGGCTGAACTCGTCTGGTACACAGACGGTTCAAAAACCAAGGAAGGAGCCGGTGCTGGAATCTATGGACCTAAGTCGAAATCAACGATTTCACTAAGCTTAGGAAAATATGCAACAGTGTTCCAGGCTGAGCTAATAGCCATACAACAGTGTGCAAGAGAAATATTAAATCAGCAAGTATCAGGCAAAACTATAGCCATATACAGTTCATCAAATTTCTAGAGGTGTTCGACGCCCAGACAGAGAACGCGCTACGTGTGACTAAGATAGCTATTGTACAGTCTGCTAAACAAGTTATTTTAAATAGTTTTTAATATTTTTAGGTAATTAAATTTTAAAAGTGTGGAATAGTTTAGGGATTAGATTGGTCTGATTGGACTTTCTTAGAACGTTTTTAAAAGCAGCTAAAGATAGTATGTAGAATTGAAAATAATTATTATGCCATAAAAGGTGTTTTGGAATTCCTTCAACCTTTTGAAATTGAGTCAGAAAATATAAATTTTATAGGATAGCGGAAAATACCTATAATTTTTTTGTAGGCCTTAAATCGTGGAAATAGTTTATATTTTATTTCTACCTTATTAAGGAAAATGGTACCTATTATTAATAACGGTTGTTTCTGAAACATTACTAAAATTTTCGAAATTTTTTTTTTCTACAAAATAATAAACTATACTATTTAGAAAAAATTTATTTCTCTTATAATTTTATAAAAAATAACAGGGGAATATTTACATTTCTTGATCTATTAAACAAAACAATAAATTATCTCGACAAATGACACCATGTTCTAGTACGGAAGCTAGCTTTACATTTTTGTTGGTGGTTTCATGGGTTTCATATCAATTTTTTGTAATTGTAGTTTACACGTACATATACCTCTTAACACTTGTTTGCTTTATTAAAAAAGTGTGTTGTTGTGATTTACGTCGAAATAAGTCAAAAACAACTTGAAACCCGATATAAAATCAAAAAGGAGAAACGGAAAAAAATTGAGCCTGTAAATGAACACAACTCAGAAACAAAAATAGCTATCTAATAATAAAAAAATAAAATTTGATTCTTGTGCAGCTTCATCTATATCATTAACTGTTTTTGGTTTTTTAATGGTTTTTCTTGGTGATGAAAATTCCGATATCTCACGGTTATCGATTCTTTTTTTCTCTCCAGAAATGCGGACGACAGTGTTTTTAGATACTCCTGTGGCTGCAGCAACACGATCATTTACATTTTTAAATGGTATTGAAGGTGAATTAAAGTTTCCTTCTCTTCTCATAAACTCTATAACATTGGCTATTATTTCGCGAGATTGACTGTTAATCACGCGGCCTCTTAATTTGCTATTAAACTCCATACTTAGGTTCTATTAAACTGTAATGAGCAAAAAACACAAACGAAAATAAAAGAAATGTTTTAGCGAAATTTACATCTGACATTTACCTCTGAATGAACTAGTGAAATACTTGATGCGCAGAGTATACTTTCATTGCGTAAATCCGTCGGGATGCCTGTAAGTAGTGCTTTCTCTGTCTAGCCGTCGAAAGCCTCTAGAAATTTGATGAACTGTACTCTGATAACCAAGCAGCTCTAAAGGCAATTCTTTCACCAGAAATTAAATCACGACTGGTGAAAGACTGTCTAGAAGACCTGACAGAGCTAAGTAGTCAAAATAAGGTGACAGCCTGGGTTCCAGGCCATGAGGGATATCAGGGCAACGAAAAGGCCGACGAATTAACCCGAGAAGGCTCAGATAAGGCCATGACAGGCCCTGAACCCTTCTGTGGAGTTGCCAAGGCATTGTGCAAGGCATCCATTAAACAATGGATGCAAAAAGAGTTTCAGGAATGGTGGAACAACTTTCCAAGACTGAGACAGGCTAAACAGTTCATCAAGGAACCATCGGCCAAGTTTACGAAAGATCAAAAACGTCAAATCGTTAGGATAACAGTAGGCCTTCTTACTGGACACTGTCGCTTCAAAAGGCACATAAGTGTCATAAATCCAGTAGAAGAAGCAACTTTGTGCAGGTTCTGTGAAGAAGAAGAGGAAACATTCCACGTCCTGTGCCAATGTGAAGGCTTGGCTGGAATGAGGTTTCTAACATTAGGCGAAGAAAAGCCAATTGCATGCAACTACATGCGGGAGCCACTGTCAAAGCTACTAAGTCTAATAAAAAAGACCAGGCTAGACGACATACTCTAAAACAAACGGAGCCACACAATACATCTGAAAAGGTCGCGGTGGACAAGGACAAATAACGTCCAACTCCTAATCTAATCTAAAATCTCCTCTTTATTTTATATCAATGATTGAAAAGTTCGTATGGTCTTCCCTACTTTGTGACGTCACTGTGTACGTTGCGCAAATTAAACTGATTTAAGTGATTTTATGATTGTTTCAGGGATCTGTTAACGTGCGACATTTCTTTTTAGCTAAAAACTTTTAAGAACGTTTTTTATTTTAAAATAATATGTTTTTATTAAATGTAACTGGGTGTTCACTGCACAAATGAACCAATGGAGAAACCGCCCTTGATTGCAATAACCTAATTATTCTATTTTGCGTATTTTTTCAAAGCTAATGACCGCATAATGTTTTTGAGTAGGTGCTATATAATTTTACGTTTCTCTTACAGATGTCGCAGTTGCCTTCAAAGCTTTAGAAGCGAGGATCAATTCAAGTCGCATAGATGTATGTTGACAGGCGTTAGAGTACACTTTTGTAGATATTGTAGGAAATCGTTCGCCACGCCTAAAGCGTATTACCGTCATTTACGAGTACAGCATAAAATTCATAAAAAACGAAACCGGCAGTTCTGTGCAGAATGTAATAAAGTTGTATCCAATATAACATACCACAGAATAAGGGTGCATCCTGATACTGCGAATAAGTCTTTGTGCCCCGTTTGTGGACTGTATGTTGTAAACATTTATAGGTAAATAAAATATTGAAGTTACTATAAACTGATAAATATTTTATGAAATATTAAAGTTTCCTAAAGAAAAGTGGTAATGATGGTTTTAACAGTTATTTTTTCTTTTAAATTAGTGAAATGTCAACATTTTTAAAATACTCGTTAATGATTTGTAATTCCTTGTTTATTTTTCAGTCATAGGCTCAAACATGAACCTTTGAAATGCAACATCTGCGGTAAGGAATTTCGCCACTCGACTGTTTTAAAAAAACACGTAATGATCCATACTGGCCAAAAACCCTATCTGTGCAGTTCTTGTCCCAAAACTTTCAATTGCAAATATAATCTACAGGTACACGAAAGAATACATACTGGAGATAAATGCCACGTTTGTTCGATATGCGACAAAGGCTTTTTGGAAAAGTCGTATCTAAAAAAGCATATGAGAATTCATAAGGACATCAGAGGTGGTGGCTTTAATGAAGAGAATAATTATGAAATAGCAGGGAATGATGAATATGTGTCGTCAAATTAATTTATTGAATGCATTTTGTAAATTTTTGTTTAAATTATATTTGTTGTGATTATTTTTAGGTTAGAATAATATAAGTTTTATATAAAATAGTTTTTTATTGAAAAGAGATCTCTAAAAAAAGTCCTCTCTTGTGCTAAAAAAAAAATAAAAGACGTCTTGCTGCCGGGCCCCCACTTAAGTCCGGGCCCCGGGAATTTCTCTCGGCTACCCCCCTCCCTTCTCGGCCCTGGTTATTATTATAATAACAAATTTAGTGGTACTGCATTTAAGAATAAGGTATTTGTCCACGACCACTTAATAATGAATCAATATTCTACCTCCTAACTAAGAGCATATAGTACCCATATATCACGGAGTGAATTATGATAATTCACGCTTTTGTAATTCTGGCACATTCCGGTAGATAACTAAAGATAGGCGATACTTTCCATAACGATATTTTCTAGATCGAAAAATAAAAAAAAAAAATCGAAAAATCGAAAAAAAAAAAACCGAAAAAAATCGAAAAATCGAAAAAAAAACCGAAAATCGAAAAAAAAAATCGAAAAAAATGGAAAAAAAAATCGAAAAATCGAAAAAAATCGAAAAAAAAAATCGAAAGAAAAACGAAAAAAATCGAAAAATCGAAAAATCGAAAAATTGAAAAAAATCGAAAAATCGAAAAAAAATCGAAAATCGAAAAAAAAATCGAAAAATCGAAAAAAAATCAAAAAATCGAAAAATTGAAAAAAATCGAAAAATGAAAAAAAAAATCGAAAAATAAAAAAAAAAAAAAATCGAAAAAAAAACCGAAAATCGAAAAAAAAAATCGAAAAAAATGGAAAAAAAAAAAATCGAAAAATCGAAAAAAATCGAAAAAAAATCAAAAGAAAAACGAAAAAAATCGAAAAATCGAAAAATCGAAAAAAATCGAAAAAATCGAAAAACATTGACAAATCGAAAAAAAAACCGAAAAATTGAAAAAAATCGAAAAATCGAAAAAAAAAATCGAAAAAAAAATCGAAAAATCGAAAAAAATCAAAAAATCGAAAAATTGAAAAAAATCGAAAAATCGAAAAAAAATCGAAAATCGAAAAAAAAATCGAAAAATTGAAAAATTGAAAAATCGAAAAAAAAAACCGAAAAATCGAAAAAAAAATCGAAAAATTGAAAAAAATCGAAAAATCGAAAATAGAAAAAAAAAATCGAAAAATCGAAAAAATCAAAAAATCGAAAAAAAAAACCGAAAATCGAAAAAAATGGAAAAAAAATCGAAAAATCGAAAAAAAAATCGAAAAATTGAAAAAAATCGAAAAATCGAAAAAAAATCGAAAATCGAAAAAAAAAAATCAAAAAATCGAAAAATCGAAAAAAAATCGAAAATCGAAAAAAAAATCGAAAAATCGGAAAAAAATCAAAAAATCGAAAAATTGAAAAATCGAAAACAAAAACCGAAAAATCGAAAAAAAAATCGAAAAATCGAAAAAAAAAACGAAAATCGAAAAAAATGGAAAAAAAAATCAAAAAATCGAAAAAAATTCGAAAATCGAAAAAAAAAATCGAAAAATCGAAAAAAAATCAAAAAATCGAAAAATTGAAAAATCGAAAAAAAAAACGAAAAATCGAAAAAAAAATCGAAAAATTGAAAAAAAATCGAAAAAACGAAAAATCGAAAATCGAAAAAAAAAATCGAAAAATCCAAATAATCGAAAAAAAATCGAAAAATCGAAAAAAAAACCGAAAATCGAAAAAAATGGAAAAAAAATCAAAAAATCGAAAAAAAAAAACGAAAGAAAAACGAAAAAAATCGAAAAAAAAAAATCGAAAAATCGAAAAAAAATCGTAAAATCGAAAAAAAAATCGAAAATCGAAAAACATTGACAAATCGAAAAATTGAAAAATCGAAAAAAAAAACCGAAAAATCGAAAAAAAATAAAAAAATTGAAAAAAATCAAAAATTTGAAAATCGAAAAAAAAATCGAAAAATCGAAAAAAATCAAAAAATCGAAAAATGGAAAAAAAATCGAAAAATCGAAAAAAATCGAAAAAAAAAACGAAAAAAATCGAAAAACATTGACAATTCGAAAAATCGATAAAAATGAAAAATCGAAAAGTCGAAAAAACAACAGTTAGTTATCTATGTTTAATAAAAACTTTCCATTCTACACTTAACTTTTATTTAATAAAGAAACCATAATGGTCGTGGACAAAGTATAGTATTAGACTCGCAATTTATGGCCATTATTCACTCGGGTGACTTGCGCCCCTCGCCTACGGCTCGGGACGCAAACGTCACCCTGCGTGAATAATGGCTACCATAAATTGCTCGTTTAATAATATACTATTATTGAATATTATTTTTTATATAAAACTTAAAGCCAACCGTTAAATAGTATATTACATTACGAGTGTGGAAAATCACTTTTCACACAAGTGATGTACAATATTTTTCCTACGACCACAAAATAATTTCATCAAAAAATGTAAAACCAGATTATTATAATAATTAAAATGTATTTAAAAAAATAATCAACAATAATCGTATTTATTAAATTTTCATAATTTCTAAACAAATAAAAAAAAATAAAAAAAAAATTCTGGCACAGCCAGGATTCGATCGCAGTCGTTGGACGGTCTCAAATTGCAAAGTTGATGCTCTAACCAACTGAGCTAACAGGCCTTACGGTAATTGATTGATCTAATCGCTTATGTGTTTAACCAGAATAAAAAGCAAATATATCTTAGTTATTTTAAAATTATTTTAAAAATAATTGTTAAAGATAAATATCTAGGATCTAATTTACAATAATTTAACAATCATATCGATTTTAGCATTAATATGGACATTACATAGATCAAAATAGAAATTATGTGTTTGACATTTTCTGACAGCTACTGCGGAAAGTAGCATATTCTCACTTGGGTGGAAAGTAAATTCTTATTCATACGCGTGTGATATAGGGCACTTTCCATAGGTCTATATAGTGTGATATGTGTCACTTTCCTAAGTGGTCGTAGGAAAATGTATTTTGTTATACAGAGCCGGTTCTACCTAACATGATGCCCCCTAGCCGCCGGACAATTTTGAGGCCCTTTGTTAGGCATCTATTTCATAATATTACTATACTAAATAAACTATGGAGTTATCAGGGTATTTCATGTTATATCGTCAGGTTACTGCCAAAATAAGATAAGTACATTTTTTTTCCATTTTTGAATTAAGTGCATGTCTAATATTAAAACTGTCTAAACTATAACACATACCACATATTCCTTAGACCAAAATAAGTCGATTTAAGTAAAATTAACTTAGTACAAAGTTGCTTCGTTTGGGCTCCAGAGGGCCTTGAAGTTACAACATTTAAAACGGCATATGCGCTTTTGCTGAAATTTGGTATATTGATAGAGTTTTATGTGGCAAAAAAAATGGTATCAAAATTTTGTCTGATAATAATACATAGGCGTAGAACTTGATTTTTTAAATAATTGTACCTTTAAAAATTCTACGCCAATGGAAGAAAAGGAGTTTGAGTATGAAATTTAGATTGCGCAACTCATTTACTTTAAAAAAGGTACTCTTGATAAGACTCGATTACTCTCATGGTTTTCGCTAAATTTCTGTTTTAATAATTTAGAGTGTATAGGTTTCACAAAAATATTTATTTACAACATAATCAAAATAAAGATTTTACAAAAATTGTTCAAAATGTTCACCATTTTCACGCATACAAAGATGTATACGTCGAAGAAAATTAAAATGTCTCCTTTCCATAACTTCTTCATCACCTCTAAGATTGTTTATTGCATCTTGAATACGTTGCCAGAGTTGTTCCTCATTTTCTACAGGTTCCCTGTAAACTGTGGATTTCAGATGTCCCCATAAAAAGTAATCCATCGGTGTTAGGTCTGGGGAACGTGGTGGCCAGTTTACAGGTGCGTCATTACCTCTGCCTATCCATTTGTGTGGATATTGTTCATTCAAGTGGTTTCTAACGTTGCATAAACCACATATCTCTCCGAAGTTGGAGATGTAAATCTTCTAACAATTCTGACAACGTATTTTGTAGAAAATCCAAATAATTTTCTTCGGTTAATCTTCGTGGAAGTATGACAGGACCAACAATGAAATTACCAATTATTCCAGCCCACACATTAATTTTGAATTCGTGCTGAAAATGGTTTACCTTTATTGCATGCGGATTTTCAACGGTATAAACATGTTCATTATGGGTATTAGTTATACCTCTTCTTGTAAAACCCGCTTTATCGGTAAAGAGAACCTTCTTGACAAAGTTTGGATCTCTTTCTCTTTGCATATTAACAAATCGACAAAAACCCAAACGAATTTGAGGATCGTTTTCGAAAGTGAGTGGTTGAAAAGCGAGTAGTTTTTGAAATCTATATTCTTGACTGACGTTCGATGAGTATTCGTTTTTAAGACGTGTACGTTTTTAACAAGCAAATAATATGTCTGGCATCACTGTAAACTGTCTATATCGTTGAATTCAAGTAATGTGCAGGCCATAAAAGAATAAGGATTATGTAATTTAATTACAACAAACCAATTGTAAATTTGTCGAACGATGATTTTTTTCTAATCACAATATATATCGATGTTCAGGATAATCTGAATCGTTAATTGTTGGCGTAAAAATAGCTATACGGGTGCAGTTAATGCAACCTATAATTCTAGGAAAATCGTAAGTCATAAAAACCTAGTTTTTATGGTAAAAAATTCATTTAACTAATAACTTTGCTTATCTTATTTAGTTCTTTAATATTTTGTGGCAATTTTACAAAATTGTAAAAATTTCTGGACACAACGTGTGATACAGAAGAGCTTTGAACCGCAAGCAATTTAACATTTGTAAATAAAACATACATGAATTAATAATTAAATTCTTACACGGTAAGATATAAAAAATATTCATTCAATATCAGTTAAAATCAAAAACTGGATTCTGCCTCTGCAAGTCTGAATCTTTAAGGATTCTTATCTTCTAAGTTTTCTAATTGTACAATTATTGATAATATAATTGAAAGAAATTCTCAGCTAATGGACTTCTTTAGTACTGCAAACCATATTTATAAGAAATTAGATACTTTTGTAGGTATTAATAAAAAGTAGTTTACCTAGAATTTGTTAAAATCAATCAATATTGTTAATCGTCCTAAAAGTGACATATAAGTGACATTGACTAAATCCTTGAAAACATGCACGTTTTATCAAAAACGTGTGAAAAATTCCGCTCGCTGTAAAACACCCGTTTTAAAAGCGTACACGCTTTTAAAACGAATGTCGAGAATAGCGAATAGCTCGTATGTTGCTAAAGCGTATACGTTTTTTAGAAAACGATAGCCGAGGATAGGGCCCCTGGCTTCTTATGGTATGGATATAGCAATTGTTCTCTAAGCACTTTATGAACGACATCATTACTTACTCCTAGTTCCCTTCCAATTCGTCTGGTACTTAATTCTGGATCTTCTTTAACACGTTCTAAAATGTCTTCTTTAACTTCAGGAATCCTTACAAAACGTTCTCTTCCATTATCAACAGTGTTGGGAGCAAAGGAACCGGACTCCCGAAGACGTCTCTCAACAGCAGCAAAAGTTGGGTGGCTAGGTACACGACGATTTGGAAACCTTTCAGAGCACACCCTGACACTCTCTCGAGTATTTCCTTCACAAAATCCTAATGTCAGTAACATATCGGTATATTCTGCATTGGTATATTGTACAGCCATATTAATAAACCACGCATTTGTTTTTTTAATTATTGAGTCAGATAGAACACTTTCAATCGTTAACAAGAGATTAGGTGTTAAAACTTGACAATATTTTTATTTAGATGAAACTAAGGAAATCAACAATAAATGTTTTTGTATACGTATTGCAGGCAAATAATTAATATTCCTCAAAAAATCGTACATGGCAAGAATCGAGTATTTTTGTTAAAAGTCTCGATTAGAGGTGTTGAAGAAGATATGAAAAAAGTACATTTTTATGTTTTTCATCGTATAAAATTTTGTCCGATAATAATACATAGGCGGAGAACTTGATTTTTTAAATAATTGCACTTTTAAAAATTCTACGCCAATGGCAGAAAAGGGGTTTGAGTATGAAATTTGGATTGGGTACTCATTTACTACAAAAAAGTACCCTTGATAACACTCGTTTTACTCTCATGGTTTTGACAAAGTTTGTATTTTAATAATTATTGTTTATGTTCTAAAATTACTAAAATGCAAATTTCGTCAAAACCATGAGACTAATCGAGTCTTAGTAAGAGTACCTTTTTTAAAGTAAATGAGTTGCGCAATCTAAATTTCATACTCAAACTCCTTTTCATCCATTGACGTAGAATTTTTAAAGGTGTAATTATTTAAAAAATCAAGTTCTACGCCTATGTATTATTATCGGACAAAATTTTAATACCATTTTTTGCTACATAAAACTCTACCAATATACCAAATTTCAGCAAAATCGCATATGCCGTTTTAAATTTATATGGGAAAAACGATTTAAAAATTGTAACTTCAAGGCCCTCTGGAGCCCAAACGAAGTAACTTTGTACTAAGGTAATTTTACTTAATTCGACTTATTTTGGTCTAAGGAATATGTGGTATGTTTTTGTAAAGACCTTTTACAGACACCCTGTATAATATTTATAGTTCTTGGTTATTTATCGGGTGTAGAAAAATAGCGTATGCAACTCTCCTGTATTGGTTATTACATGATCGTTGCATAATATACCGTTACGTACGTGTGAAAAGTTATTGTATTAGCTTTCAGGTATTTTACATCACAAGAGTATTCTCAATATTTTACAGCAGATTGCAAAAAACATATATGCAAAAAATACACAACAAAAATCAAATAAAGCAACCTGACTCTGGGAGACGACACTATAGTTGGTCACAGATTACCATCTTTTACGGTTTTCTATCTTTTTCTAGTGGTATTGTGATCCAATTGGTCAACACGAATCATTCTAGTGCGTAATTTGAAAATCGCTAATAGGCTGACTGACAGTTCCAATCATTAAAAAATCGTAAACAACACTATTATGAATGGGGATTATATTCCAGGCAAACAAATTATGACAGTTATTTACAAAGTTTACTTATCCACCTATTTAAAAATGGTATCAAAAGTATAAATAAAAAATTAACAAACACTAACCTTTAACTGAAATCAACGAAGTCCCATGTTCCAATCGTTATTTCGTATTTCCAATCCAAAGTTCAAAAACCACTTCTTCGCGTCACCCGGTATATTTAATTCCGGAAATCTTCTGCTCCCGGCGACGATCTTTCATTCTAACCTCAATACTCAACGACTCATTCCGTTTCAATAGCAAGCCTTCAATGCTTCCAGGTTATTATTAAACTCAAATTGTTTTATAAGGCAACCAAAAAATTACAACATTATATTTTTTGCATATAAATTTTAAAGGACGGACTATAGAATAACAATATATAAGATATAGACAAGGTAGATAGAACTCTGAAAACTATGAAGGGTTTATGTTAAGTTAAAAATTAAATAAAGATTATTTTCTATAGCGGATGTTAGAAGATGTTTTTATAGTGCTTGCGTTATCAAATAAAAAAAAAATGGAGAAATTTTAAAGAACTATATTACTTAATAAATAAATAAATAGTTGTACCTATCTATATTAAAAAAAAATACGTTATTTCCAAATAAGTTCATTTGAGTTTAATAAAAATCATAAAACCATCGCCGGCTAGTATTTCTGCAGCCTTGTCCATTCGATCTGTGCAGAATTTACACCTTCGAAAAACTAAATCCTGCAGAATCATTTTCCGATCGTACTTTTTCCACAGAAAATAAATTCGAAAGGTGTAAAGTTCTGAAGATCCAACGTCTTTATTGTCAGATGAAACGATTACAAATACACCACATCGTCAATGTCGATACAACAGACAAAAATATGTTTGCGCATGTGTCCCATCGGCATAGACGATATCGACAAATATGAGTTGCTTTTCGAAAAAAAAACTAGTTTTAAAACCGAGTAAAATTGATGTATATCTAGCAACTCTAACACACTCCTACCCGTTACATTTTTCGGACTAATAGCGATTCGACACTTGGATTTTAAAGCACTGAAAAGAGAAAGGAAAGCAGAATTAGATATATTTATTGATTAAAATTAGAATAAATAGAAAAATAATTTTGGAAATCATGTAGGCACAATGTAAATATTTTTTTTAATATCAATATTTCCCCTTCTAAACGGCACGCTATTGATCTACGTTAAAAATATAACTCCTATTTTCCCCTTTCTAAAACGGCACGGCAATGATCTATATTAAAAATAATTGAATGTAAATAATAATCAAATTTTAATTCTAAACGTAGGTATCATCAAAATTAGTGTTTCTTGGTAGTGGCTACTGTTCTTACAATAAGTATGTTTTATTTTAATCTTTTATTTTAACCCCCCCGTATTTTTTTGACATAAAGAAACTTGCTTTATCGATCCTAAAATCAAAAAGAACTATGAATTTTTAAATTTTTTTTATAGCGAAATGAACTTTGTATCTTTCTTATTTGACGAGCTATTTGCAATTTTTTAACTGAATTTCTAGAGCAATTCGTCCGTCCTGGACTTAATATATCAACAAAACTAAGAATAGGTCAGGAGTTATTGTACAAAAAAACGCATATAAAAATCAGTGGTGTCTAGAGCTGTGCTTGAACTGCCCCTGCAAAAACTACCTCTTTTCATGGGCGTCGTTTGGGATGGGCAAGAGGGGGCAGTTGCCGCCCCCTGGCTTTTACGACTTACTCAGCAACGCGTAAGATATGCATTACGAACAACAATCTCATAGAAATAATATTCAGGCTAATATAGTTGAAGAATATTATAGGTTGAATATATTTATTGCATATCTGGGTTCCGCTTTTCCGAAGACTTTGTTAGTTTTTTCTTAAGCCTGTTACATCCCAAAAACATAAAAAATACTTTTTTCACTACCGATAAGAAAATGAAAGTGGTGAAAAAATTTGGAATCGACAATTTTGAAGCTGAATACCAAACTGGAATACGAAAGAGCTTTCTGCACACAATGAGCTCTCCATTAAAGATATATCGTCCAAATATTGTGAATTTTATCCAGACATACAAAGTGGTTTAAAAAATATTTATGGCTCTTCCACCAACGACAGAGTTAATCGAAAGAACGTTTGGAACGCTAAGGCATGTTAAAACATGGCCGCGGTCTATTCGATTAGTGCGAAGTCATGGTAGGGGAAGCAAAAGCGATACTAGCGCAAGCTGCGGATAATGCGAGTATTTTAAGACGATATTTTGTAATTTTGGCCTATCAAATACACATATACATTTTACTTTTTACTAAAAAAATAGGCAAAAACAATAAAATAAGCAACCGGAGTTGCTAGGTTGCAAATTATACTAACAAAAAGACTGTAAATTATATAATAATAATACTCTCCCTAATTCACCCCCTTACGAGTGAATTTCAACCCCTGAAGTCGACTGAACGACTTGTGAAAGGGAAGGGACGGTTATTATTATTATTATTATTATTTGCCGTGGCGCTCCGGGGCGACTTAAAGATGATTGATGGTACCATTTGACTTACAGGTGAGGAAAACCCGGAAAACCTCACCCACCATATGAATGTTCAGTAGCAAAATCGAAATTAAATAAAAGAAATAAATGGACAGCTGTATAATAAGAACAAACAAAAATCTTTATTTTTATAATAATTAAGCAATAAATGATTTTTTTTATATTATTTAGCATCCCTTAAATCTTAAATGTTTTATCAAATGATTAGATTTCTGCCTTTAATTATTGTATATGGCTGACATGCAATATTGTGACTTATTGATAGGAAACCAGTTTTATTCATTAATTTCTATGGGTTTTTTCTAACTAAAAATGAAAAAAATATAAATTACAATCGCAAATATACCAATTATTTTTGTTATTACATTTTAATTCTACGTTATTATACAGGGTGAGTCATGAGGAACCTTACAGACTTCTACCATATGTAGAGTCCGTTAAGGGGTATATCATATGAGCATTAAAAAGTGGCAACTCCCCTTCGTTATTAATAGAATTTTGTGAATTTTGACCAAACTTTATATGGCCGTAAAATCTACAAGGATTACTAGATTTCTTTAATTTTTTGGTGGAGCATTACACTGGTGTCTAGCATTTAATTCATATCATCAAAAGTTAAAAATTCCAGGATTGGCTTAGGAAAAATTAATCTCGACGATTCATATCAAAAAGTTCGCCCTGTATAAGATTTTTTTAAATTATAATAAGATATTTTTAAAGTACATAGATAGACAATCAAAACTGTGTATGTAACATTTTTGTCACTTTTTTTTTTATTAAGGTTCGATTTTGTGTAAAATTCACAAAAAGAGCTCAGAGCTCTTTCACACGGGGATACTGTATGCCAGATACGCGTATCCGAGATACAGAATCGCGGTCGAAAAGTTGGGCTGCTGTATCGAATTCACGCATCTCTACAATCAGTACTAAAATGGTCACAGTGGCGTGCCTAGGTTTGAATTAAGGCTCTAGAAAAATGCATTATACTGAGGTATATAATACAGTGACCCACATAAAATGCACATCGCATAGGATTTTTTTTGTAAATGCTGTAGATAAATTTTTGCTATCTTCTATTGCCTTAAAAATGATAACGAATGACATGCAAATGAACACACGTGACCTTTTTGAATGTCTAAAATGACATTTTTTTCCTAAAAATTGCAAAAATAAAAATTTCGAAAAATTGTTTAACAAAAAGTTGCTAATTTTATTTTTTTTACCCATATATAGCCCGTGTCAAGTTTTTATTTTTTACCAATTCAGTTTTGGGTTACTGGAGTTTAGTTGTATAAAATATTTTTCAACAAAACATTTAAAAAAAGCGCATCGCGTAAACAGATTAATGTATGCAGGTTAGCGTAAATTCTAGTAACCTTAAAATGAATTGGTAGAAAAAATAAAAAAAAGTTGAAAATTGGTATATGGGTAAAAAATAAGTATCTTTTAGTCATATGTTTTTTGCTTTTTTTTTAAAAAAGTCAATTTTGACATTTACAAAAGTCACGTGATTTTCCATTTGAATGTTATTGGTTATCATTTTTGAAGCAACAAGTCAAAATGTATCTACATCATTTAGAAAGAAAAATCCCATACGATGTGCACTTTATGTGTAACACTGTATATTAAGAAAAAGTAATACCTGTGATATTTTCATTATAGATACGGTAGGTGATGAAATAATATTTCAATTAATACAGTCAAAATTCATAAATCAATTTGGAACCAATTCATGTTGTTTTATCAAGAAAAATGTACGAGTTTGACACGCAAATGCATCTGTAGAGTACATTACTACTAGGAATATAAAAATTCCGTAGTTTAGGCTAATTTTTTATTCGTGAAATAATTAAAAAAAAAACTCTTCGTGCATCTAATTTAATCCTTTCTCAAATAAATTAAACTACCAAACTAAATGCACTCAGGATACCTACCTACCATTGAAAAATCCTGCGCCTATGATATAATCTCCGTTGCAAAAGTATCCATGTCTGAAAAGGTCCATATATCATAATAGTAATTCTTTATGCGGCATACGCATTCAACGTCCGCGGCTGAAGGTGCCGGGATACAGAAATTCCGTATCGCGATACTGTATGCGTCGCCCGTACCGTGTGAATAGGTTCATTTGAATGTATGGTCAGCCTGAATCTCGGATACGCGTATTTCATATACAGTATCTTCGTGTGAAAGCGCTCTTAGTTTTGTTGATATGTTACGTCCAGGACGGACGAATTGCTCTAGAAATTCAGTTAAAAAATTGCAAATAGCTCGTCAAATAAGAAAGATACAAAGTTAATTTCGCTATAAAAAATTTTTAAAAATTCATAGTTCTTTTTGATTTTAGGATCGATAAAGCAAGTTTCTTTATGTCAAAAAAAATACAGGAGGGTTAAAAGGTACCCAAACCCCCAACTTTTTTTAAAGGGGTCGCTTTAATTTTTTTTCTCCTTAGAATATTGGGCCTTCAAATCTACAGCACTGGCAAAAATTTCGAAGAAAAAATCGCAACAGCAAACTTTTTATTAAAAAAAAAACGTTTTTCTTAATGTTAGTTTAACACCCTGTAACTTTGTTGAGAGCCAGCTTTTGATGCAGGTAAATATAGCCAAATCCACTTATTTTTTGGTAATCTATCTGAGGATGAATTTATGACATACCTTTTTGAAACACCCTGTATATACAGGGTGTCCTTTAAAATGTGTCCCAAAATTCTCAGGCAGATTCCTTAACCAAAAAATGGAAAAAAAGTTCCTATAGACCTATGTCCTAAAGTGCCCCCTAAGCGAGCAACAGCCTCTCGAAATCATTTTTTTTTATTTTGATTTTTTGAATTTTCTTAAAAATGGAAACAAATAAAAGAACCAAATTTTGGCTGTTAAATATGATCAATAATAGTGACCTTTTGACACCTTCAAAAAGAAATTATTTCGTCAGGGGTGTACTTGGGAATTTTTTGAAAATTTTGATTATTCATAACTTTTTTGTGTTTTTGGTAATGACTTATCCATATTTTTTTTTACATTCTACATTGAAAACTACGTCAAAAAGGAATACTTGTTTGATCTCGATTGGAGCAGCCGTTTCCGAGAAAACATCATCCAAAGATATTCGTCCACTTTAGCTTAATTTTCAATTTTCCTAAATTACCTCGGTGAATCTCGTAAATAAAAAATAACTTTTTTAGCTCTCTCTAAATAATTGTAGTTCAAATGTCGTGGTGGGACTATTTTTATTTAATAATAAGAAACGGTTTAAAAAAATATTTATTCTAAAAAAACAAATCAAAAAAAATTAAAGCAGATGCTCAATGTGGCGACCATTGGTTTCCACACACAAGCGCAACCGTCGCATCATAGACTGTCTTACACGAAAAAATACTTCAGGATTATTCCTAAGAACTTCGCAATGATGAAAAACTCGTTCTTCCAATTCTTCAACTGTTTCAACAGGACTGGAATAAACCAATGATTTTAAATAACCCCAAACAAAAAAATCCATTGGATTTAGATCTGGTGAACGAGGTGGCCAGTTAACAGGACAACCTCTGCCAATTACTCTACCCTCAAATCTTTCGTTAAGGTGCTGTCTAGCTTCAAGGCTGTAATGTGGTGGAGCTCCATCATGCATAAACCACATGTTATGTCTGATTTGAATCGGAATATTATCAAGAAGCTCATGTAAGTTATTTTCCAAAAAAAGCCTGTATGCTGCTCCATTTAACCTATTCGGCAAAACAAATGGTCCAATAAGGTAATTATCAATAACTCCAGCCCAGACGTTTATTGAAAATTTATCCTGGTGGTGACGTTCAACAACCGCGTGAGGGTTATCTTCAGCCCATTCATGCATATTTCGAAAATTTATTATACCATCTCTAGTGAAACCAGCTTCATCGGTAAATAGCACTTTATTAAGAAACATTGCATCTTGATTACATCTTCCAAGAAACCATTCAGAAAAGATAACTCGCGGCTCATAATCAGTAGCTTTAAGTGCCTGAACTTTTTGAATGTGGTAAGGGTACAATTGTTGTTCACGCAAAACTTTCCATACCGTGTTACGTCCGACTCCCACTTCTGAAATTAAATGAGAGAATCTGTGTAGTGAATAGTTAAGAAAGAGAATCCATTGATTTGGGAAATCAGATTTTTTCTGCATAACGCAACTCTTTTCGATACGAAAAGTCGTGAAATGTAAGAGAAGCAATAACAAGTAAAAAAACTAGTTTTATACGATAAGGTACGGGGTAGCTAAAATAATAAATAAGTAATTACTTACCATTTGCTATTTTTCTGGTACTTGTCGATGGGGTTTCAGCTACCCTATCCAAAATTGCTTCTTCCAAAGCAGGAGTTCTCACATAATTTTGTCTTCCACTGTTACTAGAGTTTTTCTTAAATGTACCAGTTTCCCGAAGTCTATCGTCAATTCTAGAAAACGTCTTAGCGCATGGAAGATGCCTATTTGGAAAGCGCTCCTGATAAAGTCTGCGAGCTTCATTGGCATTTCCAGAAGCGAGTCCAAAACATAAGTGCATGTCCGTCATTTCGCCGAATGTGTAATCATTATTGTAGTTATTGTGAGCCATTTTAAACAAAATAATAACAATACAACGAATCGCACCAGAACACTTTTAGAAATAATGTTTAACTGAAGAAACATTTTTATCAGTGAGCGAAAAAAATTATCCATGAAACACAAAAACGCCAAAAAAATACATATTTTTACTTTTTTATTCTAAACAGCTAAATACAAACCTTATGGTCTTCATAATAAATAAATGGGAACTAAATTTTTAAATTTTATTTAGAGAGCTAAAAATAGTATACAGGGTGATTGATTAGTGTGAGGAAGCTCTGTAGATCTGTTATAATAAAAGTAGGCAGCTTTAAGCTTCACATTTTAAAATTAGTTACGATGTGACAGGGTGTTTCATAAGGCCGTGCCAAATCAAAGTTATGTTTTTTAAATGGAACACCCTGTATATTTTTATATTTTTAGAATCTGCTCGATAATCTGATTTCAATGATATATCACACTTGTTATCTAATATGAATAGTAAAGGATCTACAGCTACTCAAAAATCACATTTTTTCAAATTCAGGTGGCTGTTGTAGCCAAACAGTTGGAAATCGAGAAAAACGGCTTACAGTTCCTATCCTAACTTTTTAAGGTCTATTCAGTGACATAAAATACATATTATTTGATACAGGGTGATCAAAAATCCAAAATCACATCCGATTTTTGATCACCCTGTATCAACTAATATTTTTTGCCACTGAATAGACCTTCAAAAGTAAGGATAGGGACATGTAAGCCGTGTTCCTCGATTTCCAACTTTTTGGCTACAACAGCCAAAATTTCCGATAAAAATCAAGTAGGCAAACCCTACATTTTCTGAAAGCTCATGGTATAGGCTATCCTGGTATGGCCTCATTTACAGGGTGTTCCATTTGAAAAAACTGAGAAAAAAGTGGTACCGAGTTTTGGTTGCCCCTGTATGGGAAAAGCGCCATTCGGTAAAATTATGAATAGGAAATGAAAATACACTATTTTCTAGAATATTCGGCAGAAAAAAAAATGTATTCCAAATTATTGATTTAGAGATATTTGATGTTGAATAAACCCATTTTGTTACCTAAATCCCACCATAAATTCTTAACCACCCAGTATAAACCCATACAACCCATTATTTTTGAGAAACACTTCCAAAGAAATTTAATCGAGTAAAAATATATAGGGTGTTTCCTTTAAAAAAACATTACTTCCATAACTCATACATTTATCGGACACCCTGTATATTGGTAGTTATTTTTGGAACGTAGCTTTCATATAGGGAAGCAGCTATCGTTCACCCACGCATCGTTGATACACCCTGTACATATACACCCTGTATATGGGACACCCTGTCCCATTAGTACGTATATGATAGATAGCTGTTTTATTATTGAAGATACGAGGAAATTTTTAATACAAAAGTTGTGGGATGGTATAGTACAATTATTCTTAAGTCTACAGGGTAGTCTCCCAATAAACATTTACGGTAACCTGAATTTTTATAACAGATATATAATAGTAACAAATTTATATAAGAGAGTTTCGGAGTTGTATAACCTGTATTTTTTGGTAACCAGGTTTTATAATGGTTTTATAACATTTCTAGTAGTTATGGATATATAACAAAGTAACAGAACTATTTCCATCACCATTTTATAAAACTTTAAGTAACGGTTACTAGTGGTTTTATAAAAAGGTGACATATGGGTTACCGTAACTCTAGTTATATAACTAAAACACCTTGAGTTTTTTAATGGTGTCGTAAATTACCTTTATAAAAACTGGTAGGAAGTGGTGTTGACTATATTTCTTATAAAACTATTGGTTATTATATCGCCTCTTTTATAAAACTTTGCAACCATCAGTAATACAAATTATTCTAATATATATATATATATATATATATATATATATATATATATATATATATATATATATATATATATATATATATATATATATATATATATATCTCATTTGTCATTGTATTTGTTTTTTTTTTGGCAGGAGGCCAATAAATAAGAGTGCCATCCTTTTCCCAAGCTGATGGGACAATTGTAAGTAGAGGCCCTTTAGCCCCCGGTTCTTTAGTTTGCACTATTTTGAAAAACATAGTGGAGATAATTTAATAATTTCAGGTCATGGATGCTCGTGGACGGAGGTTAAATTTTTGACATCACGTTTGACAGAAATGAATTGCCGTTTTGGTTTCATTATGGTAACAAGTGTTACTACAAATTATATAAAGGAATTTTATAGGTTGTTGAGTTTTATATTGCAACTATGAGATATACAGGGTGTTAAAAAAAAAAGTGTCACAAAATAAAACGGGGGGTAGTATGGGCCAAAATATGCAGAAAATAGGAAATGAAAATACACTATTTTCGAAAATATTCGGCAGAAAAAAAAAATGTATTCCAAATTATTGATTTAGAGATATTTGATGTTGAATAAACCCATTTTGTTACCTAAATCCCACCATAAATTCCTAACCACCCAGTATAAACCCATACAACCCATTATTTTTGAGAAACACTTCCAAAGAAATTTAATCGAGTAAAAATATATAGGGTGTTTCCTTTAAAAAAACATTACTTCGATAACTCATACATTTATCTGACACCCTGTATATTGGTAGTTATTTTTGGAACGTAGCTTTCAATGCCCTCTACAACTTTTATTTGAAGTATTTTTTCCTATCTCATATAGGGAAGCAGCTATCGTTCACCCACGCATCGTTGATACACCCTGTATAATAGGCTAACATGCTGGTATTGTTGGATAGGTAAATTCATATCGAATTTAATGTTAAAATAATATACAGGGTATTATATTTAAAAAACTTAAGTAAATTTAACTTAAAATGAACCATATTTATTATATATTTTAAAACACTGTATAAAATGAACCAGTTCTGTCATCAATCATCAACATTTCGTTAGGTTAGGTAAGAATTTTAAAATTATTGCTAACCTATCTAAATTATGATAATTAAAATAATTCATTGCTTGGCAACCTTGTAATATTTTTCAAAATTATTTTATCTAGACCGTTCCAAAACTAAAATAAAATACAGGATGTTCCATTTAAAAAATAAACAATTTTATTTTCCAAGTAAATACGTAACATCCTGTATATCCAAAAATATTTTTAAAATATACCAATTCATTTAACTTTTATTTAAAACTTGTTTGTGTATCCATAACACAAATTGATTTATCGAGCAATTATGCACTAATGGGACACCCTGTATAAACAAATAATATTCAGTGTATATTTTGACTTCCCTCGTATGCGGTAAGAAAAAATTTTTATTTTATAAATAAATATAATAATATTGGAATTCAGTTCAGATCAAACTATAATATTTTTTTCAGATAAATCAAATATAAAAAGTTTTACATATTTTAGTGCAATGTTTTTTTGAGTCTCACTGTATATGAATACACTTATGTTACAATCTGGATGTAGTTAACTATTATTATTATATTAAAGAAATCAAATTTAAAATAGTTATTTTAACAGAAATTCAAAATGAGACAACCGGTATAAGTACTACTACATATTAAATAATATTCTATTTATTCCTTTTATCTAAGGTTTATTCCCAACACTGATAACGACTGATTCATTTTTATTGAGGAAAGAGAAGTTGATAGGTACCTTTTTACATCGTCTACCCATGAATTTTATATATATCGTCGTCTTATGTCCAAAAAATGCTAATTGTCGTTTTTAATACCAAATGAACTATGGTGTCCCTCTTTATCCCATAGAGAATTATTGTAATACCATCCGCATTGGTATATTAGTAAAAATATTGTAAAACATAAACCTTTAATTTAGTTCTGAAGGCAAAATACCTATAGTATCCTGAAAAATTATTCACATTTTGTGATATACAAATAGTTCTGCATTATATATTTATCTAAATACCACTTTCAAAAACTCGAAACAATTCCATAAAAACTTTCATTATATTATTTGGTTTAAATTCTTAACAATTATAGTAAAATACCAAATAAAAATTATAGGTATATCTAGGTACTGTTTTTGTTATTAGAAAAACATACCTACCTATAATAAAATTTCAAAAAAACTCTAGTAAATCTTACCTTTTATATAAAATATTAATTATTTTAGTGCACAATGATAATTTCTACCTATATGTCCTTGAAATATGACAGATTTAGATTCAAAGAAGACTCGATACGACTTGAAAATTATTTCTTGGGTAAATTAAATAAATAACGTACCTACTAGTATTTTTGAAATAAAAATATACCTATACGTAATAGAAATAAAATAATGTAACAATTTCGAAATATAATCAAATAGTTTTCAAAAAGCTTTCAAAGCGTCCCACCTTAGTACAGTTAGATATCAAAAATCAACTCTGTACTTAGCAGTTTTGAAAATTACAAAAAAAATAACTCATACATACCTAGTAAACCTTTTGTTTTCTGGATAAAACACACAATATTATTATTCACAATAGAAATATATAGTTTTTAATTAAAATTTAACAAAAAGTTCCCACCGTTTGAAACATATAGACGCGCACAAGATTGCTTAAAAGAAATTTGACAGGTATCTCGGTAGGCGAGTTCGGATAGTCAGGGGCTGGAGCGGGACAAATTTTAGGGTACTTTTAAATGACATTTAAGCGTGTTAAACTGTCACTAATCGGACTAGACCGAACGCTAAAAGGGTCGTTTGGAGTTAAAAGTGTTAAAGGAGTTAAAGGAACTTGGCAGACCGAACGCACATGGTGACGTAACTCGCTTACTAGATTCTAGTAATAGGCGATGTCTAACGTTACGATGTCGGTATAATAGCGATGTATATTGATAATATTCAAATAAAATATTTAAATAGAGAATGTAAATAAGAAAATTATTATTATACAGGGTGCATAATTTGTTGTTTTGTATTTAGTTGATTGGAATTATGAGTAAATTAAGATAGATTGCAAATTGAAGGTGATCATACGGAGGATAACTAAACACTTTTTGATTAGATGGACCGTACTTAATACATTTAATAATTTAATTAGAAAGTCATCAAATATTTTTTAGAAGGAAATACATTTTTTTATTAAACTTTTCTTGAATTCTTCAGGTTTTCTGATAAGAGAATATGAAAATTGTATTTATATTTCAGTGGGGTGCAAAATTTCACTCACCGTATGGTAAACTTTTTTGTTACTTTCTCAGAAACTTTTCATTCTTGACAAAAGTTGTTAAGTAGTCAAAAACCTTCGTAAATTATGAAATGTTTCAACCATATACGAGGGAGGTCATATAAATATAAAATTATTTTTTTTAACAATTCCGAATTTTTTTAGTAAATACTTTTTTGAAATACATTACAAATACAACATAGGTTTTGAGTTGCTGTTTAATTACTTATTTAATATTTAGCAGTTTTAGGACATCTACTTAGGCATATTTTCGGGTATTTTAAATTTATTTTAGATATTTTTTCTTGAGACGTTTTTACAGAAATAATCAAAAATTTTACTTGTTCCAGACAGAAAATTCTTACTATATGCTTCTGAGTTATTCCAATTCTGCAGGCCTCATGGATTCAACAACTGGACTTACTTTCACGTTACCTATTTGAGAAAAATGTGAAAATGAAGTACTAACTCCGCGCCATATTCTACAATAACTGTTTAAAGATATTCTTGTAGCAGCTAGAATTATCTCTCTCTCTCTCTCTCTCTCTCTCTCTCTCTCTCTCTCTCTCTCTCTCTCTCTCTCTCTCTCTCTCTCTCTCTCTCTCTCTCTCTCTCTCTCTCTCTGTATTTGTTCAATGGTATTTTAATACCATTTTCAGCCTCGTCTTTCATCAAGTTAATCAAACGTTACTTCTTTGGTCTGGGTGTGAAGAACTTGGCCCTTTTGTCCTAATAAATGTTTTTAATTCATGTCGTTCAAGAAGGTAATAAAGAGTGATCCAATTTTAGTTTCCTATATTGGCACTATTGTAAATCAGACAATTGGTAATAATAGCATTTGTTTTCGAAGCGTCAAAAGTCAATTTGTAGGAACACCACATACTTTGATTTTCTTTTACTATACGGAGAATGGTCGCAAGGAGATAGAAAACTCCGCAATTTTGATCCCTTATTACGTATTGCCTACATCTTGGCGCAACATCCATTCCAGAGATACAAATTCAGGATACACAGAAGACTGCTGTTTTATTATAGGCGGTTGTCATATATTGTATTATCCGAGTTGCGCGGTGTATAAACTGGAACATTGAGATCAAAAGTGCCGACGCAGAGTGAGCGATCTGATTCTTTAGCTATAAATTGTGGCATAGGAATCAAAATGGCCGCGCCCTATGTTGGGCGTGTCGGACCTCTCTCTTGCACCGTACCCCAGATAGCACACGACGTCTGAAAGACGTCTTTTTTGTGTCTTGGTTTGGTCTCAATGTCCTAGGACGTTATTAAGACGTCTTGCAAAAGCCATAATTCAGACGTATTAATGTGAGAGCTCAAAGACGTTCTTAAGACGTCTTGCCAAATCCTTATATTAATGAGAAAGCTCAAAGACGTCTTACGAACGTCTTTCAGTCGGACGGAAACTTGCACGGTTTACATAATTCAAATTTAACAAGAAGAATCAAATGAAGTGAAGTTTGACGTTTGATTTAACATTATATTCAAGCCGGACTTCCGATTCGGACACCATCGTGGCAATATTGAAATGGCGTTCTCCGAATCTGGAGCCAAGAAATCCCATATAAATCACAAAATATCTAGTATAAAAGTGACCATCCGAATTTAAAAAGTATACAAAATTAAACAAAATATTCAGTGTAATATTTGGAGAAGACAATTGAAATCAAATATCAAGTGCAGTGGATAAGTGAAAAGATTGCAATGAGCCCATATAAAACGAAGAAAAGAAGAAATACATTTAAGCCCAAGCCAAAAATGTGTATGGCCCAAGCTCATTGTGGATTATTGATTATTTTATTGCGTACATGATTATAGCCACCAAAAGTGACTTTGGGCTATTTTGAGCATCTGTCTCTTTCTACTTAAATAATATAGGACAAAAACCAGAGAGGGAAGAATAGTTTGTGTTACCGATGTAGCACGTTCCTGAAATACAGGTAATAAATGAATATTTGTTTATATACATAGAACATTAATATCCTGTTTCTTCTAAGAATAATTAAATTAATTTAAAAGTAAACATCTTAATATAAGATTTAATTCAGATATTCGTCAAGTATCATTTTTGTTTGTTTTTATGAAGATTTTGAGAACTAATAATATCAAAAACTCCCTATTAGATAGCCATTTTGAGTGAAGTTAAAGTAGGCAATTAAGCATAATAGCTCACATTGCATTAAATGATTATAAAAATTCTTTGATTTAAAATTCTAAGAAATTAATTTGTACTTTCCTATTTGTATACAGATATAAGGAAAGTATAGGAATCATGATTTTTTTTGACCTCGAGTTTTCGACGAATTTTTACGTTTTGAGGTCCCCTGAATCCGTTTTGACTATTTTCGCGATGATGTCTGTGTGTGTGTGTCTGTATAACGCACAACTCATGAACCGATACACGGAAAAACACCAAATTTCAAACTTAAGCTTTGTTCCAGCGTCTAATGAGCTGATTAGATTTTGGGCAGAGTCGGAACATCTGGGGGGGTACTTTATAGGTGGTCATTTTTTATATTTTATGGAATATATCTGTTATTTACGTTTGGGGAAGAAAATTCTTCAAATGAAAGTTACTTCTTATTTTATTATCTATAATTTTTATTATATACAAAATTTTCCTAAAATGGTCCGTATTCGCGAAATTTGACAAAATGTAAAAAAATATTTTTTTTATAAAAATTGTTCAAACAAAAGTTGTTTGTAATATAATTCTCTATAATTTTTATCCTATAGATTATTTCTCTAAAATGGACCGTATTCGAGATATTTGAGAAAATGTGTAAATTTCGAAATTTGAAGAAAACTCAAAAACGGATAAAGAAAAAAACATTAAATTTTAAACTTAAGTTTTATTTCGGTCTGACGTGAAATGATTAGATTTTGGACAAAGTCGGAACATCTGGGGGGGTACTTTATGGGAGGCCGTTTTTATATTTTATGGAATATATCTGTTATTTATGTTTGGAGAAAAAAATTGTTCAAATAAAAGTTACTTCTAATATTATTATCTATAATTTTTGTTTTATGTAAAAATTTCCTGAAATGGTCCGTATTCGAAAAATTTGACAAAATGTGCAAAATTCAGATTTTTATGAAAATTGTTGAAATAAAAGTTGTTTGCGATATCGATCTCTATAATATTTGTTCATACATGATTTTTTTAAAATGAACCGTAATGGAAAAATTGTAGGAAAAGTGCTAAATTTAAATTTTTCAGTATTTTCATTTTCAATGAATATCTATAGAAAAATGTTTCGAGGTATATAGATGTATGTGGACAATGTATATATTTAGTTTATCCTCTAAACATTTATAGAGATGCTGCAATAGGTTGTACAAAATAACCGGAAAAAGCCTGTAATAACTAGATAGGAAAGTCATGTGTTGGACACATCAGATTTTTTGTTTTGTTTTATAGATAACTGTTCTGTCGGTTTTTACTAACTTTTGAAAAGTATAATTTTCTGTGACTAGATGCTCTTAACTAAATTTCTTTTTAGGAGCTATACAATGGCAACTACAAATCAAAGAGAAAAAACAATCCAGTTATGGCTAAAGAGGAGTGATCGAATGCGCTACAAAGAAAATAACTCTTAGTGACCTGTGATTAATAGATGTTTTATCAATAAATATTTTAATTCTATTTTTTGCATTATTTATAATCTGCAGTTATTCTACTTTTTAATAACCAAGATATCCGACGTCCTACGTTCATAAGACATCTTATTTATGGCTTCACAAGACCATTATAAGCTATTAATAAGTCGTCTTATTTATGGCTTATTTAAAGCTTCACAAGACCATTATAAGCCATTAATAAGACGTCTTAAAGACGTCTTATTTAAGGTTTCACAAGACCATTATAAGCTATTAATAAGTCGTCTTAAAGACGTCTTATTTATGGCTTATTTAAAGCTTCACAAAACCATTGTAAGCCATTAATAAGACGTCTTAAAGACATCTTATTTATGGCTTATTTAAGGCTTTACAAGACCATTATAAGCTATTAATAAGTCGTCTTAAAGACGTCTTATTTATGGCTTATTTTAAGCTATACAGACCAATATAAGCCATTAATAAGACGTCTTAAAGACGTCGCTTTTTGTAACATCAGACGTCTTTCAGGAAATACCAGACGTCTTAAAGACGTCTCGAATGTCTTATGCTAGACGTCTTAAAGACGTCGTTAAGACGACTTTGTGCTATCTGGGACAGTAATCAAAGTATGTGAGGAACACATTTACGAAATGCTTCTAGTCCAGATACTTTGATTTTCTCTTACTATATACGGAGAATGGTCGCACTGCGCAGCTTTCTGAGTGCCTTTAAAAAGGAGATAGAAAACTCCGCCATTTTGGTGCCTTATTACGTGTTGCCTACATCTTGGCGCAATTTTTTTAATATTTTGCTTGCTGCTGTCAGTGAATATTATTTTTGGAGTCACAGTTTATTGCTAAAGAATCAGTGAGGAAAATTCTCGGAGTTGACGTCCAGGTCGAGGTTTGGGCGCACCAGGTGTCCGGGGGGTATTCGCTGATGCCATATTTGGATTCAGCCACCCAAAAAAACCCCGATCGCCTAGTTGCCCTCCTTCCCCGTGTGAATTTTGGGAGAGTCCCACGAAGATGACGTTCCTGAGCTCCAGGTCGGCTGTGGGTCAATTTAGACATCATAATCGTGATCAGCGACCTCGAATACTCCCGAGCACCCGATCTGGGCTAGTTCTGACACTTATTTAACAAGTTTTGAAATCATCCAAGAGGCCTCTCAAATAATGCATTTTTGGCTGCAGCAATGCAATTTCCGGTTTTTATGACCCGGAAATTACAGGGGAATGATAGAAATAATTTAAAAAACCGCATTCCGATCAGACTTGCACGGAAAAACCCAGGAACTTTGGCCTTTTTAGTGCTTCATTGCCTCGACTAAATATTGTATTTTGTATAATTAAAATAAAAATTTCGTATCTACTTTTGTTTACTACACTTACGGATTTGAGTTAAAATAATGTAACTTATATTTCTCTAAAATTGTATATCTTAAAAATTTGAGCGCCTAAGTAAAAATGAATACGTTATTTGAATTCAGGACATCAAATTGATATAAATCAGCTCAAAAAACCTCGACACCAAAACAGCTGTTCCCCTGTGTAATTATTCTGTATAAAGTGTGATTTTACATACCAGAATAAGTGTAAAATTACTAATTTTTAAGAATGGTCGTTTATAAAACTTACTTTTTTACTCTTTAAATGATTTATTTAGGTATAAATTGTACTTACCAAAACACACAGTCGAAAAACTAAGAAATAAACGTTTCTTTGGATCAAATCGAAACCCTAAATACAAGAAAATAACAATGATAAGAAATGCAATAAGTAAAACGCTTACTATGCTACTGAATGCAACTCTGCAGTATTATAAATAAGACGCTGGGACAGTGTTGCCAGTCTAGTACAATTGTACTAGATCTAGTACATTCTCTGAGAATCTGGTACTCTAGTACACTCGACACAATATCTAGTACTTTTTTCAGCGTATGTTTCCATTTGAAGTGTAAAATATATTGGTCAAAAATTGCAAGAGAAATTAAAATAGTTGTAAAAAATTACTTCAGAGATAAAATAGCAGACATTTCTCGAGAGATAAAACATTGTTTAAAAATTGTACGAGAAATCAAATATTGTTCCAAAAATGGCTTGAGAGGTAAAAAAGGGTGTTTAAAAATTGATCAAAGTATAAAATAGTATTAGAAATTGCTTGAGAGGTAAAATATTGTTCAAAAATTGCTCTAGGGATAAAAATACTGTTAGAAATATTTAATAATTTTTCCAGAAATTAAATAGTATTATAAATTGTTAAAATCGTGTTCAAAAATTGCTCAAGGTGAAATAGTATTACAAAATGTTAAACCCTTGTTCAAAAATTGCTCGAGGGATAAAATTCTATTGAAAAATTTGTTGAGAAATAAAATATTGTTCAAAATTGACTCAAGAGATACCTACTATTAGAAATTTCTCGAAAGATAAAACATTGTTTAAAAATTCCTCGAACGATAAAATACTATTAAAAAATGCTCAAGAGATAAAATATTGTACAAAAATTGCTCGAGATATAAAACATTGTCAAAAATTTATCGAGAGTTAAAATATTTTTACAAATTTGTCGATAATTAAAATATTGTGCAGTTTGCTAAAGAGATAAAAAAAGGTTTAAAAATTGTTCGAGAGATAAAATAGTATCATAAGTTATTAAAATCTTATTCAAAAATTACTCGAGAAAAAAAATACTGTTAAACATTTCTCGAGAGATAAAACATTGTTTAAAAATTGTTAGAAAGATAAAAAATGTTAATAAAAATTGCTCGAGAGATAAAATCGTGTTAGAAATTATTAAAATTTTGCTCAAAAATTACACGAGAGATCAAATATTGTTCAAAAATAGCTTGAAAGGTAAAAAGCTGTTAAAAATTGCTCAAGTGATTAAGTAGTATTAAAAATTGTACAAAAAATTTTGTACAAAACTTTCTCGAGGGATAAAAAAGTTGTTACAAATTGCTCGAGAGATAAAATACTGTTAGAAATTTGTTTAAAAACTGTTCGAGAGATTAAATATTATCAAGTTGTTAAATCTTTTTCAAAAATTGCTCGAGAGATAAAATAGTGTTAAAAATTGTTAAAATTTTGCTCAAAAATTGCACGAGAGATCATATATGGTTCAAAAATAGCTTGAAAGGTAAAAAAAGGCTGTTAAAAATTGCTCGAGTGATTAAATAGTGTTAAAAAAAATATTGTACAAACATTGCTCGAGAGATAAAAGAAGTTGATAAAAATTGCTCGAGAGATAGAATACTGTTAGAAATTTATCGAGAGATAAAATATTGTTTCAAAATAGCTCAAAAGTTAAAAAAAAATTAGAAACTGTTCGAGAGATAAAAGAGTATCAAAAGGTATTAAAATCTTATTCAAAAACTGCTCGAGATATAAAATAGTGTCAGAAATTTGTCGAGAGATAAAATATTGTTTAAAATTGTTGTGTTCGTGTTCTCTATAAACCTTTTTTTGGTCTTTAATGACCATACTTCATAATTAGAAAAATCTGGTAATTTTATAGAATCTAGTACATTTTTATGAAATCTGGTACATTTTTTAGATAAATCTGGTACATTACAAAAATATATTCTGGCAACACTGCGCTGGGAGGTCTGTGAGCATGCCTACTGCCTATAAATTCAGTCTGGTTTCTGCGCATTGTAATGTACCGTAAAGCGGTGTTACTTTGCACTGGTGGGTTATTTTGCCAAGGAAGTGCAACATAATTAAAAGTAATTTTTATTTTGAAAAACGGCAACGTTGCCGACGGTTGGGTTTCATATCGCTTACCGGCAGATTTGGAAGAAGTGGTATTGCTAGTTGTGTACAGACGCTGAGTGTGTAAGGTGAGTTACATCCTTAGATAATAGAGACCAGAGATATAACATACACCGGTTTTAAACCTGCGCAAATGTTGCCAATTTCTAAAGAAGGGTTAACGGAGTGGGGGAACTGGGCGGCGACACGCGGCGACCCGAACTCTGTGACAGGGACCGGACTTTGTTTATTAGCATCTTAATGAACTATTAGGTTTATTTAAAATGTGTTTAATCGAATTTTATATTATGAAATAAAATTAACGTGATTTTTTAATATCAAACAGATGCCACGACATTTTATGTAAAGAGAAGACCTTTTATAAAATATTTCGTTAGCGATATTTACTACGGACTTTTCTGCAAGAGATTACAGTAAAATGTTGAAATAGAATAAATATATTGTTAATAGAGCAAAAAATATTACTCATTATCTACGAGTATTATAAAAATAGCATGTGCGCAGGCTAATACTGCAAATCTACCCTTATGAGTTGAACATTATATTTTTTCTACGGCTATTACATATTATTAAAAATTAGTCAAAATGAGAAAATGCTGTTTTGTATTGTAACCTCAGAAAAAAGTATATTAAGGCTTCTTTCTTTAAGAATATTAATTATTATGAAGGATGAGTCACATAAAACTCTAGAAATGCATATGTCTGAAACCAGATAACATTTTAAAATTTAACATTTTAAAAGTCATTTGGTCGCTAGGTATTAGTGATTATCGAAATAAATTATCGATCATTGAAAATAATCGATTATTTTCGATCAATCGATTATTTTCAAACAATATATTTTTTGTCATTTCCTTTAAAATCGACTACTTGATTATCTTTGAAAAATCAAAAATAATCGATTAATTAAAAAGCCAATTAACCGATAAATCAGTGTTTACAAAATATAATATAAATAGAATTATCGTTTATTTTAAATAATCGATTATTTTCAAATAAACCATTTTTTTTTCGTCCATGGAAACAGATTATTCGATATTCTTTGAAAAATCGAAAATAATCGATTAATCAAAAATAATCGATTAATTAAAAAGTCGATTAACTGATAAATCGATTAAAAAAAAACAGAATGATCGATTATTTTAAATAATTGATTATTTTCGATCAATCGATTATTATCAATAATCTATTTTTATTGTATTTCCTTTAAAATCGTTAATTCGATTATCTTTGAAATACCGAAAATAATCGATAATTCCAAAATAATCGCCTAATCGAAAATAATCAATTAATTAAGAAGCCGATTCTATGATAAATCGATTATTACCAATAATCTATTTTATTGTATTTCAAAAATAATCGATTAATTAAAAAGTCGATTAACTGTCAAATCGATTTTCAAAAAAAAAAAACAGAATGATCGATTATTTTAAATAATCGATTATTTTCGATCAATCGATTATTATCAATAATCTATTTTTATTGTATTTCCTTTAAAATCGATAATTCGATTATTTTTGAAATACCAAAAATAATCAATAATTCCAAAATAATCGCCTAATCGAAAATAACCAATTAATTAAGAAGCCGATTCTATGATAAATCGATTTTCCAAAAAATAAAACGAATTATCTATTATTTTCTAATAATCCTTTTTTCATATTTCCTTTGAAATTGATTATTCGATTATCGAAAATAATTGATTATTAAAAAGCTGATTATCCAATAAATCGATAATTTTAAAAAATAACAAAAATATCGAATTATGTAAAATAACCGTTTATAATATTCAATCGATTATTTTCATATAATATCTTTGAAAAATCGAAAATAATCAAATAATTAAAAAACCGATTAAACGATAAATCGATTATTTTGAATAAATCTACTTTTTTGTATTTCCTTTAAAATCGATTAATACATTATCTTAAAAAAAACGAAAATAATTTATTAAAAACAGCGGATAAATCGATTTTCATTAAAAAATATCAAAATTATCGATAAATCGATTATTTTTGTAACCCCTATCGGTCGCTTGCTTTTATCTGAGCATTTAGCTCCAAAATTTAGAGATTTGGAATTTTTGATCCAGTTATCTTTGAAAACGCATTCGATTGTATAATAAATAAATATTGCTAAATTTTGGATTTTTTTTAGTAAACGAAAATTATGTTCGAGTTGTTTAGGGGTTTGTAATGTAACATTTTATTAACGTGACTAAGGGTCGATTCCACCGTTGTGTTAAACGAAGTTTAAAATGACATTTTTACATTAACACTGTCATTTTAATCTCCGTTTAACACAACGGTGGAATCGGATCTAACTCCTGTAACTTTAGTATTTTTTTTTTGCTTATACTAGATTACTTTGTTTTAAGACTGAAAATTCAATGTCACTTTCGATTTGACCGCAAATAAGATGAACCTTGAAATTTTAAGTAGGTCATCCTGTATTTCATCTAATATTCTTATAAAAATACCTTATTAAAATAAAATTTAGCTAGCAACTATGATTCTTTACCTCTTATTTATCTACCAAAAAGGGCTAAAAACTACCTTTAGAAAACATTCTTATAAAACTACTTTTTAAATACAAAATTTCGTTAGCAATAATGCCTATATATTATTTATTTAAATTAAATGTTCAAAATTTTACCCTTTTGTAAATTTATGTAAGTAATATGAAATCTGATTTCTGATGCTTAATATTTATTGAAACCCCTTAATGCGGATCTGAAGTATTCAGCCCAGAGAATCATGGCGCTTTATGTCAAAACGTTAATAAATATTTACCGCTGAAAACGAATATATTCATAACAGTAGTACTTGTATTATAAGTACATACAATTTTTCAAGATACATCGTGACATTTTGAACTTGAAATTGAATAACTAGAACACTTTAAATTGCTAAAATACCAACAAATAAATCAAAAAACAGCTGTCAATGGTGATTAAACTCAGGTGGAGGTGATCGCTGAATGGAAATCGGAGCAATTCGGGTGGCGTCGTGCAACAATGATTTTCAATTGGTGGGTTACTTTGGCTTAAAATAGACAACATGCGCAGTGTGCAATGTTACATCTTCGGTCTCTTTAATCTAAGGTTACATCTCAATTAAACTTTTCGGGAAAAATATGCTCTATTAAAATTTTGAAAACTAAGCTTTATACCGACTAAATCAAATATATTAGAGTAAATTTATTATTACTACGAAGAATTGTGATAGTTAACTATTAAAAACAGCCGTGTTAAAAAATAATATTCATAGTCTCATCGGCGTAGCAATTTTTTTTTATTTTGGGGTTCCGTTGAGGGTTACTTTGCCACCCATATATTTTTGCAGTTTTGTGGACTTACACTTTTTTTTTGTACTTTTAGATACAAAATGGGACGCATTTATAAAAAAAAAGTGGGGGCCAGACGGTATAAACACTATACTGAAGAACAACTTAAAACAGCCCTGTCAGCTATTAGAACTCGGAGAATTTCCTGTACCGAAGCGTCAAATATTTATAATATACCGAGGCGAACGCTCTTTAATAAATTAAACAAGAAACATGAAAAAAATGTTGGACGCCCGGTTATTTTATCAGAAGTAGAAGAAAGACATTTTGACGATGTGCTGCTAGCTGCCGCAGAATTTGGAAGCCCACTTACACAGCTGGACTTGCGAATCCTAATTAAGAGGTTTCTAGATAAAATCGGTCGAAAAGTTCTCAAGTTTCCAAATAATTTACCAGGAAAAGACTGGAGTCTAAATTTTCTGGACAGACATTAACACAGATTGACACAAAGAATATGTCAGAATATAAAACAAGCCAGGGCCGCAAAATCAGAAGATGAAATTAAGGCTTATTTCGATAATTTGGGAAGGACGTTGGAAAATGTTACACCTGACAGGATTTTGAATTACGACGAAACTAATTTAAGCGACAATCCAGGCTCCACAAAATGTATTTTTAAAAGGGGTACAAAATACCCTGAAAGAATGTGGTATACAAAGCGGAAAGATTATATGATTTATGGACAGTTGGTGGACCCCCGGAACAAGATATAACCGCAGCAAGTCCGGATGGTTCGATGCCTTTATATTCGAAGACTGGTTTAATACCATAGCTGTTCCTTGGGCAAGAAAAAAGGAGGGTAAAAAGGTTATTATAGGTGATAATCTTTCCTCGCACCTTAATACTGATATTTTGGTGGCATGTGCCAGAAATAATATCAGTTTCGTGTTCCTTCCACCGAACTCAACACACATCACTCAACCCCTAGATGTAGGTTATTACGCCCCTTTGAAAAGACACTGGAGGAAGATTCTCACTGACTATAAAATGAGAAATCCTAAAGAGTCAGCCCTAAATAAAACAACATTTCCTGGACTCCTCCGAAAATTGTGTGATGCACTTTCTATATCCGACATTAACAACATCAAAAATGCATTTCGTGCAACGGGAATCATACCATTGGATAGAGAACAGGTGATAAAAAGACTTCCTAATCAAACAGTGGAAAATTTGGGTCGTGAAATAGACAATGCCCTTCTGGAATATTTAAAGGAAAAAAGAGGGCCTACAAATGTAAAGAAAGGGAGAAAAAAGATGTTAAAAGTTGTTCCCGGAATGTCAGTCTCTGTCGAAGACGATGATGTAACATTAGAAGAGTTGGAAATAGAAGTGGAGGAAGACGACGAAAATAAAGAAAATGTTATTGAAAATGAAGAAAATTTTATGGAGAATGAAGAAAATGTTATTGAAAGTGAAGAACAGAGCTGTGACGTTGAAATCATGACAGAACCTAAAATTGAAGACTTTGTTATCGTGAAATTCTCCACTAAAAAAACAATTAAACACTACATAGGCCTGATTTTGCATATAGATGACGAGAATTACAACATTAAATTTTTAAGAAGCACTAATATTAATAATGATAATTTTTCGTTCGTATTCCCCACCGTCGATGATATAGGTGTGATGCGGCAAGAAGACATTGTAAAAGTGTTAAGACCACCAATTAAACGTAGAGGTGTTCACAAATTTGATTCAAACCTCAACAAGTTTATAAATTTATGTAATGATCTTTTTCATTTTTTAATAATTGTTTTTTATTTTTAGGAATAATGTTTTTATTTTTTTAAGAATAGATACTCTTATTCATTTTATAGTTCAAATAAAAGAGTACAAATTGGGTATTTTGTGTTTTATTTGGCAACAACGCATTACAATATGTTGAATATAATTTTTAAAAACATATTTATGAGGCAAAGAAACACCTATATGCGTTATAATATGAGTTTTCACTTATTACTTTCCTATCTGTATACAGATATAAGGAAAGTATAGGAATCATGATTTTTTTCGACCTCGAGTTTTCGACGGATTTTTACGTTTTGAGGTCCCCTGAATCCGTTTTGACTATTTTCGCGATGATGTCTGTGTGTGTGTGTCTGTAGGTCGCATAACTCATGAACCGATACACAGAAAAACACCAAATTTTAAACTTAAGCTTTGTTTCAGCGTCCAATGAGCTGATTAGATTTTGGGCAGAGTCGGAACATCTGGGGGGTACTTTATAGGTGGTCATTTTTATATTTTATGGAATATATCTGTTATTTACGTTTGGAGAAGAAAATTCTTCAAATAAAAGTTACTTCTTATACAGGGTGTCCTTTAAAATGTGTCCCAAAATTCTCAGGCAGATTCCTTAACCAAAAAATGGAAAAAAAGTTCCTATAGACCTATGTCCTAAAGTACCCCCTAAGCGAGCAACAGCCTCTCGAAATCATTTTTTTTATTTTGATTTTTTGAATTTTCTTAAAAATGGAAACAAATAAAAGAACCAAATTTTGGCTGTTAAATATGATCAATAATAGTGACCTTTTGACACCTTCAAAAAGAAATTATTTCGTCAGGGGTGTACTTGGGAATTTTTTGAAAATTTTGATTATTCATAACTTTTTTGTGTTTTTGGTAATGACTTATCCATATTTTTTTTTACATTCTACATTGAAAACTACGTCAAAAAGAAATACTCGTTTGATCTCGATTGGAGCAGCCGTTTCTGAGAAAACATCATCCAAAGATATTCGTCCACTTTAGCTTAATTTTCAATTTTCCTAAATTACCTCGGTGAATCTCGTAAATAAAAATAACTTTTTTAGCTCTCTCTAAATAATTGTAGTTCAAATGTCGTGGTGGGACTATTTTTATTTAATAATAAGAAACGGTTTAAAAAAATATTTATTCTAAAAAAACAAATCAAAAAAAAATTAAAGCAGATGCTCAATGTGGCGACCATTGGTTTCCACACACAAGCGCAACCGTCGCATCATAGACTGTCTTACACGAAAAAATACTTCAGGATTATTCCTAAGAACTTCGCAATGATGAAAAACTCGTTCTTCCAATTCTTCAACTGTTTCAACAGGACTGGAATAAACCAATGATTTTAAATAACCCCAAACAAAAAAATCCATTGGATTTAGATCTGGTGAACGAGGTGGCCAGTTAACAGGACAACCTCTGCCAATTACTCTACCCTCAAATCTTTCGTTAAGGTGCTGTCTAGCTTCAAGGCTGTAATGTGGTGGAGCTCCATCATGCATAAACCACATGTTATGTCTGATTTGAATCGGAATATTATCAAGAAGCTCATGTAAGTTATTTTCCAAAAAAGCCTGTATGCTGCTCCATTTAACCTATTCGGCAAAACAAATGGTCCAATAAGGTAATTATCAATAACTCCAGCCCAGACGTTTATTGAAAATTTATCCTGGTGTGACGTTCAACAACCGCGTGAGGGTTATCTTCAGCCCATTCATGCATATTTCGAAAATTTATTATACCATCTCTAGTGAAACCAGCTTCATCGGTAAATAGCACTTTATTAAGAAACATTGCATCTTGATTACATCTTCCAAGAAACCATTCAGAAAAGATAACTCGCGGCTCATAATCAGTAGCTTTAAGTGCCTGAACTTTTTGAATGTGGTAAGGGTACAATTGTTGTTCACGCAAAACTTTCCATACCGTGTTACGTCCGACTCCCACTTCTGAAATTAAATGAGAGAATCTGTGTAGTGAATAGTTAAGAAAGAGAATCCATTGATTTGGGAAATCAGATTTTTTCTGCATAACGCAACTCTTTTCGATACGAAAAGTCGTGAAATGTAAGAGAAGCAATAACAAGTAAAAAAACTAGTTTTATACGATAAGGTACGGGGTAGCTAAAATAATAAATAAGTAATTACTTACCATTTGCTATTTTTCTGGTACTTGTCGATGGGGTTTCAGCTACCCTATCCAAAATTGCTTCTTCCAAAGCAGGAGTTCTCACATAATTTTGTCTTCCACTGTTACTAGAGTTTTTCTTAAATGTACCAGTTTCCCGAAGTCTATCGTCAATTCTAGAAAACGTCTTAGCGCATGGAAGATGCCTATTTGGAAAGCGCTCCTGATAAAGTCTGCGAGCTTCATTGGCATTTCCAGAAGCGAGTCCAAAACATAAGTGCATGTCCGTCATTTCGCCGAATGTGTAATCATTATTGTAGTTATTGTGAGCCATTTTAAACAAAATAATAACAATACAACGAATCGCACCAGAACACTTTTAGAAATAATGTTTAACTGAAGAAACATTTTTATCAGTGAGCGAAAAAAATTATCCATGAAACACAAAAACGCCAAAAAAATACATATTTTTACTTTTTTATTCTAAACAGCTAAATACAAACCTTATGGTCTTCATAATAAATAAATTAGAACTAAATTTTAATTTTATTTAGAGAGCTAAAAATAGTATACAGGGTGATTGATTAGTGTGAGGAAGCTCTGTAGATCTGTTATAATAAAAGTAGGCAGCTTTAAGCTTCACATTTTAAAATTAGTTACGATGTGACAGGGTGTTTCATAAGGCCGTGCCAAATCAAAGTTATGTTTTTTAAATGGAACACCCTGTATATTTTTATATTTTTAGAATCTGCTCGATAATCTGATTTCAATGATATATCACACTTGTTATCTAATATGAATAGTAAAGGATCTACAGCTACTCAAAAATCACATTTTTTCAAATTCAGGTGGCTGTTGTAGCCAAACAGTTGGAAATCGAGGAAAACGGCTTACAGTCCCTATCCTAACTTTTTAAGGTCTATTCAGTGACATAAAATACATATTATTTGATACAGGGTGATCAAAAATCCAAAATCACATCCGATTTTTGATCACCCTGTATCAACTAATATTTTTTGCCACTGAATAGACCTTCAAAAGTAAGGATAGGGACATGTAAGCCGTGTTCCTCGATTTCCAACTTTTTGGCTACAACAGCCAAAATTGAAAATTAACCTAAACTGCACGAATATCTTTGGATGATGTTTTCTCGGAAACGGCTGCTCCAATCGAGATCAAACAAGTATTCCTTTTTGACGTAGTTTTCAATGTAGAATGTAAAAAAAAATATGGATAAGTCATTACCAAAAACACAAAAAAGTTATGAATAATCAAAATTTTCAAAAAATTCCCAAGTACACCCCTGACGAAATAATTTCTTTTTGAAGGTGTCAAAAGGTCACTATTATTGATCATATTTAACAGCCAAAATTTGGTTCTTTTATTTGTTTCCATTTTTAAGAAAATTCAAAAAATCAAAATAAAAAAATGATTTCGAGAGGCTGTTGCTCGCTTAGGGGGCACTTTAGGACATAGGTCTATAGGAACTTTTTTTCCATTTTTTGGTTAAGGAATCTGCCTGAGAATTTTGGGACACATTTTAAAGGACACCCTGTATAATTATCTATAATTTTTGTTTTATGCAAAATTTTCCTAAAATGGTCCGTATTCGAGAAATTTGACAAAATGTAAAAAAAATAATTTTTTATAAAAATTGTTCAAATAAAAGTTGTTTGTAATATAATTCTCTATAATTTTTATCCTATAAATAATTTCTCTAAAATGGACCGTATTCGAGATATTTGAGAAAATGTGTAAATTTCGAATTTTGAAGAAAACTCAAAAACGGATAAAGGAAAAAACATTAAATTTTAAACTTAAGTTTTGTTTCGACCTGAGGTGAACTGATTAGATTTTGGACAGAGTCGGAACATTTGGGGGGGTACTTTATTGGTGGTCATTTTTATATTTTATGGAATATATTCGTTATTTACGTTTGGGGAAGAAAATTCTTTAAATAAAAGTTACTTACAATATTATCTATAATTTTTGTTCTATGTCAAATTTTCCTGAAATGGTCCGTATTCGAGAAATTTGACAAAATGTGCAAAATTCTGATTTTTAAGAAAATTGTTAATCTAAAAGTTGTTTGCGATATCGATCTCTATAATTTTTGTTTTTAAATGACTTTTCTAAAATGGACCGTAATGGAAAAATTGGAGGAAAAGTGCTAAATTAAAATTTTTCAGTATTTTCGTTTTCAATGAATATCTATAGAAAAATGTTTCAAGGTAGATGTATGTGGAAAATGTATATATTTAGTTTATTCTCTAAACATTTTTAGAGATGCTGCAATAGGTTAACTAGATAGGAAAGTCATGTGTTGGACACATCAGATTTTTTTATTAGCAATGGCAAAGTAACACCAATTCGAAGGTTACTTTGCCACGATTTTAAAAAATACAAAAAATTATAAAAATTCAAAATTTATATGCAGAAGTATCTGTGACATATACATCAAAGTTCAAGACAGAAAGAAAACAACGCAAATTCTTTTACAATTTAAAGTAAAGTTGTCCATGTTTAAAATCTGGGCAAAGTAACACCGCTCTACGGTACTCTATGGACAATAATCAAGCTCTACCCCATATTATGAGCTGCCGACGTATTTTGCTATATTATTGTAAACCAACCGTTTTATATTAGAATCTTACCCTTTACAGGCTCCATTATTCTATGATTCTGAAGCGGACTGTATTCCATGGTTTTACTATTTGCCGACTTTGGGTCAACGATCGATAGAAAGAAACAAGCACACCTGCATTGAACACTGTTTATTTTACATGAAGAACACCATACCACATTTATTATTTACACTATGCACACATACTTTACTCAGCACATTTAAATATTAGAGGGTGGGTTTTTACTCAATTGTCGATGTGTCTGTTATTATAGTTGAAAAGAGTCTGAAGGACACCTTGCCGCGCACCATTACGGATCGCGCAGTCATATAACCACAGATTTTCTTTGTCTAATCTTGCTGACTTAAGTAAATGTTGCAGGGGTGGTCTAGTCATTTCCGCGATTCTGATATTTTTGTTAAGGGTATTTTTAACAGGAAGTTAAACAGTATTTACTATTCAAGATAATTTACATAATTTTATTAAAACAAATAATGAAAACGTATTTAAAATATATTTAAAATTAAATTATAAAAAGTAAGGCGTAATATTCCTACTAGGTATAACTCTTTCCGAATCAGGAACAGCTTGAAATAATTTCGCTTCGCCCTTGTCAGCAGTATTGAATTCCAAAATACTTGCTATGTTACCACATCTATAACAATAGTTGGGAGCTGACCACACTGTCACCAGCTTGTCATCAAACATATATTTATATCCTAAAAAATGAACCAAATGACTGATTTTCTACTCTAATCCATATTTAAGTAATTATTTATTATGCATTTACCTTCATGTACCAATTGATGTGCCCTACATATCAATGAGAGTGCATTTATTCTCATAAAATCATGAGTAACTTTGACCCCGAATAAATATCCTGCACCTCTAGGACTGGTAGCCCTAAAAATAAAAACAAATAATTCTATAAAAGGTTTACAAGAGAAATGTATAGAATAGAAATACAAATACATAAAATTAAGCAGACTTTTGTTGCGTACAAGTTATTTAAATACCCAGATAGCACACGTTTGGTTTGGTCTCAATGTCCTAAGACGTCTGGCAAAAGCCATAATTCAAACGTATTTATGTAAGAGCTCAAAGACGTCTTGCCAAATCCATATATTAATATGAAAGCTTAACGTCTTACAAATGTCTTTCGGTCGGACGGAAACTTGCACGATTTACATAATTCAAATTTAATAAAAAGGCCGTCGGGGCAGAAAATAAAGTCTTCTCGACTTTCTGGTCGGACGGAAGACCAAACCGTGACGTCAGGGATCGAACACATGAATTCACAAACGACGACAACACTCGCAGACACTCAACAACAACCCTAGTTTTTTATGCACTTTTCCAGGGCAAAACAGACATAACTAACACACATCATAGACAAATTCAAATCACTCACCGCTATCTAGTATAATAATTCAAAATAAGCAAATAATGTCACCAGACAAGGAGTTGCAAAGCACGCAAACTATAGTTAAGTGATTCGAATACCATTGCTTAGCGAACATCAGCCAGGACGCAGGTCCACACGGGAAGAAATTATATTTTTATTACAATGAAAAAAAATTTTTAACTGTAAATAAAGACGTTTTAAAACTAACTAAAAACTTAAAATAAAAAGATTAAAATTAAGTGAAGTTTGACGTTTAACTTAACATTACATTCATGTCCAAGTCTATCACTCACCACCCTATGCCATTTAAATTTTTCGAAAGGGTTGCTACCCTCCAGTAAGGGATGAAATTAAGGGTAAACTAATCATGCAAAAATGTACATTGTAGAAATCAAAAATCGACCTGTCTCGGCGATTTTCCTAACAAGACCCCAGTAACGAGTTAGTTAGGGGGGGGGTAAGACTTATGATGCTCACTGTATATGGTAGATAATTACCTAAGCAGAACAATATAGACAAAGTATTACGTAATCTTCCCTGCCATTGTATTTTTAACTCCATTGAACTTATTTGTGACCTTTCTAAGCAATATTATAATAAACATATTGGCAGAGAGGGAGTTTTTAATAGATTGGGAATTATTTTTATTATAATTAACTCTATTAGCGATATCGATGACTGCGATTCAAATACTTGCGATCTGGATTAGGAGAAATAAAAGAATTTTATAGGAATAATGAAGATTAGTAGATGAATAATTGTTTTTTTTATGAGAAAATAGTGTAATTAAAAAAAAAAACATTGTCTAATTTTTAAAACAATAAACAGTTTGATATATTTCTTATATATCTGTATTTTTATTTAATTTATTCCAAGATATAAAAAAAATATTTGATTGAGAATAACATTTTTCAAATGTCTTTTGAAGCTGATAGAATGGAGAATCTTGATGTTTGAGTGATGAATCTATTGTCCATACATGTTTCGATAACTTTAGAGTTATCTTTACTACTTTACTATCTTTACTAAAGCACCTACTCAAATATTTTAACAATTTCCTTCTTGTATTCAAATATTTTAGCATTTTCAAACTTTAATTCTTTAAGTATAGGTATCTACTGATATTATGAATCCTCCACTTGCCTTTGTAGTTTTCATTTTTTCAATGACCTCTTTAATTTTATAACTTAAATGCACCTAGTTCTGTTAAATAACTTTCTTGGTGAAATTAAATTAGTTTTAGATATTTTCTGTGCTAATTCTAAACTAATTTTGATCCATCTGCAATATACTACCTTACAGTTTTATTTTCCATGACTTGCATAATATGTTTAAAGCTTTTTTGTTCAGATGTTTATTATTCATAAAGGAATTCAATATTTTCCGTTAGTTATATACATTTAAAACTAATTGTTCCTACTATATAGAAACACTAGCTATTGCCCGCGACTTTGATCGCATATAGTCGTGTTATTAATATAAAAAAATAAATATTTTTTATTAGTTTTATTGATTTTCATTCATTTTTTTTTATTTTTTTATATTTATTTATTTTTATTAATTTTTATTCATTTTTATTTATTTTTATTCATTTTTATTCATTTTTATTCATTTTTATTCATTTTTATTCATTTTTATTCATTTTTATTCATTTTTATTCATTTTTATTCATTTTTATTCATTTTTATTCATTTTTATTCATTTTTATTCATTTTTATTCATTTTTATTCATTTTTATTCATTTTTATTCATTTTTATTCATTTTTATTCGTTTTTATTCATTTTTATTTATTTTTAAAAAAATGTAATAATTTTAATTAATTTTTGTTAATTTTTATTAATTTTTATTAATTTTTATTAATTTTTATTAATTTTTATTAATTTTTATTAATTTTTATTAATTTTTATTAATTTTTATTAATTTTTATTAATTTTTATTAATTTTTATTAATTTTTATTAATTTTTATTAATTTTTATTAATTTTTATTAATTTTTATTAATTTTTATTAATTTTTATTAATTTTTATTAATTTTTATTAATTTATTTTTATTAATTTTTGTTAATTTTTATTAATTTTTATTAATTTTTATTAATTTTTATTTATTAATTTTTATTAATTTTTATTAAATTTTATTAATTTTTATTAATTTTTATTAATTTTGATTAATTTTTATTATTTTTTATTATTTTTTATTAATTTTTATTAATTTTTATTAATTTTTAATAATTTTTATTAATTTTTATTAATTTTTATTAATTTTTATTAATTTTTATTAATTTTTATTAATTTTTATTAATTTTTATTAATTTTTATTAATTTTTATTAATTTTTATTAATTTTTATTAATTTTTATTAATTTTTATTAATTTTTATTAATTTTTATTAATTTTTATTAATTTTTATTAATTTTTATTAATTTTTATTAATTTTTATTAATTTTTATTAATTTTTATTAATTTTTATTAATTTTTATTAATTTTTATTAATTTTTATTAATTTTTATTAATTTTTATTAATTTTTATTAATTTTTATTAATTTTTATTAATTTTTATTAATTTTTATTAATTTTTATTAATTTTTATTAATTTTTATTAATTTTTATTAATTTTTATTAATTTTTATTAATTTTTATTAATTTTTATTAATTTTTATTAATTGTTATTAATTTTTATTAATTTTTGTTAATTTTTATTTATTTTTAATAATTTTTATTAATTTTTATTAATTTTTATTAATTTTTATTAATTTTTATTAATTTTTATTAATTTTTATTAATTTTTATTAATTTTTATTAATTTTTATTAATTTTTATTAATTTTTATTAATTTTTATTAATTTTTATTAATTTTTATTAATTTTTATTAATTTTTATTAATTTTTATTAATTTTTATTAATTTTTATTAATTTTTATTAATTTTTATTAATTTTTATTAATTTTTATTAATTTTTATTAATTTTTATTAATTTTTATTAATTTTTATTAATTGTTATTAATTTTTATTAATTTTTGTTAATTTTTATTTATTTTTAATAATTTTTATTAATTTTCACCCCCGTTTTCCCCCCTTAATATGTGAAAATCCAAAAACCATGAAACACTTCATTATTTATTTATTATGAGAACCTACAATTCCAGTTTTCAATTTCCCACCTTTAAAAAAATCGATATTTCCAAATAAACTTTCACCCCCCCCCCCCGTTCCCCCCTTAAAATGTGAAAATACAAAAACCCTAAAACACATTATTGTTAATTTGTACTCAGTAGCTGCAATTCCAATTTTCATGTTTCTAACTTTAAAGAACAAAGAGTTTCATTAAAAGCTCCCTCCCCCATTTCCCCCCTTTAAAGTTAAAATTTCCAAAAATCCTTTCTTAGTGGATGCTTACGTTATAAAATAAACGTATGTTCCAAATTTCACCTTTCTAGGCTCAGTAGTTTTGGCTGTACGCTGATAGGTCAGTCAGTCAATCAGTCAGTCAGTCAGGACAAAAAATTTTATATATATAGATAACAAATACATAACCTTACAATTTTAAAAAATTCTAAATTCCTCAACTATTCTGACGATTAGGCAACACTGCAAGACCGTGACGTCATAAATGATCTCTGATGTGCATCGAGATTTGTATTAAAAATACATACATTGCTTTTTCAAAAACATGTCAAAATTTAGACATACAGGAAATGGATTTTTGATTTTCAAAGATAGTTAAAAGTTGGAAGTTAAATTTACTAGTATGAGCAGCATTGTAAAGAGTTCTAGTTTGGGAATTGTACCAATAGATTTAATAGGATCTACATGTGACATAGCTGTGATTAGATTATATGAAATGTGATTTGAATGAAAAGGAAGAATTTGAATTTTTATGTAGTTAGTGTTAGAGGTGAATTTTTAGTTTTAATAAAATTTGTTTCCATTTGGCTAAAAATGTAGAATCAACGATAGTTAGGTCCCAAGAATATTGGGATGGCCATATATTGAATCAACTGTTTGTGTATTAATGTTAAGAGTGTGTGTCTGTATTTTGAGTAATGTAAAATTATATTGATATAGTAAAGTAAGTAGTTTAGTTTCGAGTAGGTTTAATTGTGAAATGGTATTGGAACCAGTTAGTAGTAGATTATGTAGCAAGTTTGATGCTAGAAAGTTTGAAGATTTTTGTTTATTTACTTTGTGTTTAGAATTTTATTATTAAATTTTTTCCTTTATAATTCATTAAATATAATTAAAATAAAATTGTAATTTTTGTCAGCACATACAGGTGTTCTCACCTAGGTGCTTCTTATATAATTGGTTTCCACTATTGTATTTTATTGTAACTTATAACTAACCATTAAAACTAATAGAACAACAAAGGGAGTACCACAGGGCTCAATATTGGGCCTCGTTTTATTTTTAGTTTTTATTAATGACTTAGCTCTATCTTGTACAAGTCATAGTACCAAAATTATATATGCAGATGACACAACTTTTGGAACATCAGCAAAAAATGCATCTGAACTTCAATATATTAATAATAGTGCTGCACATGAATTTTATAGTTATTATATTTCACACAGCTTAAATGTTAATGTAGAAAAATCTGAAATAATGACCTTTTTACCAAAAAATATAACGAACAACTTCAGCTATCTTCTTAAACTAAATCATCAATCATTGATACAAACAAATTCAAGCAAATTATTGTCTCTTTTTGTCCTATTGTATACTATTTTTAATTTGTACTTTATTTTAAACTCAATTGTAGCATGCCTCTAGTGTTTGAAATTGTGTGTTGACAAGACTAATAGGTATTATATGTTTATACATTTTTTAACCTCTTAAAAATTATGTAAATATGTACGGGTGTGAAGTTATCCACATCCACAAATGTACACTGAGAAAAATATAACTCTATCGTAATAGTCATATAACTTGGTTCAAATTACCTGTAGAGGCTTTTCATTTGTAGATTTCAATTGGGGAGGTTTCAATACACAGCAACCATACCCGCAATTAACTTTTGCTTTGTTTCAGGGGGTGCAATTGGGGGTGAATTTAAAAAAAATCATAGAAGCCACAAATGGCTTTGTACACCTTTCTGCTTGGGATATGTTATGTAGTTTACTCTTTTCTTCATCCCTGATACCATGCTGGAGTTTGTCGAGCCGTCTGAGGGGGTGCAATTGGGGATGAAATTAAAAAAAATCACAGAAGCCACAAATGGCTTTGTACACCTTTTTACTTGAGATATGTTATGAAGATAGCTATTTTATTTATGCCTAATACCATGCTGGAGTTTGTCGAGCCGTCTGAGGGGGTGCAATTTGGGGTGAAATTAAACAAAAAATCATAGAAGCCACAACTGGCTTTGTACACCTTTCTGCTTGGGATATGTTATGTAGTTTGCTCTTTTCTTCACCCCTGATAGCATGCTGGAGTTTGTCGAGCCGTCTGAGGGGGTACAATTGGGGATGAAATTAAAAAAAAATCACAGAAGCCACAAATGGCTTTGTACACCTTTTTATCTGAGATATGTTATGAAGATAGCTATTTTCTTTATGCCTGATACCATGCTGGAGTGTCGAGCCGTCTGAGGGGGTGCAATTTGGGGTGAAATTAAACAAAAAATCATAGAAGCCACAACTGGCTTTGTACACCTTTCTGCTTGGGATATGTTATGTAGTTTGCTCTTTTCTTCACCCCTGATAGCATGCTGGAGTTTGTCGAGCCGTCTGAGGGGGTGCAATTGGGGATGAAATTAAAAAAAATCACAGAAGCCACAAATGGCTTTGTACACTTTTTTACTTGAGATATGTTATGAAGATAGCTATTTTCTTTATGCCTGATACCATGCTGGAGTGTCGAGCCGTCTGAGGGGGTGCAATTTGGGGTGAAATTAAACAAAAAATCATAGAAGCCACAACTGGCTTTGTACACCTTTCTGCTTGGGATATGTTATGTAGTTTACTCTTTTCTTCATCCCTGATACCATGCTGGAGTTTGTCGAGCCGTCTGAGGGGGTGCAATTGGGGATGAAATTAAAAAAAATCACAGAAGCCACAAATGGCTTTGTACACCTTTTTACTTGAGATATGTTATGAAGATAGCTATTTTATTTATGCCTAATACCATGCTGGAGTTTGTCGAGCCGTCTGAGGGGGTGCAATTTGGGGTGAAATTAAACAAAAAATCATAGAAGCCACAACTGGCTTTGTACACCTTTCTGCTTGGGATATGTTATGTAGTTTGCTCTTTTCTTCACCCCTGATAGCATGCTGGAGTTTGTCGAGCCGTCTGAGGGGGTACAATTGGGGATGAAATTAAAAAAAAATCACAGAAGCCACAAATGGCTTTGTACACCTTTTTATCTGAGATATGTTATGAAGATAGCTATTTTCTTTATGCCTGATACCATGCTGGAGTGTCGAGCCGTCTGAGGGGGTGCAATTTGGGGTGAAATTAAACAAAAAATCATAGAAGCCACAACTGGCTTTGTACACCTTTCTGCTTGGGATATGTTATGTAGTTTGCTCTTTTCTTCACCCCTGATAGCATGCTGGAGTTTGTCGAGCCGTCTGAGGGGGTGCAATTGGGGATGAAATTAAAAAAAATCACAGAAGCCACAAATGGCTTTGTACACTTTTTTACTTGAGATATGTTATGAAGATAGCTATTTTCTTTATGCCTGATACCATGCTGGAGTTTGTCGAGCCGTCTGAGGGGGTGCAATTGGGGGTGAAATAAAAAAAACCATAGAAGCCACAAATGGCTTTGTACACCTTTCTGCTTGTGATATATTATCTAGTTGGCTCTTTTCTTCATAAAGATTTCTTCATAAAGATCTTTTTTGATAATTTTACGTTTTTCCTTTTTGTCAAAATTAAGAGGGCCCTTCTCGATTTTGTTTTTTATTTTTAAAATTCCAAATCATTAAGCTGTGGAAATAAAAAATATCACATCCGGAAAAAGAGAAGTGATTTTGAGCTGAAATAATAGAAATATGGACAATATGTTCTTATATAAGTTTTCCGAAATTTAAAATATATCACATAACATATCCCAAGCAGAAAGGTGTACAAAGCCATTTGTGGCTTCTATGATTTTTTGTTTAATTTGACCCCCAATTGCACCCCCTCAGACGGCTCGACAAACTCCAGCATGGTATTAGGCATAAATAAAATAGCTATCTTCATAACATATCTCAAGTAAAAAGGTGTACAAAGCCATTTGTGGCTTCTGTGATTTTTTTTTAATTTCATCCCCAATTGCACTCCCTCAGACGACTCGACAAACTCCAGCATGGTATCTGGGATGAAGAAAAGAGAAAACTACATAACATATCGCTTGCAGAAAGGTGTACAAAGCCATTTGTGGCTTCTATGATTTTTTTTATTTCACCCCCAATTGCACCCCTCAGACGGCTCGACAAACTCCAGCATGCTATCATGGATGAAAAAAAGAGAAAATTACATAACATATCCCAAGCAGAAAGGTGTACAAAGCTATTTGTGGCTTTTATGTTTTTTTTTAATTTCATCCCCAATTGCACCCCCTCATACGGCTCGACAAACTCCAGCATGGTATCAGGGATGAAGAAAAGAGTAAACTACATAACATATCCCAAGCAGAAAGGTGTACAAAGCCATTTGTGGCTTCTATGATTTTTTTTTAAATTTCACCCCCAATTGCACCCCCTGAGACAAAGCAAAAGTTAATTGCGGGTATGGTTGCTGTGTATTGAAACCTCCCCAATTGAAATCTACAAATGAAAAGCCTCTACAGGTAATTTGAACCAAGTTATATGACTATTACGATAGAGTTATATTTTTCTCAGTGTACATTTGTGGATGTGGATAACTTCACACCCGTACATATTTACATAATTTTTAAGAGGTTAAAAAATGTATAAACATATAATACCTATTAGTCTTGTCAACACACAATTTCAAACAGTAGAGGCATGCTACAATTGAGTTTAAAATAAAGTACAAATTAAAAATAGTATACAATAGGGCAAAAAGAGACAATAATTTGCTTGAATTTGTTTGTATCAATGATTGATGATTTAGTTTAACAAGATAGCTGAAGTTATTTGTTATATTTTTTGGTAGAAAGGTCATTATTTCAGATTTTTCTACATTAACATTTAAGCTGTGTGAAATACAATAACTATAACATTCATGTGCAGCATTATTAGCAATATATTGAAGTTCAGATGCATTTTTTGCTGATGTTCCAAAAGTTGTATCATCTGCATATATAATTTTGGTACTATGACTTGTACAAGATAGAGCTAAGTCATTAATAAAAACTAAAAATAAAACGGGGCCCAATATTGAGCCCTGCGGTACTCCCGTTGTTGTTCTAATAGTTTTAATGGTTAGTTATAAGTTACAATAAAGTACAATAGTGGAAACCAATTATATAATAACAAGCACCTAGGTGAGAACACCTGTATGTGCTGACAAAAATTACAATTTTATTTTAATTATATTTAACCCCCTGAGACAAAGCAAAAGTTAATTGCGGGTATGGTTGCTGTGTATTGAAACCTCCCCAATTGAAATCTACAAATGAAAAGCCTCTACAGGTAATTTGAACCAAGTTACATGACTATTATGATATAGTTATATTTTTCTCAGTGTACATTTGTGGATGTGGATAACTTCACACCTGTATCATCAATCATTGATACAAACAAATTCAAGCAAATCATTGTCTCTTTTTGCCCTATTGTATACTATTTTTAATTTGTACTTTATTTTAAACTCAATTGTAGCATGCCTCTACTGTTTGAAATTGTGTGTTGACAAGACTAATAGGTATTATATGTTTATATATTTTTTAACCTTATAAAAATTATGTAAATATGTATGTCTCAAAGCCGAATAAATATTATTATTTGTATAAAACCGTTTTCAGCCTACAGAAATAAATACCTTGGGTTAAAACTAGGCAGTGTTTAAGTGTAGCTCTTATCTATGTAAATAGTTAAAACTTGCAGACTTTAACCTGAAAACCTGTATAACATTTTGATCGCTAACAAAAGGGAACTATGAACTATTAATATTTTATAAATATTTACCAATTATCTATTTCATCCGGGTCAGACCAAACCAAATCACAAAATGCTCCCTTGTGGGGTATTTCTTGATTTCTTTCAAGTATCCTTATTTGGTCTAAAGTCTTTATATCAGGACTTAGTCCTCCATGAACACATAGAATTTTTTCATCTATTATCTGCAAAACAAATTTATTAAATGATTAATTATACTTAAACTACTATAAACACTTACAGCGGCAATGGTTAAAAAATCAAAAACACCACAGCAATATTTCCAAGCATTTACATTTCCATATTTAGTCATACATTCATCATAAAAACCATAAACTTGTGTTATTTGCCTACTTTCGTGATTTCCTCTTAACAGGGTGATCTTATTTGGATATTTAGCTTTAAGAGTAAGTAGTCTTGTAAAAGTTTCCAAACTATAGTACCCTCTATCAACAAAGTCTCCTAGAAATACATAGTTAGTATCTGGAACTTGTCCACCTTTCCGAAAAAGTTCCTCGAGATCATAAAACTAAAAAAAGAACTATTTTAATACAAAAAAATACACAAATATTACGCCTCTAACCTGTCCATGAATGTCCCCGCACACCGTTACAGGAGTAGAGACTGGCTGGACATTAGATTCTTCTACTAAAATACTGCACACTATATCACATAACTTTTTTAAATCATTTTCTGGTAAATATTTACATTGCTTTGCAATTTCTATCCAATTATCAAGTTCACTTGACATGTTTGTTTCTGATTTTTGAGAAAATGGCAAAAATGGCAGATGGCAGTTATTACTTTCAACTTGACAAATGACACCATAAAAGTGAACCCCTCCAATTGAGTTCGGCAATTCAAGTTCCTTTTCACTCCTTTTCAAATTCGAGAGAACAGATTTCACTTTATCCCTGCTAAATTGACGTAGAACATTTTGCATTAAATCATTTGATTATGTATTGATACATGATCTAATATTAAATCTTGTCCACAGAAGTAACAAACAAGTTCCGTATTTGACTTTCGATCAATGACATATATATGTCATTGCTTTCGATTAGTTTTAATTTTTACCTTCTTCTTTCAATTCATTTAAAACTTTGTACTTCTTTTTCTATTGGAACTATATGAAATATGAACCAACAGTCATATGTACAATATTGTTGACCAATCAGATTATTCCATCTACATATAAACAAACTGACGTCATAATTTTACGACTTTTGTCGTGCTTTTGTCATTGTAGTAAAAATAAAGTTATTCTGTCAGGTGAAATTCATGGCTGTATTTTTTTTTGGAAAATTATTTTATTAAGTGACATGTGCCCTTTTTTTGTGATTTTAATTTAGTAAGTACTTTAAACAGTAACGTTTTAAATGTATAAATTGATTTGTTAAACTTTTAACTAAAAGTTACATTGTCACATATTCGCGAGGTCATTGTCGATTTATGAATTATTTTAGGGGTCAATATAATCGCTAATTTCCAAAAATGGACGTAGACAACGCAGCTTCTGAAAGTCCTGTAACAGGAAATGGGGTCATAGATATTGAACAGTCCTTTTTGCAGCAATTTAGCTGCATGGGTACCACTGACAGAGATGAACTTATTCAGCAGTTACAAAAACTTCTTGGAACTCAACTAAATTACTCCACAGCAGCCTTTTTCTTGGATATGAACAATTGGTATTGTATATTTAATAAATTTACAATTCAGCTTTAATATATTTATCAATATCAGCTGTTTGTGTCAATGTTTTGACTGTTTTTCTTTATCAATTTAGAAATTAGATAATTGTACCTATTAGCAAACAACTAATGCTTTTTAAATGATATATTTAGCTCTTTCGAGACAAATGTCTTTTAGTTTTTTGTACCAGATTGTTTTAACCAGTTGCAGTACAAGTTAAATAATTGAATATGCTGTTAAAAGGTTCACACTCGCATATGCTCGTATTCAGAATCTTTGACTGGTATTGTATTGGATTTTCATTCCAACATAGTAACATACTATACTTTCTCTATAGACACAAGATTTGATTATAGTAAAATGAAACTTTGAACAAAATGAAATATTTAATCATAACTTATGTTAGGCATGTTTTTTACTTAAATCATTTACATAATTGGTCAGTTCAGGAATAATAACAAATTCCATATCAGAATTATTATGTTCACCTATTTTTTAACAACAGGGGTCCCAATATACTTCCCTGCGGAACACCTCTGATATAGTTAAATTTCCTCTGATTAAATGTTATTTACTTTTAACTTTTGTTTCCTCTTATTTAGATAATCCACACAGCACTACTATACTTTTTTATCAAATTTATATTTCTAATTAAAGTAAGGGACCCAGTAGTTGAGACCTTTAGAAACAAAAAATGAATATTGCAATATTTTTTTTTTATTTTTAACTTGAGTTAAAATTGTGTACTTTAACAGAATTATTAACATCTATATAATGGTAAACTAATAAGAAAATTTTAATTTAGTAGTTGACACTTGGTATATTCTGTAGTTGACATATATTATACAGCTACCCATCAACATTACATTTTTTGTTAATCTAAATCTCGGATTTTAATCAGTTTCTAGCACAACTCATACAGGGAAACTCTAGGTTTTCTATAATTTGAGATTTTTTAATAACACTATCATCATTTTCATTTAGCTTGAAGTGTGTTTTTGCTTCATTGCAGGCAACTAAGGCTACTACCTGATTTTCGTTATTGTTTAATACCTCCTGTATAATGCATATATGTGTTCTTTCTTCTTGCCTGGAAATGACACTAGTATGTAATTCCCTTCTTTGTACATGGAAGTCATATTATATTCCTTGTCCATTGTGTCTGTTTAAAAATTGATAATCTGGTATTGTATCATCAATCATACTAGCAATCGATTGGATGCTGTCTATGTAAAATTTATTAAGAGCATTTGGCATGTCAAAAATATTTTTTATAATAACATTATTTAGTTCAATTAAGGAGGTCCTTTCGCCACACCTCTCGCCTCAAATGTTAAAAAAAAGTTATTAGATTATGACTAAAATTAATTTTTTTCTAATAGTTGAAGTCCTTATTTATCTAATACTGAACTTTTAACTATACCTTACCTTGCAAATTTTTGAGTATTTGTCACGGTGCTTGGGAACCAACTTTAAATGAAAAGTTTATTTACTAGACTTTTTTTTCGGTCAAAGTATTTCTGAAGGACTATAGATTGGCGCAATATATTTTTTAAAATCGGTTCCAGCAGCCGTTTTTGATAAAACTCGATTTTTCATGAAAAAGTGACCTTTTTTTTTACTTTTTTGCTTGTAACTTGCGCATTTTACATTTTCTCGGCTTGCCACAAGTAAATTTCAATGGGAAAATGTCCGCTCTACAAAAAAGCATCAATGACTTTTTCTCTAAAATCAGCCGATTTTGAGTTAAATGAGATCTCAAATTTTAAACTTAAGCTTTATTCCAGCGTCTTATGAACTGATTAGATTTTGGGCAGAGTCGGAACATCTGGGGGGGTACTTTATAGGTGGTCATTTTTATATTTTATGGAATATATGTTATTTACGTTTGGAGAAGAAAATTCTTCAAATAAAAGTTACTTCTAATATAATTATCTATAATTTTTGTTCTCTACAAAATTTTCCTAAAATGGTCCGTATTCGAGAAATTTGACAAAATGTAAAAAAAAAATATTTTTTTATAAAAAATTTTAAAATAAAAGTTGTTTGTAATATAATTCTCTATAATTTTTGTTCTATACATAATTTCTCTAAAATGGACCGTATTCGAGAATTTTGAGAAAATGTGTAAATTTCGAATTTTGAAGAAAACTCAAAAACGGATAAAGAAAAAAACATTAAATTTTAAACTTAAGCTTTATTTCGGCCTGACGTGAAATGATTAGATTTTGGACAAAGTCGGAACATCTGGGGAGGTACTTTATGGGAGGCCGTTTTTATATTTTATGGAATATGTCTGTTATTTATGTTTGGAGAAGAAAATTGTTCAAATAAAAGTTACTTCTAATATTATTATCTATAATTTTTGTTTTATGTCAAAATTTCCTGAAATGGTCCGTATTCGAGAAATTTGACAAAATGTGCAAAATTCTGATTTTTATGAAAATTGTTGAACTTAAAGTTGTTTGCGATATCGATCTCTATAATTTTTGTTTATACATGATTTTTCTAAAATGGACCGTGATGGAAAAGTGTTAAATTTAAATTTTTCAGTATTTTCGTTTTCAATGAATATCTATAGAAAAATGTTTCGAGATGTATGTGGAAAATGTATATATTTAGTTTATCATCTAAACATTTATAGAGATGCTGCAATAGGTTGTACAAAATAACCGGAAAAAGCCTATAATAACTAGATAGGAAAGTCATGTGTTGGACACATCAGATTTTTTTTGGTGTATTTGTTTTTTGCAAAAATGTTGTATACTATATGAAAAAACAGTATAATTTAAAAAAAGATAACAAATGGACAAAAAAAAATTAACTCACCTTGTCATAACTTTCTTATGCAAAGAGCTATTTAAATGTTTTTTTTTTTTTCAAAACTGTGGAATTTAATTAGCTGCATTTTGTCTCAATTAATATGTGGTCTATTTTTAATAATAAAACCTGTAGCGGCTTTTAAACGTCGGGGCGAATGCCTCGGCCGTTGAATTGATAGCGGTTTTTTCCATTGTGATCGACGCTCCTCTTGTTGCACACACACTCTTGCAGTAATGTTTTATATCAAAATTTTCGTTAGTTATTTGCACTGGAGTGAAGATAAATCGTAAGTCATTAATTTTCTTCCAAAAAATTCTAGTACTTTAGAAAAATAATAGCTAGGTAATTGTGGCATAATTTTATTATATTATTAAATCAAACAAAACAAAATTAAAACAAATTATAGAAAAATGTAAAGTCAACAGGATCTTCAGTTTCAGTTGTATTAAATAATTTTGAACAGTATAACACTAGACATGTAGATTAACATGTAATTATTACGTACTATGATGAAAAATGTTGCAAAAATATAGTTTTCAATTAAATGGATAAAAATATTCGGAGAATTTTATTAACAATTAAAATATCTATACAGCAGTATGTATAAATATTGTACATGTCGATTACATTTTTGCCAGAGAAACATTTTACAATATTGTTAATAAGTACACAAATAAAAAATTACTCTAGCAAATATTAACACTGATCTCATACAAAGTATAGTAAATAGTACTAACTATTAATTCTATATATAATACAAATTTCAAAAGTATAGCAAGACTTACATTTCTAAAAATGTAAATTTAAGTTCCTTTTCAAAAAATGAAGAAGAAAATAAGAGAAAAGCCACTATGAATAATTTAGAATACACCAGTTTTTGTTTAAACATTACTATATTAACCACCACAGGTACTTTCATATTATGTATCACACTTTTTAATGGGATAAGTCGTCTGGAAGCTATTGTTTTTTAGGATTTTCAAGGACTTTCTGCTTCTTAATTTTGTGATCTGGTTTACTGGTTTGGATCTTTCTCTTTCCTTCTTGACTGTTTTTCCTTTCTGCGCATTTTTCCTGGGCATCTAATATGTACTGAGGATCTCTGATTTTCATACTTCGGGGTTGTCTTGGATCATTAATTTCTGGTAGTAGGCAATTGTAATAAAACATTTCTAATTTTTTTAACATTATATTTTTAAAAAAAGATTCATCTTTATGTACTTTCAGGCACACAAAATCGTGTAACGTCCATACTACAAAGTAACAGGTCGTTTTTTCCCAGATATTGAGTTGCCCTTGAACTTGATAAAAATAATTATGATAATAATTAATAATAAAAAGAAAACGCATCAAATTTTAATTTTCTTAACACCCTATATTTCGAAAACAAAGCGACATTCTAAAAAATGTTATAGTACATTTTTGTCTTAAAATTAGGTGAGAATTCTCCTCCTTTCTTTTGTCAGAGATTAGAAAACACCCTGTATATAAGAAGTTAAGTATAGGATGTATAAAAATACATTATAAAATTAATTAAAAATATACAGGATTTTCTCTAAAACGATACCAGAACAAAGTTATGTTTTTTTTTAATTGATATTTTTACTTTCCTATCTGTATACAGATATAAGGAAAGTATAGGAATCATGATTTTTTTCGACCTCGAGTTTTCGACGGATTTTTACGTTTTGAGGTCCCCTGAATCCGTTTTGACTATTTTCGCGATGATGTCTGTGTGTGTGTGTGTGTGTGTGTGTGTGTGTGTGTGTGTGTGTGTGTGTGTGTGTGTGTGTGTGTGTGTGTGTCTGTGTGTGTGTGTGTGTGTCTGTGTGTGTGTCTGTATAACGCATAACTCATGAACCGATACACGGAAAAACACCAAATTTCAAACTTAAGCTTTGTTCCAACGTCTAATGAGCTGATTAGATTTTGGGCAGAGTCGGAACATCTGGGGGGGTACTTTATAGGTGGTCATTTTTATATTTTATGGAATATATCTGTTATTTACGTTTGGGGAAGAAAATTCTTTAAATGAAAGTTACTTCTTATTTTATTATCTATAATTTTTGTTATATACAAAATTTTCCTAAAATGGTCCGTATTCGCGAAATTTGACAAAATGTAAAAAAATATTTTTTTTTATAAAAATTGTTCAAACAAAAGTTGTTTGTAATATAATTCTCTATAATTTTTATCCTATAGATAATTTCTCTAAATGGACCGTATTCGAGATATTTGAGAAAATGTGTAAATTTCGAAATTTGAAGAAAACTCAAAAATGGATAAAGAAAAAAACATTAAATTTTAAACTTAAGTTTTATTTCGGCCTGACGTGAAATGATTAGATTTTGGACAAAGTCGGAACATCTGGGGGGGTACTTTATGGGAGGCCGTTTTTATATTTTATGGAATATATCTGTTATTTATGTTTGAAGAAAAAAATTGTTCAAATAAAAGTTACTTCTAATATTATTATCTATAATTTTTGTTTTATGTAAAAATTTCCTGAAATGGTCCGTATTCGAAAAATTTGACAAAATGTGCAAAATTCTAATTTTTATGAAAATTGTTGAAATAAAAGTTGTTTGCGATATCGATCTCTATAATATTTGTTTATACATGATTTTTTTAAAATGGACCGTAATGGAAAAATTGTAGGAAAAGTGCTAAATTTAAATTTTTCAGTATTTTCATTTTCAATGAATATCTATAGAAAAATGTTTCGCGGTAGATGTATGTGGACAATGTATATATTTAGTTTATCCTCTAAACATTTATAGAGATGCTGCAATAGGTTGTACAAAATAACCGGAAAAGGCCTGTAATACCTAGATAGGAAAGTCATGTGTTGGACACATCAGATTTTTAATTTTTAAAATTAAAATTTCAACTAATAATATTATAATAGGAATTTATAATTAAATATTTTTTTGAAATTTTCTATTAAAAACACCGATCCGGGTAGATTGTTTTCAAGAAATTACTGGGAATTTTTAATAAACCGTTTTATTGCATTGTAAGTAATACTTTATCTGTGGGTAGAAATACCAATCCAATAACAATTATACCAATCCAAAAACTATTACGTTAATGGGCTTAATCTCTTAAGACTTAATCCAATGATACGTGACAGCGGTAAATTTTTTGAATCTAAGAAACGTTTCCTGAAGTAATTAGGCAAAAATAAAAGACTGTATTTTGTGTTTTAGGTTTTAAATATTATAAAAAACGATGGAAAGTCCATAACTTTTAAATCATTCTAAAATATACCTTTTTAAAAAAATTATGCATTCAAAGTAAAACAAATGATGGACTTTTCATCATTCTTTATAATATTTAGAACCTAAAACGCTTAATAAAGTCTTTTATTTTTTGCCAGTGAAAAACACCATTAGGTTTATGAAATTTTTTCTACATCTGGTTTCTGAGATATCGATCCACCCTATATATATATATATATATATATATATATATATATATATATATATATATATATACACTATTTAACAAATAGTTTTAGAAAAGATCTAATACAGTGCCCCTCACTCCATACTGTTGTAAAGTATTAAGGAGAAATTGATAAGGCACTGTATCAAATGCCTTTGCTAAATCCAAGAACACTGCAATACATTTATCACCCTTATCCAAAGTAAGTTTGATTCGGTTAACAAGTTCAAACATTGCATCGTTAGTACTAAACCCTGTTTTAAACCCAAATTGCTTTTCACTGAGAATATTATTTTTGTGTAGATAGTCATGCAAACGTATTTTAATGCATTTTTAAAAATTTTAGCAAATGTGTTTATAAGACTAATAGGTCTGTAAATAGCTATGTTTATTTATTATTAGAAAAATCGTGTGAGCCAGTGTTATTAATGGAGAACTGTTATATACTTTTAACCCTTCCACAAATAAAACATTCCATGGCATTTGTATTAAACCTTTGAATAATGGTCACTATTTCTTAAATGTATGTCCTAACATGTCTAATCTTTTGACAAAAAAAAAAATAGCATGTGAAATTTATAACGGTAATGCTAAGCTTCATTGTTAATAATTTTAAAATTCAATTCCAATATAGATTCTATGATAAGTTGTTGAACCTTGAAAAAATTGGTATGTCAAAGCAAAGTTGGTTTCCCTTTGCTTTATTTTGAAGTACTTGAAATCTTTGTAGACAAGAAATAGGGTTACCAATAGTAAAAATTTGGAAAAATTATTGTATATACAAGTGTTTTACACAAAGGACAAATAGCCAATTTTTCCCATATATTAGGTTTTATTTGTGCTTGTGCGTTAGCATTAGATAATTATAATAATAATTATTATAATTATGTATGACTAGAGGGCGGAATATATGCATCAAAATATAACAAAATATGCGCATATATATGCATCGTTTTTACCAAAGATATGCAGTTATTTTGTCCAATTATGCCTAAATATGCAAATGCATATTTGTTAAAAATACTTAAAAAAAAGTAGGGGGTGGGTAGCTCAGTGGTTAGTGCGTTGGACTGTGGACTTAGGGGTCCCGGGTTCAAATTCCAGCCGGGACGCGATTTTTTAAATTAATTAATTTATTTGAAAATTAATTCTGATGCCTAGCGAATATTTCCACTTGACCATTCACTGTTGGGTTCTAATTAACATTGCTGTTCCTAATTTGGTACGCTATCAAAGCCATTACACGAAAAAAAAAAAAACAAAAGAAAATATGTAATATAAAAATTTATTTAAAACAAACGAAACACAAAAACTAGTAGAAGTTAAGTATAGAATAGTATAAAAATATTAAATAGTAATATTATAAAAGGAATTTATAATTAAATATTTTTCGAAATTTTCTATTAAAAATTTTTGTCTTCTGTCTGTAAAAATATGTTTTGATATAGAAAAGGTCCTTTCAACATCTACCGAAGTAATAGGACAATACCGTAATTTTGGAAGTAATGTACAGGGCCAACGTAAAACTTCTTTGGAAAATTTTCCCTCAAAAATGTTTTTCACTTCCCTTATTTCATTGAACCCTTCATTCTTTAATAAAGTTGTATTTAATTTTTTTCTAATCTTAAGGCCTATGTCACCAGGAACATTGTTACATTTATCGGAAACTGTTGCAATAAAACTTGTTGATTCGATTAAACTTAAATTTTTCTTTTCCAATGAAATTATTACATCAGGTAAAAAACTAAAATTAACCTTTATAAACACAACTTGCTTAGGCACAAGGGGATTTTTTTAACAATTCTTTACTTTGCACTACACATTGTGAATTGTCTTCTATATCCAAAATTAAATCCTTAATTGCTTCAAAATTTTCTGCATAGAATATAGCTGCTTTAATCCATGTCCCCCATCGCGTAATTACGGGTTCCGGGGGCAAACACACCCCTACCATTCTCTCTTTATACAACTGCACTCTTAAAGGGGCTTTTAAAAATATTTTTTTCACATTCGAAATTAGCTTGTTAACCAAGGGATATTCTGTTCTCACAGTTTCTGCAACTAAGTTTATTCCATGCAGAAGACAAGTAACGTGGACCATATTTGGATAAAATATTTTTAAGTTTTGCCCTACTTTTATCATATATGGTGCTGCGTCAGACAAAAACACTAAGAACTTCTCTGAGGGAATTTGATTTGGTAAAAAAAATTCTGCTAGAGATTGTTGAATAAATCGGGGTAACAGTTGTATTGTTAGTTTTTTCTGTTTTGATGCAATTAAATATGATGTACCTGGTTCATTTTCTTTTAAGGCTCCAATCATAAGATGTACCATATATCTTCCACAAACATCTGTGCTTTCATCAACAATGATGTAAAACTTTAATTTCTTCTATTACATTTATATATATAGCATGTACATTTTTTTTTTCTGAGTGTAGATTCGTCAGGAATGGTTTGATTGCAATATTTTTGTAAAAATTCTCTTAGATGTAGGTTTTGTAACTTCTTTAATGGAATATTTGCCGCAACAAGAGCTTTGCACAAGTCCTGATTAAATACCTCCTTGTCACTTTTTGTTTTGTCGGCGTTTTGAAATGACCTCACAACGCATTGTTGAACCGGTTGTGATTTCATTTTTTGCAATTTGGCTTTATGCAATGATGTTTTCACGTGTTGAACCACTTTGAACTTTTTTTCGCAAACCACTATTTTGGCACAAACTTTACAAAAAACTTTATCCTCATTGATTTCCAACTCTGGAAAGTTAATAATCCACGAAGAAATTCTCGACATTTTAGGACACTTAAAACAACAAATTATTACAAGACTTCACTATGCAAATAACGAGGATACTATCTCATTAAACTGAATGAAAAACATTCAAAATATTCCGATGTTAGGGTAGATTGGTTACAAGAAATTACTGAGAATTTTATATAAACCTTTTTATTGCATTGTAGGTAATACATTATTTGTGTAAATACCATCTATTAACAATAAGCTTAATGGGCTTAATCTCTTAAGTATAATTTATAACCACCGTAACGTAACTTAACTTAACGCCGTAGAAACTTAACCTAAGATATAAAAATAAAGTCTATTTATAAATGTCCGTAACGTAAGAGTAGAGCATGCGTGTTGATTTCAGAGATTATCAAATTATTGACAACCTTATGAAATAAACAAGTGTAAACTATGTACTTAACCTCTAAATAAAACTTATAAATTATGATTTTGCTATATAGAAAGAATATATTAACTACTTTAAAAGCAATAATATAAAAATATAATAAAACAAAATAGTTTACCGAAGATGTTGATTGTTTTTGAGCAATAATGAGAATTTAATCTTTCCTAGCAAAAAAGTTTTGTCTTATTTCAGTTCTAGACTTGATGTTTATAGGTATATGCAGCTACACTCATATCTCATAGATAGTTTATCCCCAATAACATAAACACAAATCATTCATGATAATGTATGTCCACCAAAAAGGAGAATGATAGTTTACAAATGGTATTTTTCTATTTATTTATAAAAAAAAATAAAAATAATAATTGACAGTTATCACATGCTGAACGCAGAATTATCTCATTGGCTAACCGTAAGGTCTTAAGTTAAGTTATGTTGTTAAGTTAAAAGTTGGTGAACTTTCTACGGTACGTTAAGTTCTTAAGTTACGTTACGAACATTATAAATAAGTATACGTAAATTCAATATTTCAACTTCTTAAGTTAAGTTCTTAAGTTACGTTACGGCGGTTATAAATTAAGCTTTAAGAAGGTAAAAACCCAGTGCATGCCACCCTCCAAGAACTAATTAACAAGAATTTACAAGAAGTGACACTTAAAAACAAATACAAAAATTTAAAAGGTCTTTATTTCAAATATATCTGTATAATCTGTTAAAACAGTTTTTGATTTGCACAGTATAGTAATACATTTTTTTTTTTTCGAAAATATGCAATATTTTCTTAAATTTTCTGAACTTTGGTAAAATATGCAAAAAAATGCATATATATGCATTTTGCATATATTCCGCTCTCTATATATGACTAATTGAAAATTATGCAGTAATTTTATTTACTTACAAAAATTAGTAGTCGAATTTGTTACACCTACTAATTCTATGCCTTAAATTAGAAATTTTATTTAAAATAATTTAATTTTAAGGAATTTGCAAGCTGCTGTATGTTCTTATTTTGACTATGAGAACCCAAATCCTTTGCCTCAGATGAAACTGGTTGCAGATCCTTTTGCAAATGAAAATGAGAGTGTAGAGCCAAACGTAAGGTAAATATTAAATTTAATTTATTTTTGGTTTAGCAGAAAAACAATTCAAACAATCTCTGGGACATCTAATTATATCTTTTTTTTTTTTATATATATATATATATAAATAAAAATTTCCTTGGTTTAATCGGTCATAATTTTTATTTTCAATCGTTAATCACTACATATGTTTCGAAAATTTATTTTATTCCATCTTCGGGTGCAGTCAAAAGTTAAAAATTAAAAAAAAAGGGGACGATTACAAACAGTTTTAAATTTTTAAAATAACAAAACCCCATCTTTTTCTTTCATTTTGTGATGGTGTTTTTTTTTTTTATTAAATGAATAGATAGAACATTTATTTGAAACTTGTTTATTTAGATTCAAAAAGACTTGGCATGTTTCGAATAGTGGTAATGAAACGTGGCCAACTAATTGTTACGCTCAATGTTCAGATGGTCATAATTTAGGCGGAGATAGGGTACCTCTTCCATGTTTAAACCCCGGAGAAGGCTTTCAGTTGTCTGTTGAATTGGAAGGGCCCTCTGTTCCAGGCATTTACCAGAGCAAATGGAGATTATGTACATCAAAGGGTTCCTATTTTGGTGGTAAGTAAAAACTTAACAATAATCATAACTTAGTATATTTTTTATTTATTTACGGTTATTTTCAATTTTACTCAGAGGTGAAAAGACCAGAAATATACAGTACTGAAGTGAAAATATAATAATATATATTGCTCACTTATAAATATTAATAGATTTAACAAAAATGACAGTCTCTATTATAATAGCCTATGTTCTATATGCCTATTGTTCGATGGTTTAGGCTTTTGAAACTTCAGATCAAATTGAGATTCAACCCATTTAATACTGGGTCCATTATTTCTGCCAAACTTGTATGAGCAATTATAAACTTCACATATAAAAATGTTTTCTTCGGTTGTAAGCATCTTATTTACAGACAGTGTTGTATACCCTGACAGATGAGTTTGTTTAAAACAAGTTTGACAGCAGTGTCACTTGTTACAATTTTGGTACTGTATATTTACATATGTATATATATAAAATTGTTTGTCCTGACTGACTGACTGACCTATCAACGTACAGCCAAAACTACTGAACCTAGAAAGCTGAAATTTGAAACAGGTTTATTTTATAACGTAAGCATCCGCTAAGAAAGGATTTTAGCTTTAAAGGGGTGAAATGGGAGGAAATGAGGGGAGGGAGCTTTTAATGAAAATCTTTGTTCTTTAAAGTTAGAAACATGAAAATTTAAATTACTGCTACTGAGCATAAATAAATAAATAAATAATGACGTGAAAATTAATAAAAATTATTAAAAATTATTAAAAATTAATAAAAAATTAATAAAAATTATTAAAAATTGATAAAAATTAATAAAAATTAATAAAAATTAATAAAAATTAATAAAAATTAATAAAAATTAATAAAAATTAATAAAAATTAATAAAAATTAATAAAAATTAATAAAAATTAATAAAAATTAATAAAAATTAATAAAAATTAATAAAAATTAATAAAAATTAATAAAAATTAATAAAAATTAATAAAAATTAATAAAAATTAATAAAAATAAAAATTAATAAAAATTAATAATAATTAATAAAAATTAATAAAAATTAATAAAAATTAATAAAAATTAATAAAAATTAATAAAAATTAATAAAAATTAATAAAAATTAATAAAAATTAATAAAAATTAATAAAAATTAATAAAAATTAATAAAAATTAATAAAAATTAATAAAAATTAATAAAAATTAATAAAAATTAATAAAAATTAATAAAAATTAATAAAAATTAATAAAAATTAATAAACATTAATAAACATTAATAAACATTAATAAACATTAATAACAATTAATAATAATTATTAAAAATTAAAATTTTTTTTAAAAATTATTAAAAATTAATAAAAATAAATAAAATTTAATAAAAATTAAGAAAATTTAATAAAAAGTAATAAAAAATAATAAAAATTAATAAAAATTAGTAAAAATTAAATTAATAAAAATTATTAAAATTAATAAAAATTAATAAAAACTAATAAAAATTATTAAATTTTTTTTTTAAAATGAATAAAAATGAATAAAAATGAATAAAAATGAATAAAAATGAATAAAAATGAATAAAAATGAATAAAAATGAATAAAAATGAATAAAAATGAATAAAAATGAATAAAAATGAATAAAAATGAATAAAAATGAATAAAAATGAATAAAAATGAATAAAAATGAATAAAAATGAATAAAAATGAATAAAAATGAATAAAAATGAATAAAAATGAATAAAAATGAATAAAAATGAATAAAAATGAATAAAAATGAATAAAAATGAATAAAAATGAATAAAAATGAATAAAAATGAATAAAAATGAATAAAAATGAATAAAAATGAATAAAAATGAATAAAAATGAATAAAAATGAATAAAAATGAATAAAAATGAATAAAAATGAATAAAAATGAATAAAAATGAATAAAAATGAATAAAAATGAATAAAAATGAATAAAAATGAATAAAAATGAATAAAAATGAATAAAAATGAATAAAAATGAATAAAAATGAATAAAAATGAATAAAAAAAATAAAAATGAATAAAAATGAATAAAAATGAATAAAAATGAATAAAAATGAATAAAAATGAATAAAAATGAATAAAAATGAATAAAAATTAATAAAAATGAATAAAAATGAATAAAAATGAATAAAAATGAATAAAAATGAATAAAAATGAATAAAAATTAATAAAAATTAATAAAAATGAATAAAAATGAATAAAAATGAATAAAAATGAATAAAAATGAATAAAAATGAATAAAAATGAATAAAAATGAATAAAAATGAATAAAAATGAATAAAAATGAATAAAAATGAATAAAAATGAATAAAAATGAATAAAAATGAATAAAAATGAATAAAAATGAATAAAAATGAATAAAAATGAATAAAAATGAATAAAAATGAATAAAAATGAATAAAAATTTAAAAAAATTAAAAAAAATGAATGAAAATCAATAAAACTAATAAAAAAGTCATGTATTTTTTTATATTAATAACACGACTATATGTGAGCAAAGTCGCGAGAAAAACCGCGGGCAATAGCTAGTTGTATTATAATTCAGTTAAAATATTTTGGTAGTAAAATTAAATCTTTATTAAGTATATAAAATTACTTTTAGATCCAATGTGGGTAATAGTAACAGTCGTGGAAGAGGGTACAATAGCCTTGACGAATCAATTGTCTCATTTTAACGAATTAGGAGCGCTACCACCCACAAGCAATGCTTACAATCCCTTCTCGCCCCATCAGATCCACATAGGAAACAATCAGGTAAAACATATTTTTAATTAATAAATTTTTGTATAAAAATAAATGATTTAGCACAATTTAACTTAGTCCAAAAGTTGATATTTATTATATTTTTAAATAAAAATTAATTACAGAGAGAAAGTTTCTATAATGTTTGTTTCATTAGAAAATATTCCATATGAGCTGAGCATGTCACTATAATTCCAATTTGATCACAGATAATTCAATAAGAAATTTTATTCTAAGTTAATTCGTACGTTTGAAAATCAAGACTAAGGTAACAATAATCTTTAGGCTCTAATAACTTATTTATTTGCACCATGATTTACGTGTAACACAGGCTAGTCTTTGTAGTTTTGAGATATTAGCTCTCGTAGTAGCTAAACTAGTTCTGTTTCTCCAGGCTACAGCCCCATAAGTGATGATAGGTCTCACTATTTTTGTATACATCTATCGCAGTGTGTTTGGGTTTCATTCCCATCTTTTACCTGCAATGTTTCTGCATACTATTAAGGTTTTTATGGCTTTATTTACTTTACTACTTTCTTCTCATGTATGTTCCAGAGAAGTTTGTTTTCCTATTAATTTTACTTCTTTTTTCCATTCTATATCTCATCTAATTTAATAGTTTTAAAATTTTTCTTGCTTTGGTGGGATTTATACTAAGTCCCACCACTTGGTACCATGTTTTGGTCTTTGAGCTATATCACACAGGATATTTCTAAACTTGCCTCTAGCAAATATGACTATGTCGTCGGCATAACCTTGACAGGGTATGCCGAGGTTAGTCAATCTGCATAGAAGTTCGTCTACGATTAGGCTCCACATTAGTGGGGATAGAAGACTTTGTGGACAGCCTCTGGTTGTGCAGAAGGAGACGGTGTCCTGTCCTATCTGTGTCTATACAATTATTGTAGATACCAGCTGAGCCATTCATTCATCTGAATGTGGTGAAAAAGAAAATAGAATTGGATTGATTTTTCAATCACACTTTGAAACATAGTCTAATCAACAAGTACAAAAGCGTGTTTTTGGGACATACTATTACGAAAATTATGTTCAATAGCTCATTCGATTCGGAATAATGTCTAGATCAATGTGTGAAGAAAAAGTTTGCAGTGCATAAAAAATTGCAAAAGTTATAAACAATTAAACACCTCAAAAACGTGGTGTTTGGTTTTTCGCCTGTAGTTTGTAAACTATAAATATTTTTGGATTTTTTAAAAAAGATCCTTAAAGAGGAGGAAATTTGCTATAAATAAGTTCCGACTCCCGGAACTGTACCTCCATTATTTATAAGTTTAATTTAACGCTCAAAGTAGCCATTTTTAGATTGCGCGCACGGCGTCGAAACCGAGTACGTTACATAAAATAATTTTTTTAAGTTAATAAAATTAAATTCAAAAATTTAAAAAAATTACGGTGTATTCTAAACACTTAGAAGAATTCATTCCCGTTGGAATTTTTCATAAAAATTAATCTTCCAACAAAGTAGGTTATTGTTAATTAACAAAATTTTTAGAATTTCTCCCATCATTACAAATTGATAAAAATATTAAATAATTACCGTAAATTTTTTTTGCTTCGTGGAGTTCTTTTTATATACATATAAAACAAAATAGCTTCATAAAAGTTTAAAAAATGTTAATACTTTGTTTATAATAGCTACTATATCGAATTGGGACAGAACCTTGCAAACAACATATTACCTCCAGATGACTTTGAGGAACAGTTAGACATACTTGAAAACACTATGTATTTACACCATGTAACTGAAATAGAAATAAAGCATGTTATAAATACATTAAAATCTAAAAAAGCGCCCGGATGGGACAAAATAAGAGCTGAAACGATTAAGGAAATTAAAAATGAAATTTTACAACCCCTAACCTATCTACTAAATAAAAGCTTTAATGACGAATGCTTTCCAGAATGCCTAAAAATTGGAATTATCAAACCGCTCTATAAAACAGGTGACAAAACGTTGACTCAAAATTATCGACCTATATCATTGTTGTCAATTTTTTCGAAAATATATGAAAAAATCCTTAAATTGAAAATAACACAATTTTTAAACAAATTCAAAGTCGTAAATGATAATCAGTATGGGTTTAGAGAAAAAATATCGACGGAAGATGCAATACATGCTCTAATCTCCAAACTATACCATACTTTAGATACAAAAACACCTGCAATTTGCATTTTTGTGGACCTCTCAAAAGCGTTTGATACGGCATGTCACACGCGTTTACTAGAAAAAATTAAATGTATGGATTGCGTGGAAAAATATATAATATTTTAGAAAGTTATTTAAAAAATAGAACGCAGTACGTGAACATCAATGGAGTATTCAGTGATCCAAAAACAATTACCTATGGCGTTCCGCAAGGGACTGTACTGGGACCTCTTCTATTCACTCTATATATAAATAGCTTGATGACATTACATACAAATGGAGAAATAATCAGTTTCGCCGATGATACTGTCATAACTTATAGCTCAAAAAACTGGCACACGCTAAAAACAGAAATTCAAGATGATTTTAAAGCAGTTAAAAAATGGTTTCAACTCAATAAACTAACATTAAATACCGAAAAAACGAAATATTTACCATTTACCTCTTATGTAAATAATTTGCCGAGTTTTGGTCCAATACATATAGATGACAAAACTCAAATACCTAAAGCATCGTCAATTAAGTACCTAGGTATTACTTTAGATAGGCATTTGAAATGGGATCTACAAATTAAAAATATTACTTATAAACTTAGAGGTTTGGTACATAAATTTAAGTACTTACGCGACTTTTTAAATGAAGATCAGCTGAAAACTTTATATTTGTCTCTGGTACAATCGCATCTTACTTATGGTATTATTGGGTGGGGTGGTGTGGCAGACTGCCATTTAAAGCAGTTAAAAAATATACAAAAATGGCTAATCAAGCTTATATTTAAAAAACCTGTAACTTATCAGAGTGACGCATTATTCAGTGAAAGTACATTTTTTGATATGAGACAGCTATACTGCCAAAACATTCTTTTAAACACTTTTAAAAAAAAAATCCAAGTAACTTCTCCTCAACATAATTACCCTACTAGAGGTAAATGCACTTACCTTCCAATAACTTCAAAGACTGTTGGTCAACGCTGTACCAATTATTTTGCTCCAAGATTATCCAATATGTTACCAGATTACATTAAGGATATTAATAAACTTTCCTGTTATAAATATGCTATAAAAAATTGGATAGCAAGTAATAACAGATATATTTTTAATAGCCTAATTGATTTAAGATATCTAAAATAATTTATAATTAATAAATTTTCCACTTCAAAAATTAAAAAAAAAATAATAATACTTAATAACTATATTTCATTATGAATTAAATATCGAATATGTCTATATTTTATCTCCCTGTTACTATTTGTTCTACTGTTTGCTTGTTATGTTCTATTATTTGTTTTATTACTTGTTTTATGTTATATTATATGCTTTGTTACTTGTTTCATTATTTGTTTATCATGAATTTATCTATTTATTTATTATTCTATATCGAATTTTATTTGTATTTAAAAAAAAAAAAATTTAAAATATCCTAGCTCGCACACAGGCATTACAATGTCTCAGCAAGTTACCAATGTTTATATTTAAATTAACTATGTAATGGGGCATGTTCAAAAATTTTGAAATTTTTTTTATGAATAATAGAGTTGAAAATAAAACTACATTTTTTTTATTTTTTTTTTATCTATTCATTTGCCGGAGTTATGAATTTTTTAAAAATTTATGACGTCACCGGGAATAGACCAATAGGAGCTAGCGCACAACGTTGCCGGCTAGAAGGTTTACGAGAAGTGATGTACGTTCGTTTGTGTACTCCTTCTTAATTTTAGACTTCTAAAACATTGTTAAACAAATATCTTTTAAATACATAATATCAAATGTTTTTTGAAAGTATTATTTCTGTTTAAACTTTTACCATATTTAAAGTTTCATTGTTTTAAAAGTCACTTAATAATTCAGAAAATGGCAAAATGGCAGCACTGTATATGGCAGCTGTCATAGTGTCTCGATCAAGAATTTATTTGGAATTTGAGTGTTTAATTTTGTACTTTTTATAAATATTATGACTACGAAAAAGTGTTTTGTTCCAGAATGTGATAATGATTCACATTCATCTTCAAAAATATTTATTAGTGTTCCTAGAAATTTGGAAAGAAGAAAATCAACCTTCTACTGGCGATGTTTCTCGTGAACTTTTTAATAAAAATACACCGGATTATCAAGATGTAGTAGCAATTTCTGCGAATTGTCCCCTTCAGGAAATTGAAAATTCTTAGGTGTATAACCTAAAAACCCTTCTGGAAGAAAATGCAGAATCTCCTGAAAGTTTTGAAGATACCGAATGTATTCATCATTTTGTGGAAGAACTAGTGATAAAGAAATAATAGAAAAATGTGGGTATTTAAACAAACTGGTTCCTGGATCCCATATAATGGCAGATAGGGGTTTCAGAATATTCAGCTACTTGAAAACATGGGATGCACTTTAGTAAAGCCACACCTAGTGTATCACAGAATGAAAAAAGTTCTCCAGATGTACAATTAAGTAAAAGAATAGCATCTCTAAGAATACATACATGTGGAAAGAGTTATAAGAAGGGTTAGTTAATTTAACATGTTAAAACCACATTCGTGTGTGAATTTTAAGCAAGTACATTTACTTAGTAATATCTGCATAATTGCTTGTTTACTTACAAGAACCTATTTTGTAAGAGTAAATATTAATTTAATAAACTTTTTTGTTTGTTTTTTAATTTAATTTACCTAATTATCACATTTCAGGGATTATAATGAGTTTTTAAACAGCCAATGTAATTTTTGATAAAAATTTAACTTTTCGAGCAAATCAAAGAGGAATGAGTACCTGTATATGCATAGATTTTTTTGGGACTAAAACTACCAAAACAAAGGCACCTATTTACAGCAGTTTAAAATGAAACATTTTAACAAAAACGCCTATGTCGCGGTGATAAATATTAAAAACAACCAAGTTCAGTTGAATGTGGTAGCAAAGTCTATATATTCCAATAAATCGGGTAACTACATGTGGTATCACTGGTGATAAATTTAAAAATATCACAATTCTTGCTACCTTTTTCAAAAAACCAGAAAGTGTGCCTTCTTATCAATCCTTTATGAAAATGACAACAGTAATAAATGTGAAAAAAAAAAAAATTTATGTTGCTATTCGTTATTACGATAGTTAAACATGTTTGCAGTTCCATTTATTTTTTATGAAAATCTAAGTAAAAACCAATGTCAAAAGGTTATAAGTTTTTTTCTGTCAAACCAAATATATCACAAAATTAAAAATTGATCATAGGTCAAGCTAAAGTAATACCTTTATTGATAGTAGCTTTAAAAAAGGAGAAAGAATAATATTGACTTAAGTTATTATTATTAACATTGGCGATTTTTAATAAAAACTTTTCAATTATTGTTTACAAACAAAAATATAAAAATCTGTGAAAATTTTATTTATCAACCTTTTAATAAAAAATGAGAAAAATGAAGTAAAAAACAATTTATTTACAAATAAAAAAAATATATATACGAATCCTAAGAATATAAAAGTACCGATTTATTTTCCTGTAGTGGATGAAGAGGTTTCTTTAACAATCTAGCCAAGTGTACATCAATATTTACGCATTTTGATAAATTAGAGCCTTTCCAATAACACTGAGTAGATGTTACAGATGGTTCCTCACTTCTTCTATGAAGCCACATGTTCATAACCACCTGAAAAAAATAAAAGAGATATGCAGTTACAAAATAACTATATAACCAGCTACAAAATGCTCTGAACGAATCTAGTAAAGAACCTCGGATTTTCAAAAGTTAAAAAAAAAAACAATCTCACCACATTTTTGAAATATAGAGCTTTTCGAAAAAAACTGCTATTTTTAAAAGTACAATTTTTTAGGCTATTGAGTATTATAAAATAAAAAATTACGGGATGCTTTGTTAGCTTCAAACGAATCCAGCAGAGCACCCCAGTTTTTTTTTTAAACCACACCACGTTTTTTGGCTCCTACAATATTATAAAATATTCGAAATTTGGCATTTTTAAAAAAATTCGCAATTCCTTGCTGACTTCAAAGTTTTTTTTCTGAAAACAAATATACTTACCACATTTTTAGGATTTTAAAACAGCCTAAACATGTGTCATAAGTAGTTGTTTTTATATATAAAAAAACAAATTAAAAAACTGAAGTGTCCTGCTGACTTTGTTCCAACAAAGCACCCTGTATTATTTAAAAATAGCAATTTTTTTAGTAAAGTTTTACAATATTTCAAGAGTCTAAAAATGGGGTGTGGTTTTTAGAAAAAAGCTTTAAAAAACCGAATTGCTCTGCTGGCTTCTTTCGAAGGTTAGCAAGCACCATGTATTTTTAAAAATATAATATTTCGAGTGCATAAATATATGGTGTTGCTGTTTTTAAAGAAAAAACTTTATAAAACAGAGGTGCTTTGCTGACTTCGTTCGAAGGCTATCAGAGCATTTTAAGTTTTGCAAAAAAACGAGGAGCATAAAATTTTTGAAAAGGGTATAAAAATAGCCTAAAAATATGGCATAATTTTTAACTCAAAATTTCATAGGTGCTCTGCAGCATTCTTTGGTATCATAATTATTACTAGGTTCACTAACAAAATCTGTTTCTAGATTATTTTAACACTTGCTGCGATTACAAAAAATGTCTATATGTCAAAATTAGAAAAAAAATATTTATAGAAATAAAAGGCCTTATACACTGTTTATTATATGTGATATAAAAACAAAAAAGCATAATAAATATTACAAACCTTGACATGCAGCATTGTGCACTAAAAATTTCATTTTTGTTAATTACAACAAGCACATCAGAAGGTTTTTGCCATACTTTATGTTTAGGTGTAATTTGTCTCCTTCTCTCTTATGGAAAAAGAAATTATCCCCATATTCTTGCTTGGCAGATCTAAAAATAAAACCTGAGATAAATATGTTTTACTATAAGGTGTATTGGCTCCATATAAACTGTAAATACCTACTATTAAAACAAAGTCTTACCTTCCTGACTTTTGTAAACTGAGTATTGTTAAAAAATGCAGTAATCATCTCGGTAATTATATTTTCGTTTACAATGGGTAAAACACTTGATTCAACTTTTATAAATCCAGCTGATCCATATTAATAATAAAATTAAACCAAAACAAAAAACTAAGGTTAGGTGTTAGGTGGTGTTAATGTCACTTAGATGTGCGTTCACTTCGACATTCTGTGTGTCGGTTTGTTCGTTGGCTTGGTTTTGTATAACAAAAAAAACTTCGACACAAGATGATTGGTCTATTCCCGATGACGTATAATTTCAAATTTTAAATTTCAATTGGGCTTAATTTAAAAACTTTTGGCTTTTTTAACGAACTGACTATTTAGAATAACTTGTATAGCGACTAACTATTACAATATAATTTATAAAACAGCATATCTCACATGTGAACATGGCCCATTGTAATTTATATTTCTTTTTTTTTTTTTTTTGAATAATACTATAGTGAATCAACGTATAATAAAAATGATGGCACACTTTTTTATATTAATAATAACTTAGAAGTTAACGTGAACATAGTAAAATTTAGCGAAGTTAGTGTCTTAAGACTATTAGGTGAAATAAATGGCACAAATTATGCAGTTACTGCCATAGAAATAATATAGAAGACCAATATAAACATAACATTTAAGCAGAAATTGAAACCTACTGTGCATAAAAACGCGTCTCTGCGCCTGACATCGCAAAATAGTGTGTCTAGAAGCTTGCGCAATATGCATGACTTGTCCCTGTAGTGTTGCCAAATATATTAAACATACCTAACAGAAAAGAATTTGAAATTAATTAATTTTTAAATTATATGATTTAAACAGTTTATATCTACGAAATATCGCCACAAAATAACTTATAAACATTTAAATAATCAACTAATAATATTTATGTGTAATTACATTCCCAAAAATATATACAAATACCGTATTAATGTCATTAATACCGTATTTTTAATGTTCAATAAGCGATTCACCTACAAATTCAATATTGACCTGACAATAGCACTAAAATCCGGTGTTTCAAGGCTATATGACGCTGCCCTTACAGGACCGTTTGTAGTTTATTATTTATGCCGCGTTTGAGAATCCACATCGGATGCATCTGAGATGTAGTAGTAGTAAATCTTTGATCACGTGATTCAGTATACGTAAATGTAATGGGACAGATGTGTCCGATGTGGATAAAAAACGCTCGAGATGTAAAAAATGCATCCGATGTGGATTCTCAAACGCGGCATTAATTACATGATGAAAGTGGCATTTTATTTTTAGTTTTGTGTAGTGTTTAGTCAAATCCTAGGTACAATAAAAGACACTTTTACATTGGCTAATGAAAATGTAATCAATGTATTAGGCAGCTGTTATATTTATTACAAGATTTATGTCTGCAAATCTAAACCTACCTAAGAATTATAATTATGTAAATAGAGAGCTGTATATTTATATACAGGCTGCCCAGCGACGGGGAGACATTATCGATATCGGTTTTAAGGCATTTTAAAACATAAACCCGATCTCAACAATCTTAGGAACTCTTCTGTCACTCGATATTTTAATCGGTACTTCCTCTTCGCTTTTTGGCTGGCACAACAATTATTTACATTTCTTCATTCCTTACCGCGTTCGAACCAGTAAGGTTTAAAGAAATTTAAAAAAAACCTACTTAAAAATAAAGATGTTAATGATTTTCTTATGGATCCCATCTTCAGATCTTGACTTAATGTATATAAAACTGTTTCCTTTTCTAACAAAAAGAATCCTAGAAATCGGGCAACGTGGTAAAGAATTATCGCTCAACATACTTAAAAAATATTTCAACGAATTGAGAATATCCTACCATTTTGAAGTATGTTAAAAAAAATTGTTAATAAAGTGAAAAGTAGGGCATGAACATATATTATAAAGTATATAAAATGATAGATAAATCCAGTTTAGAAGGTATTATAAATAAACTGTGGAAATATCGAGAATCTCGATTTTGAATCGGAAAAATATTCTACGCAATTTAGTATGAAAGCTAATCAAAATGAAACACATGAACGACAAACTGTTATTGACAACTTTCTTCAAACATTTTCTATTTTTCCGAAAACTAACTAGATAGTTCGAAAATAATTTCCTTCGTTAAAACGCCTCTTGTTCCGAAAAAGGTACACGCCTGTCAACATTCATCGTTCATTAAAAAAGTGGTAGATACAAAACGCTTCGTATTGTAAGGCCAAAATATATTTAGAAATCGAAATAGTCATATAAACAAAAAAATCATATGAGTGAGATAACTACCAAATTAATGATTTACAAGTTTATTCCTATTATTTATAAAATAGGCTTGCAATGTGCTGGTGTGGAATGTTATCATCGACTAAAAACTTTAAATCTTTGTATTAAATTGATCGAAAACAAACTATAAATTGGTTTAGGCTATATAGAATGTTTCTAGTAAGCAGCAACTAATTTTTATTATGAAACGGATGGCCCTTTTAAAAGGGTTCAAAATTAAAATAAAATATGTACCAAGTAAATGTAGTAGTATTTTTTAATTTTTTAATTTATATTGAAAATGGTAACATGAAAGGTTTTCTGTCTAACGACTCATAGTCTCGGCTGACAAAATGTAAAAAAATATCGATCATAATATTCCTGGGCCCTATTTTGCACTCCCCAGATTAAATTTAGTTGTTGCAAATGATATTATCAAATAGGATGTCAAATCACAAGCAAAATCTCGTGACTACAGTACTAATGATTGCCTGTTTGGAAAAGTATCTTTGTTTGTAAATATTTATATGCATAGTTATATTTAAATGCGCGAGTGTAATGTTAAGTATAAACAAAATCCGCCCATTATGTATATTCGTTTAGTTACCGACCCTAGTAGATAGGCAATTTGTTATTGTTTTAAGTTTTACAGTAGGGAGAGAGAAAATCAATATTAGGATAAATGGTCCAGCTCCTTTCTGGTTACGTAGGTACCTAAAAAGTATTTTAGTTTTTGGTTAAGTAATTAATTATTGTAACAGTGATTTTCTTGTGATAGTACCTAATTTAATAATAAACGTAGTCAAAACCGGAGCACGTGGTTTTTCTGGAAAGTATTTTTAAAATCACAAGCAAAATCTCATGACTACTGTACTAATGATTGCCGAAAATTAACTAATTCATATTTTATGCCATATCTTTCTTAATAAGGACTGTCAGAACCATATTTACCTTAACTTGAAATTTTTTTAATCGTTTTTTGTATAGAATCATCTCTAAAAATGTATGATTGAAATATCGTGCGAACTATTTGTTCGATCAATAAAAAACTTGCACCGGTCCTGTTCGCGCCAGCACCGTTATACGCATGAGCTCCGACACACTATTTTCTCCTTATGGTTTCATTTTTGATATATGGAATCGGCTTTCTATACTATTTCTATGGTTACTGCATGTTATAGACCACCGTCTTTAAACGCCAAACAATTTATTAACGATTTAGAGAATTATTTTTTAAATTTACAAAAGTCTGAGATAGAAATATTTGCTGAAGATACTAACTTTGATATATTAGTTGCCGGGGAGAATAACTTACTCGATTCTTACTTAAATGTATTAAATAAACAAGGTCTTTTTCATTATATAGACGTAGTAACGAGGCAAGAAACAAATACCTGCATAGATCATTTTTTTGTAGGTTTAGATAATAAAATAAAAAGTAAAACTAATATTAAGCCATAATTATTTAAGACAAATATAACGGATCATTATACCATATTTATTTCGATTAGTAATGAAAAAATAATAAATTAAATGAAAATAATATTCGGCAGTTCAACAAAATTAATTATGAAACATTATACAGAGGTCTGGAGTCTGAAAAATGAACTAACGTTTTTAACAGCAATGATACTGAACAAAGCTATAATGAATTTATTAAACTACTTCAAGAACATATTACTAAAAATATTAAACAAATTAATAGAAACAATAATAAAAATTATAAGATCAAACCGTGGATTACCTTGGGCATAATTAAATCTATAAGACGTAGAGATTACCTAAAAAAACAATATCTTAGGAATAAAAATAGTAATGAACTTCTGCAAGAATACAAAAGGTACCGAAATTAATTAAAGAAGTATAAAATAATTACTACCAATCTGAAATTACAAAAGCAAAAATTTGGGACACAGTAAAAAAGGCATCTAATACAGAAAAAAATAACAAAAAAGAAAGTTACAATATCATAAATGAAAAGGGAGAAAAAGTTAAATGTTATAAAACTAAAGCAAATGTATTTAATTATTTTTTTGCAGAAATAGGTAATAAAATGATATGATAATCCTAATAAAGGGTGTCCCAACAAGAACTTGAATTTTTAATGACAATGAAAACACAGTAAATAAAAAAATATATGCAAATATTTTATTGGATTTTTAAGAGAAAATGTTGACATTAAACATGAAACAAAAAATCTATCAAATGGCCACCGCGTTTCCGTTGACAGGTATATTAATTTGACGAAATTTTGGAAGACGTTTTCGAACAAAATCGGCTGGATTTCACAATCGTTACGTTCGATATCTTCCTTCAGTTGTTAAATCGTCTCAGGATAGTTCCCGTATACTTTACTTCTTAAATACCCCCAGAGGAAATAGTCTAAGGGCGTCAAATCGCAACTCCTCTGCGGTCAGTTTTGGTTTCTAAATCGAGAGGACACAGAGGATATTTAATTCCTGGCCGCAATGTCGAATGGAAGTGTTTGGATGTTCGTTAATACTGGCTCTCACGGCGGCGATGTTTTCAGCAGACCTTCCAGGACGACGACGCCAAACACTTTCTCGTCTTTCAATGCAAATGTCCGCTCAAATTTGTAAATAAAATTTTTAATAGCATGCCGCGACGGACGATTATGTACACCGAAATGTTTACGTAACCTGCGCATTGTCACTCTAAAATTTTCTCCATTTCTGTAATGGGTCTTCACAATTAATAAACGTTCTTCAAGAGTGTAACGCTACATTTTCGTTAATGTCAATGTTCTGACAGAACACATGCCTAATATGGACCACTAGATGTTTGACAGACTGAAATGGCGCGCGATTCAAAATTCAAGTTCTTATTGGGACACCCTTTATAACTGCTTCTACTAAAACTATAACCCATAATTCTAGTGGCAATTCTCTGTTTATGTACCCCATTAAAAACAACGAACTAATAAAGCATATATCACTATTAAAAAATAAATCGGCAAGTGGCCTGGATGGATTATCGGTAACTACAATTAAAAATATACACCCTTACATCTTAAACCCGTTAGCACACATTTTCAACCAAATATTAACCACTGGCAAAATACCAATATCATTTAAAGAATCTGTAATAACACCCGTCTATAAATCAGGAAAAAAAGAACTAGCCACTAACTACAGGCCTATATCAGTCATAAATAATATTTCAAAACTTTTTGAGCAATGTTTAAAAAAAGGTTAGTGGAATTTATTGAACAAAATAAAATATTAAGTACAAGTCAATATGGTTTTAGGAAAAATATTTGCTGTCAAGATGCGCTTCTAGACTTTGTGCAAAATATTATTAATGGTATTGACAACAATAAAAAATGCCTAGCGATATTCTTAGACTTAGCCAAGGCATTTGACACTGTTGATCACAGATTGTTGTTGGAAAGATTAGAAATAATAGGTATAAGAGGATTAACGTTGGACCTTTTCAGGGACTATCTATCACAGCGAACCCAGTTCGTTAGAATTGGTAGCCTACTTAGTGACCCAATGACCGTTTGTAGGGGCGTGCCTTAGGGAACGGTACTTGGCTCAATTCTTTTTTTAATATACATTAACTGTGTATATAATATTAAAAATATAGGAAAAATTATTTCTTATGCAGATGATACTGTCATTATCTATGAGGGGGAGAGCTGGAAATAAGTCTTTTTAAAAGCTGAGGATGGTTTGAGTAAGATAAAGATGTGGCTTGATAATAGTCTCAATGTCTCCAAAACAAAATTTATTACATTTTCACTAACAAATGCTGATCAACCAAATCAACAGATTTTAAAGCTTCACAATCATAACTGCAATAAAGGACCGATTTGTCAGTGTGGAACGATAAAAAATAAAATAAAATATTTGGGGTTAATGGTTGATTAACATCTGAGATGGAACGAACATGTCATTTTTTTAAACAAGAGATTAAGAAAACTTATATATTTATTTTATCAAATTCGAGATATTCTTAAAAAAGACCTCCTACTACTTATTTATAATGCCTTGGCTGAGTCGCTGCTAAGATATGGCATTCTAATATGGGATGGGCTTCTAGACAACGCTCTCGATGGAGTTGTTAAAAATATTGTTCAGAAAGGACCTTAGATATCCAACAAACCTATTATATAAAGAATTAGACATTTTCAATATCAAACAACTATAATATATTTACCAAACGTCTTTATGGGCAATTTCTAATACTGAAAAACTTCCTAAGCTTTCACACACTGCTTCCACAAGAGCTCTACTAAATAAGCATATGCACACCCAAAACTTTATCTCGTATTTTGGCCCCAAAATATATAACCTAATTCCTACATACATAAAAAATATTACAAATGAACGATCTTTAAAAAATTAACTTAAAATATTTGTACAGAAAAACTACATTAAAATTAAGAAGGAAATATTTAATGTTTTATATTAATTTCATGCTACATAATTACATATTCTTTAGTATCAGAGGGTAGCCTTTCTTTTCTTTTTCTCTATTAGTCTTGTATTTTATATTTTTATAAATTTTATTATTTTTGCTATTTATTATTTTTGATATTTTTATAATAATTGTTTTGATTTTTGTATTTCTATATTTCTCTATCTTTTTCTTTTTTTTTGTTGTATTTTAAAATTCTAAATTCTTTGTTTTTGTTTCTATAGTATATACTTAGATATAATTTAAACAGCATTTATAAAACGTAAAAAAAAACTAATATAAAGATTCCGCACACAAATTTTGTGTAGGCGGGTCTTAAAAAATTGTTAAAAAAAATGTAAATTATTTTAATGAATAAATTTCATTTGATTTGAATTTGATTTGATTTGATAATAATTTTTTAAAGTTTACAAAAACAGAAAAGTCACAGTGGTGCTATAATGTTTTTTTTGTTTTTTTCAATTTATTATCATATTACTATTTTAATGTCGAGAAAAGACATTTATTAATTAAAAAAAAATTTTTTTTCCTCCATTTGTATATAAATTTTTATAAACAATTGGAGTATTTCAATTTTTTTCTTAATAATAACTTTTAATTGTTTACAATCGTTTTTTTAATATATCTATTGTTTAATTATTAATTAAGAAATGTGTTTTTTTTTTAAATCATAATTGACAGTCCTCTACAAAGTGACAGCAAAAATTTTTTTTTATTAATAATTCCATTGTTTATTAAGTTAACAATTTGTTATAAACAAATTCCCAACTTTGGTTTATTTTTTTCATGAAAGAAATAAAAATTCCAAAAATGACTTAGTGCATTAAAATTACGGAAAAAATTTTATTCCATTTTTTATTAAACTTTGGAAATATACGTACTGTCAAAGTTGTAGCAGCTGATCCATTTGTTGACTTAAAAGTTGATATAACTTTTAAACTATTTGAGATACGACAATAAACATTCAAGTCATTTTTGTAGGCAATGAAATTATCTCTCAGATAAGTCATTTGTCAATTTCGTACATATTGTCAATTTGTTTATAAAATTTTTTTTTTTTTAGTTTTTCGAACTTTTGCGGCTTGTAACTCAGTAAATAATGCAAATTCGCTTATTGAACTGGCAATTCTGTTAAGCTATTATATAACATTTGCAATTGTTTATTAAATTTTCAGTCAATTTTTTTATAAACTATTATAATTTTTTTTACAAAATCTTTGGAAAGTTTATGCATTCATATTATTTTCAATTTTTTACATAATATTGCATAGTGTTTTTGTTACAAATCTTTAAAATTTAGTTAGACTTTTTTTACTGATTCCTTTTTGTCTTTCGCTTCGAGTTTTGTACGTTTCAATGTGCAGCTGCGTGTTTAGAGGTCAAATCTTTTGTCCGATCCCCTCAACATAATTCATTTTACGACTTTTCTTTCAATTATTTATAGAAATTCTTGCATGTTTTTCAGTGGAAAAATAATTTTTAATATTTTTGATTAAAGATAGCCAGAGAATATTAAGTAAATAGCTAGAAGTAAAAAAATTTCCAAAGATTTAGTAAAAAAGTTATAATAGTTTATAAAAAAATTGACTGAAAATTAAATAAACAATTACAAATGTTATATAATTAATAGCTTAACAGAATTGCCTTAAAGTTCAATAACCGAATGTGCATTATTCACTGAGCTACAAGCTGCAAAAGTTCGAAAAACTGAGAGATAATTTCATTGCCTACAAAAATGACTTGAATATTTATTGTCGTATCTCAAATAGTTTAAAAGTTATATCAACTTTTAAGTCAACAAATGGATCAGCTGCTGCAACTTTGACAGTACGTATATTTTCAAACTTTAATAAAAAATGGAATAACATTTTTTCCGTAATTTTAATGCACTAAGTCGTTTTTGGAATTTTTATTTCTTTCAGGAAAAAAATGAACCAAAGTTGGGAATTTGTTTATAACAAATTGTTAACTTAATAAACAATGGAATTATAAATAAAAAAAATTTTTGCTGTCACTTTGTAGAGGACTGTCAATTATGATTTAAATAAAAACACATTTCTTAACTAATTTAAACAATAGATATATTAAAAAACGATTATAAACAATAAAAGTTATTATTAAGAAAAACAATTTTTTTTTAAATCATAATTGGTAATTGTCTGGAAAGTTGTAAAAACAAAAATTTGAAAAAATTTGAAATACTCCATTTTGGAGGAAAATTTTTTTTTTAATTAATAAATGTCTTTTCTCGACATTAAAATAGTATGATTAGAAATTAAAAAAAAAAAATTATAGCACCACTGTGACTTTTCTGTTTTTGTAAACTTTAAAAAATTATTATCAAATCAAATCAAATTTATTTATTAAAATAATTTACATTTTTTTTAACAAAGTTTGTGTGCGGAATCTTTATATTAGTTTTTTCTTACGTTTTATAAATGCTGTTTAAATTATATCTAAGTATATACTATAGAAACAAAAACAAAGAATTTAGAATTTTAAAATACAACAAAAAAAAAGAAAAAGATAGAGAAATATGGAAATACAAAAGTCAAAACAATTATAAAAATAAAAATTAGCAGAAATTATAAAAATATCAAAAATAATAAATAGCAAAAATAATAAAATTTATAAAAATATAAAATACAAGACTAATAGAGAAAAAGAAAAGAAAGGCTACTTTCTGATACTGAAGAATATGTAATTATGTAGCATAAAATTAATATAAAACATTAAATATTTCCTTCTTAATTTTACTGTAGTTTTTCTGTACAAATATTTTAAGTTCATTTTTTAAAGATCGTTCATTTGTAATATTTTTTATGTACGTAGGAATTACGTTATATATTTTGGGGGCAAAATACGAGATAAAGTTTTGGGTGTGCATTTTTGTAAAAAGAGGAATTGGCATATGCTTATTTAGTAGAGCTCTTGTGGAAGCAGTGTGTGAAAGCTTAGGAAGTTTTTCAGTATTAGAAATTGCCCATAAAGATGTTTGGTAAATATATTATAGTTGTTTGATATTGAAAATGTCTAATTCTTTATATAATAGGTTTGTTGGATATCTAAGGTCCTTTCTGAACAATATTTTTAACAACGTAGTCTGTGTCGAGTCCAGTCCATCGAGAGCGTTGTTTAGAAGCCCACCCTATATTAGAATGCCATATCTTAGCAGCGACTCAGCCAAGGCATTATAAATAAGTAGTAGGAGTTCTTTTTTAAGAATATCTCGAATTTGATAAAATAAATATATAAGTTTTCTTAATCTCTTGTTTAAAAAAATTACATGTTCGTTCCATCTCAGATGTTGATCAACCATTACCCCAAATATTTTATTTTCTTTTTGTATCGTTACACACTGACAAATCGGTCCTTTATTGCAGTTATGATTGTGAAGATTTAAAATCTGTTGATTTGGTTGATCAGCATTTGTTAGTGAAAATGTAATAAATTTTGTTTTGGAGACATTGAGACTATTATCAAGCCACATCTTTATCTTACTCAAACCATCCTCAGCTTTTAGAAAGACTTCTTTCCAGCTCTCCCCCTTATAGATAATGACAGTATCATCTGCATAAGAAATAATTTTTCCTATATTTTTAATATTATAAATACAGTTAATGTATATTAAAAAAGGAATTGGGCCAAGTACCGTTCCCTGAGGCACGCCCCTACAAACGGTCATTGAGTCACTATATAAGTAGGCTACCAATTCTAACGAATTGGGTTCGCTGTGATAGATAGGTCCCTGAAAAGGTCCAACGTTAATCCTCTTATACCTATTATTTCTAATCTTTCCAACAACAATCTGTGATCAACAGTGTCAAATGCCTTGGCTAAGTCTAAGAATATCGCTAGGCATTTTTTATTGTTGTCAATACCATTAATAATATTTTGCACAAAGTCTAGAAGCGCATCTTGACAGCAAATATTTTTCCTAAAACCATATTGACTTGTACTTAATATTTTGTTTTGTTCAATAAATTCCACTAACCTTTTTTTTAAACATTGCTCAAAAAGTTTTGAAATATTATTTATGACTGATATAGGCCTGTAGTTAGTGGCTAGTTCTTTTTTTCCTGATTTATAGACGGGTGTTATTACAGATTCTTTAAATGATATTGGTATTTTGCCAGTGGTTAATATTTGGTTGAAAATGTGTGGTAACGGGTTTAAGATGTAAGGGTGCATATTTTTAATTGTAGTTACCGATAATCCATCCATGCCACTTGCCGATTTATTTTTTAATAGTGATATATGCTTTATTAATTCGTTGTTTTTAATGGGGTACATAAACAGATAATGGCCACTAGAATTATGGGTTATAGTTTTAGTAGAAGCAGTTATATTAGGATTATCATATCATTTTATTACCTATTTCTGCAAAAAAATAATTAAATACATTTGCTTTAGTTTTATTACATTTAACTTTTCTCCCTTTTCATTTATGATGTTGTAACTTTCTTTTTTGTTATTTTTTTCTGTATTAAATGCCTTTTTTACTGTGTCCCAAATTTTTTTATAATTATTTTTTGCTTTTGTAATTTCAGATTGATAGTAATTATTTTTTACTTCTTTAATTAATTTCGGTACCTTTTGTATTCTTGCAGAAGTTCATTACTATTTTTATTCCTAAGATATTGTTTTTTTAGGTAATCTCTACGTCTTATAGATTTAATTATGCCCAAGGTAATCCACGGTTTGATCTTATAATTTTTATTATTGTTTCTATTAATTTGTTTAATATTTTTAGTAATATGTTCTTGAAGTAGTTTAATAAATTCATTATAGCTTTGTTCAGTATCATTGCTGTTAAAAACGTTAGTCCATTTTTCAGACTCCAGATCTCTGTATGTTTCATAATTAATTTTTTCTACACCCGTATTATAATAATGCACTTATATGCCCATAATCCGTTTCATAATGATACCCATTATGATACAGATTTTTCATTACGATACAGATTTTTAATCAATAGAAACCTACAATTTTTCAATCAAGCATGCTGTTTGACGTTTGTCCTAGGTTCCTATGTAATTATTTTAGTTGTCAAAACGTATTAAATTTTCGTAGGTAGCTAAACTTCGATAATTATAATATTAAAATGTCTGATATTAGCGATATAGAAGACTCCTCCACACATATCGGAGAAAGCAGAAAATACAGTACAAAATATTTTACCGCAAAAATCTAGGGAAATACCAATACCTGAAGTAATACCATTAATTACAATTTTGTAGAATTTTTTATAGAAATACGAGTAATTACTGTTATTGTGTTCAATGCCAATATAAATATAATATTTATAGGTCTTGATTATTTATCGGGTGTAGAAAAAATAGCGTATGCAACTCTCATGTAATGGTTATTAAAACACTCGCATAAACCATACGAAACTCGCCTTTGGCTCGTTTCGTATCCCGGTTAATGCTCGTGTATTAATAACCATCATTACATGATCGTTGCATAATATACTATTGTTGAACTGTCGAATATTATTTTCATTTAATTTATTATTTTTTTCATTACTAATCGAAATAAATGTGGTATAATGATCCGTTATATGTCTCAAATAATTATGGCTTAATATTAGTTTTACTTTTTATTTTATTATCTAAACCTACAAAAAAATGATCTATGCAGGTATTTGTTTCTTGCCTCGTTACTACGTCTATATAATGAAAAAGACCTTGTTGATTTAATACATTTAAGTAAGAATCGACTAAGTTATTCTCCCCGGCAACTAATATATCAAAGTTAGTATCTTCAGCAAATATTTCTATCTTAGACTTTTGTAAATTTAAAAAACAATTCTCGAAATCGAATTGTTTGGCGTTTAAAGACGGTGGTCTATAACATGCAATAACTGCATAATTTGCGCCATTTATTTCACCTAATAGTCTTAAGACATTAACTTCGCTAAATTTTACTATGTTCACGTTAACTTCTAAGTTATTATTAATATAAAAAAGTGTGCCATCATTTTTATTATACGTTGATACACTATAGTATTATAAACAAAGTATTAACATCTTTGAAACTTTTATAAAGCTATTTTGTTTTATATGTATATAAAGAGCTCCAAAAAACAAAAAAAAATTACGGTAATTATTTAATATTTTTATCAATTTGTAATAATGAGAGAAATTCTAAAAATTTTGTTAATTAACAATAACCTACTTTGTTGGAAAATTAATTTTTATGAAAAATTCCAACGAGAATGAATTCTTCTAAGTGTAATTTTTTTAAATTTTTGAATTTAATTTTATTTAGTTAAAAAAATTATTTTATGTAACGTACTCGGTTTCGACGCCGTGCGCACAATCTAAAAATGGCTACTTTGAGCGTTAAATTAAACTTATAAATAATGGAGGTACAGTTCCGGGAGTCGGAACTTATTTATAGCAAATTTCCTCCTCTTTAAGGATCTTTTTTAAAAAATCCAAAAATATTTATAGTTTACAAACTATGGGCGAAAAACCAAACACCATGTTTTTGAGGTGTTTAATTGTTTATAACTTTTGTAATTTTTTATGCACTGCCAAATTTTCTTCACACATTGATCTAGACATTATTCCGAATCGAATTAGCTATTGAACATAATTTTCGTAATAGTATGTCCCAAAAACATGCTTTTGAACTTGTTGATTAGACTATTATTGTTTTTGAAATAATAAGTATTATTTGCATTTTCTAAAATAGTTTTGTGCCAACCATACCTATTTTGATTTTAACAACAAAAAAAGGTATTTGAAATAGATTAAATTTAAATTGCCACCTTAATTCTCAGTAGAACCAAAATTATATCACTAATATGTCGTATTGTACCTTTTTATATTTTTGAATTTTCATGTATTTTGTAAAAAAAGAAAAACTAAATTGCATTTTTTTTTTATATAGGATGTGGCTCCTCCAGACGGACAAAAGGATTCTTCAATGTTCTAGTACTTGCTTTCATCAACTTAAACAGTGCCACAGTGTGAGGGGGAAAATGAGTGCATTTATGAATGAGTTGAAAACATTTTTTGATGAGTATGTCAAAGTTAAAAAAAGAGTGATAATGTATTTTTAATTGATAGGGTATAGACCAATAATTAATTTTATATATTTAATTAATATAAATACTGGATTTATTTATGTAACAGGGTGCGATCTTTCGATTCGTTGATCACTTTTTATTTTTTATTGAAAGACTTAAACAATAAACGAAATGTAATTGTTTAAAATGTCAACGTCAGATGGGGTGATTTGAGACAATTTTCACCACAAATTGATAGTGACTTTTTTATCAGATAATACAAATATTAGTCCAATCAAATAGATCTTTTGGAGGAAATACAGGAATTTTTGATATAAGTCACTTTAGAGTATTTGAAAACGATAGGTAAAAAAATTTTGTTTTTCAGACACTGGCAAATGTCAAAAAACAAGAAAATAAAGTGTTTTTTTAAGGTTATTTAAAAACGGTGGGTGCTATAAAAAATAGTTTCTAATAAAAATTGTAAATCATAAAGTTTTACATAATAATGATATTTGACATTTTTTGATATTATCAAAACTGACAGAGTTAGGGTGGTTAGAAATTAGGAAGAGATATATATGACTTGGAATAGCGAGCTGAAAATTTAATGATTTTGTAGTTTCTGTTTATTATTTTATTATTTACTCAGAAAATTATAAATTGCTTTTACGAAAAAAAATTTTTTTGAGTTACAACAATTTTTATTTAGAAATTTTCAATATATTATACGAATTTATATGGTAAAAGAAATTTTAAACTAAACTTATTAGCTTGACTGACATAAAAAATATGAGGAGTGAACTAATAAAAACGACATCCCGACAGTTTGGTCACCACTTAAAGTTCCATTAAATAAATAAAAATAAAATCAAACAAAAAAGAACTAAATAAAAATAAATATAAATAATTAATAAATACAAATAGGTAAATTAAAAAAAAATTGAAAATAAGTAAATAAAAAGATAAAAGTAAAAGAAAATAAATACAAATAAATAAAAATAAATAAAAATAAATAAAAATAAATAAAAATAAATAAAAATAAATAAAAATAAATAAAAATAAATAAAAATATATAAAAATATATAAAAATATATAAAAATATATAAAAATAAATAAAAATAAATAAAATTAACTAAAAATAAATAAAAATAAATAAGAATAAATAAGAATAAATAAAAATAAATAAAAATAATTGTAATTAAAAAATTAAAGAAATAAAAATAAATAAAAACAAATTAAAATAAAAAATAGTTAAAAAGCAATCAAAATTTAAATAAATAAAAATAATAACAATTAGTTAAAGAAATTAAATAAAAATAGATGAGAAGATAAGAGTAAAAGAAAATGAATAAAAATAATAAAATAAATATAAATAAGAATAATTTTAATTAAAAAATAAATAAATAAAAATAATTTAAAAAATGAAAAAATGAAAATAATAAAATAATTAAAAATAAATAAAAACAAATTGAAAAAATGAAAATATAATTTGAAAAAATATTTTTTATTTGTATTTACCTTCTTTTACATTTATGTCTTCATTTATTTTAGTTTAATTTCTATTTTTCATAAATTACCTATTTTTATTTAATATTTTTTAACTCTTTGTAATTATTTTTATTTATTTTTTTATTATTTATTTTTTTTGTATTTTTTTTATTTTATTTTTATTTATTTTTGTTTTAATTTTAAAAATTTACCTAATTTTATTTAATTTTTTTAACTATTTGTTATTTATTTAAATTTTAGGTTTATTTATTTTTATTTATTTTCTTTTTCTTTTATCATAGCAAGCTGAAAATTCAATGATTTTATCTCCGAAAATTATAAATATCTTTTAAGAAAATTTTTTTTTGTTTTTTTAAGTCCCCACTTGAAGGTAGATTAAATAAATAAAAATGAAAACAAATAAAAATAAAAAAAATAATTAAAAAATAAACAAAAATTTAAATAAAAAAATAATAAATAGTTAAAAAAATTAAAAATAACAAATAACAAAAAATAAATGAAAAGAAAAATGTAAAAGAAAATAAATAAACATAAATAAAAATAATTAAAAAATAAACAAAACTTTAAATAAAAAAAATAATAAATAGTTAAAAAAATCAAAAATAACAAATAATAAAAAATAAATAAATACAAATAAATATAAATAAAAATAATTAAAACAAAAAACTAAAAAATAAATAAATACAAATAAATAAAAATAATTAAAACAAAAAACTAAAAAATAAATAAATAAATAAAAATAAATATATAAAAATAAATAAACAAAAAAATTAAATAAATAAAAATAACAAATAAATAAAAAAATTAAATAAAATTAGGTAAATTTTCAAAAATAAAACAAAAATAAATAAAATTAAACAAAAATAAATGAAAAGATAAGTGTAAAAGAAAATAAATAAAAATAAATGAAAAGATAAATGTAAAAGAAAGTAAATAAAAATAAAAAAATATTTTTTCAAATTATATTTTTATTTTTTCTATTTGTTTTTATTTATTTTTTATAATTTTTTTAATTTAATTTTTTCACTTTTTTAATTATTTTTATTTATATTTATTTTATTATTTTTATTCAGTTTCTTTTATTTATATTTTTTAGTTTATTTTTTATATCTTTATCTATTAATTTTCTCATTTATTTTTATTTAATAATTTACCTATTTTTATTTAATTTGTTTAACTAATTGTTATTTTTATTTATTTAAATTTTGATTGTTTTTTAACTATTTTTTTATTTTAATTTATTTTTTTTATTTATTTTAATTTATTTTTATTTGTTTTTATTTATTTACATTTTTTAGTTTTTTAGTTTTAAATATTTTTATTCATATTTATTTGTTTTTAATTATTTTTATTTATTTAATTTTTTAATTACAATTATTTTTATTTATTTTTATTTGTTTTTATTTATTTTTATTTATTTGTATTTATTTTCTTTTACTTTTATCTTTTTATTTACTTATTTTCAATTTTTTTTTTAATTTACCTATTTGTATTTATTAATTATTTATATTTATTTTTATTTAGTTCTTTTTTGTTTGTTTTTATTTTTATTTATTTAATGGAACTTTAAGTGGGGACCAAACTGTCGTTTTTATTAGTTCATTCCCCATATTTTTTATGTCAGTCAAGCTAATAAGTTTACTTCAAAATTTCTTTTACCATATAAATTCGTATAATATATTGAAAATTTTTAAATTAAAATTGTTATAACTCGAAAAAAATATTTTTTCTTAAAAGAAATTTATAATTTTCTGAGTAAATAAAAAGAAACTACAAGGTCATTGAATTTTCAGCTTGCTATGATTTTTCCAAGTCATATATATCTCCTCTTAATTTCTAACCACCCTAACTCTGTCAGTTTTAATAATAGCAAAAAATGTCAAATATCATTTTTATGTAAAACTTTATGATTTACAATTTTTATTAAAAACTTTTTTTGATAGCACGTACCGTTTTTAAATAACCTTAAAAAACACTTTATTTTCTTGTTTTTTGACATTTGCCAGTGCCTGAAAAACAAATTTTTTTTACCTATCGTTTTCAAATACTCTTAAAGTGATTCATATCAAAAATTCCTGTATTTCTTCCAAAATTTTGATTTAAAGGTCTAGTTAATTGGACTATATGTAATATATTTGATATTAAAAATAATTTCTATAAAAAGTTGCTTTTTTCACAGTAGAATGTAATGAATTAAAATTTAATATTTTTTTTAGATTCTTTTTTATTTTAAATATACAATCGTGAGATTTTTAATTTTCTTATGATCTTGTTGAATTGTTCTGTATACAGTGGTCTTCCATTACTTTACATTATCATGTATATATATTATAGAACTATTCGTAAAACTTTAAGGATTAACCGAGTTACTTATTTCATTAGCAGGTGATAAATAATCCAATGTTTCCACAACAGAGTTACCCCATCAGACGTAATTAAATGCGTTTCAAATTTCGAGATATAAATTGAAATTGTTAATTTTTACGTTTGACCAGCAAACATGACAGTATAAATCAGCATTTAACAGATTTAAAATTGGTTTAAAATAAAGACATAGTAAAATATTATTATAATAAAACAATAACTATTTGAAAAATGATAAATGGTAAAAACCGTTACTTTTATTTTTAAACCAATCATACCCAATCGTACCTATTCATACTTTATTGCCAAGAAATAATCAAAATGAGAAATGTTTTATGACATTTCTTTCACGTGGATACAGATTGTTATTTATACACTAGTGGAAAAAATTAAGGGATCAAAAAAATCTCGGTTTTTTGCGATTTTTCGAGTGGCTGTATCTTTGGTAAAAATAGTCGTACGTAATGAAAAAAAAAAAAAAAAGAAATTTAAAACTTAAAGTGTCTTGCGATAAAAAAATTCCAACCAACAATTAGTACAAAATACTGATGAATATCATGGATAGAAAATTTTTGAATTTTTTTTTTTTATTTTTAGTGTACGGACTTGAAAAACTTTTTCTCGACATAATCACTATAAGCATTGGATAGGTGGTTCAGTTAGCTTCAATTCCTTTTTTCGATGGCCTCGAGATGACCTTTCCTTGCTGAGTTATCAGAAAATAAACGAAAATGCGTAATTTCTTCTTCTCTCGTCAATATCTCAGGAACAAATGGCCGCTCAGAAAATGGAAGGGGGATTTCGGAAACTTCGATTCATTCTCTACAAGGTTCTGGCATGTTCTTTCACGAGAAAAAATTTTTTCACCCTGTAATGAAAACCTTTCAAACTGTAGGCTTTTATTCACTAAATTCAAACGTAACAGATTTAAAATGACAACTAATGACAGATAACTAATACAAGGGTATATACAAAAATACAGTCAATAATATGAGGGATGTTATAAATGTAGAAATTATATAACACATCCCTAGCATGACTTTGAAGAATTTCAGAAAACAGGTCTTTCTGAGGTTTTTTAGAAAATTACGTGCCACATTGAGAATATTGGGAAAATGACTAATTTTAAGTGTGCATCTTATAGGTTATTGTTCCCCCGAAAGCCCTACAAAATTTGAATCTGATCCATCAAGTTGTTTCATTGTTTCATGCGAATGAATTTTTAAAGAAATTGAAGGATCGCGTTTTTCTATCCATGATATTCATCAGGATTTTGTGCTAATTGTTGGTTAGAAAATTTTTTTCATAAACTAGGACACTTCAAGCTTCAAATTGCTTTTTTTTTTTTTTTTTTTTTTTCATTCACGTACGACCATTTTTACCAAAGATAGTCATTCGAAAAAAATTTTTTTAGATCCCTTAATTTTTTGCACTAGTGTATAAATATAATAAATACAAAACTGGTGAAATGTACAATAGCATCGCTTAGAAAAATGTTTACCAATGATTTTTTATTGTTTATTAAATTATGGCTTTTATAATAAATGTTTCTCCAAATATTCTGTGATCAACCTTTAAGAAACATTACCTATCATAATGTTATTATCTTCCTATGCCTTTAATGGGGATGAGTGGTAAAGTGATCGAAAGTCAAAAGGTCTAATATAAAAATGATCGAAATTATCAATAGTCGAAAATATAATAGATCTAAAGTTAAAATGATTGAAATTACAATTAGTCGAACTTAAAAGAGATCGAAAATAACAAAAAGAAAGGACAATCAATCGAGCCTTCGCGGATGGCTTTGCATAAAAAGTATGCACGAAGGAGAAAAATAAAAAACCTAACTAATTTACTTAACCTGTGCGGCCTGGAGCCATTTAACTTTTACTAGTTAGGTAATTTAGTTGTTTTTTTTTTATCATTTTACGTAAATATTTTTTGCGAAATAACCCGCAATAGCTCCAGGTCGGTACATGTTAGGTAAATTAGTAAAAACAGCGCTATTTTAATCAGGCCTTGTTTGCTGAACCACTATTTTGAGTAAGCAACAACTAATTTACTCATTTCGTAATTTAACACTTTCACTGCCCATGACGTTCTTTAACGTCATGATAGTTCTTTTCCCCAAGCCCATGACGTTTTGTAATATCATTTGAAGATGTTGAAAGTAGACAAGTCGCTAGGCAGTAAATTGTCTTTATAACCTCGTAGGCATGTAAAAACGTTCTTAAATTAGTGCATTATGAATTTGGTTTTTTTTTTTTTTATTTTAATTTGGTGTAGGCTTTGTTACTTTTTCCCAGCGCCACTTTAGGAACAGCACTGTTAATTAGAACCCAACAGTGAATGGTCGAATGGGGAATCCTGTTGTGAATTTAACAGGTGCTAATTAAATGATGTATCTAATTGCTTGATATTTTAATTAGTGGTATAGACACGCCAACAAGTCTTTAATAAAAGTTATATGGATTTGAAAAACATAATATAAAAATATTTTTGGAAATGGAATAGGTACTGTATTTTAAAACTCTTAAAGAATACTCTATTAACACGTTCACTTTCCTACTGTGGGATCTTTTAAATGGTAATATAAACTACGCCGCAGATGAAGTGGGACAGCCAAAAAATTGCCTAATTTTGACTAGCTGTAACTTCGATAATTCTTTACCGATGTTAGATTTTCGGCCAGAGGTGGAAAGCGCCATCCTTGCTGTTTGCGTCAGTGGTATTGAATATATTTTTTTTAATAGCTTCTTGTTGTACAGGGTGTGAATGTAAGGCAGCGAAAAATGTCCGTTTCTTTGGCAAAGAATTTGGAAAATGTGGGGGAGAGAGAGAGAGAGAGAGAGAGATATGCTTTATTGTCGTAAAAAAATTTACAAAAATTTTATAGACAAAGCGTGTAACTTAAATACTAAACATATTATAAAAATAACTAAACAGCAGAAAAAACAAACAGAAACAAACAGACAAAATAGGAATAACAATTGCAATGGATATGCAATATCCGTCATTATAATTATTCTAATTTAATTTTTAAATTTAAACTTTAATATTTAATTATTTAATTAATGCCATTGTATGTGGAACTCAAATGTCTAAGGTACGTTATAAAATTCTGCTACTGTGTAATATGGTCTTTCTAGAAGAAAAGCTTTACCCAGTCTTCGGAACTTATCGTGTATGTATTTATAGATTTTAATTGCATCGGAAGGTTATTATACAATTTTTTGGCATTGTAGGTAATGGAATGTTTTAATAGGTCAGAAGTGGGCATTGTTAAATAAACATCAGTCTCTAAATTTCTTGTAGGATATCTACGAGTCGGTCTTTCGGATAAATTTTGAATGTGCTTGCGAACTAAGCAGACGGATTCGAAAATAAATAGAGCAGCAAGGGTTAGAATTTTGAAATTTTTGAAGTAATTTTCGCAATGTGTCCTACTACTTAAACCAAATACATAGCGGATTGCTCTTTTTTGCAGTTTAAAAATAGATTCGAAAAGGTATAAGCTACAAGAACCCCAGAAAGGTAAACCATAGCGAAGGTGAGATTCGAATAAGGAAAAGTAGGTTATTAATGCAGTAGAAGGAGTCAGCTCTTTAGAAACCGATTTAATGGCAAAACATGCGGAGGATAATTTTTTTGCTAAGGTATCTATATGAGCAGACCATTTTAGAGAATCGTCTATATAAAGACCTAAAAACTTGATTGAAGTCACCGTTTGGATCAGATTATTGTTTAAAGTTATAGGTTGTAAAGTACCTCTGTAAGACAATGCTACAGTTTTACTGGTGTTGAAACAAAGTCCATTCGAATGAGACCAGGACTTAATAGTCACTAGATCTTCACTTATGATAGATTGTAATGTCTGCATGTTAGAATTATTCCAGGTTACACTGGTGTCATCAGCAAATAAAGTAATTCTACCACTTATTCTTAAGTCTGTGATATCGTTGATGAATAATAAAAACAAAATTGGACCTAATACTGATCCTTGAGGTACTCCACTGCTTATTGCTAGATTTGTAGAATCCTCACCATTCGCCCGCACCTGTTGATTTCTATTTTCTAGGTAAGTTTTAAACCATTGTAAAGGAGAACCCCGTATGCCATAAATTTGTAACTTATTAATTAAAATATCATGATTTACACAATCGAAGGCCTTTGCGAAGTCACAAAATACTGAAGCGGTGAAAAGTTTATCATTAAGTGATGTGTATATTTCATTAAGAACGGAAAACATTGCGTCGCTAGTGCATTTTTTAGGTAGAAAGCCATACTGATGAGCTGTGAGGATGTTATGCTTGAAAATAAAGGGCAAAAGACGGTTTTTCATTAGCCGTTCTACTATCTTCGATAAGGTAGGCAATAACGCGATAGGTCTATAGTTACAGGTTTTGGTTTTGTCGCCACCTTTATGAAGTGGGATTATTATAGCTGTTTTTAGACAGTTAGGAAAGAGACCAATTTCAAAGGATTCATTAATCAGTGAAGTTAAAATGTTGATTACTACATCCGGTATATTTAGAAATATTTTGGTGGACAGGCCATCAATTCCACAGGAAAATTTATTTTGGATGTTGTTTATGGTTTGCACTAGTTCATGCTTGTCTACTGGTCTTAGGAAGAAACTTTCAGTGATCCTTTTAGTAGGTAGGAGGAAGGAGAGAGCATCCTGACTCGGAGCTATGTTAGATTTGATATTTTTACTTACATTTACGAAATAATTGTTTAGTTCATCTGGGCTAGGATTTACACTGTTTGAAGAACGGGTTTTATTCCTTAAGTCATTTATTATAGACCAGGTTTCTTTGGAGGAGTTTTTAGCTCTTGCGATGCGATTTTTGTAATAGTTTTTCTTAGCAGATTTGGTGATTTTCCGATACAATATTCTGTAGTTGTTGATATAGTTTAATATTAGGGGATTATCTGTGTACTTTTTAATATACATGAGTGACCTCATATTTTTAGATGATGTTCTTATTCCTTTAGTTGTCCAAGATTTATGACATTTAGTTTTAATGGGGCGAAGGGGGAAAGCTGTATTGAAACACATAATTATTTTATTTAAGAAGTCTAAAAATTTAGAGTCAATATCTTCAGAAAGACCATTCCAATCAGTAGTTAGGGCCAAATCAAGTTCTTTCTGATGTTGAGTGGATCACTAGGTCGACACCTCGGGACGTCTTTGCCATTTTTTTGATACTTTGCGTTGCTATGGAAATATTGCTATTTTATGAAATTCCATATTTCTTTTAGAATTAGCCTTTTTTTAATTAAAGAATAACAGATACCGACTAAACTACATCAAGGAATAACGTGTAAAGAAAATGGTCAACACCAGCGGCGTGCAAAAAGGGGTTTATGAAATTTAAAAAACGAAAACTTGATTTTATTTGAAATTTTTAACGCTTTTGGTAAGCGTTACAGTTTAAAAGGTGTCATAACTGTAATGAGTTTGATTTTGACTAATTCAGAAGCGTACAAAAAGGGTTCAGTAATTAAAAAAAAAAAAACAGTTTTTTTTATTGGTTTTTATTTTAAAAAGTGTGTACATGGAATTCATTAGAATATTAAAATAAACCTAACCTTAATAAATATTTGTTAATTATTAATTAGTAAGGCGTTGGACCTCCTCTAACCTGAATAACTGCCTGACACCGCCTTGGCATGCTCGAAATTAAGTTATTAGTTAGCTCCATAGGAACTGCCTCCCAGAGCTCTAAAATCATCTCCTCGAGATCGTCTAGAGTTTCTGGCTGACGTTCCCTTCGGGAAAACTCCAACTTCATCCAGCTCCAGACGTGCTCAATAGGATTCAAGTCTGGAGATCTAGGAGGCAATTCAGTACGATTAAGGTTTTGCTCTTGTATATATCTGTTTACTAATAATGCTCGATGAGGACGAGCATTATCGTCCACATCCACAAGAACAAAATCCTCGCCATAATTTAGAGCATGCGGGAGAACTAGCGGAATCAGACATTCATTCAGGTAAATCTGGCAGTTTACATTACCCAGAAATACCACGAGTTCTGTCATTCTGTTGTGTTGAATACCGCCCCAAACCGTCAATCCACCACCGCCAAATGCAACTTGAAGACGCATATTTTCTGCTAAATAACGTTCTCCCCGTCTCCGCCAAGATAGCAATCGGCCGTCGGAATTGTAGAGGTTGAAACGGCTTTCATCAACGAAAAGACAGTCTCTCCACCTACGATTCCAATTTTTATGTTCTTGGGCCCATCTTCTCCTGTTGGCCCGGTGAATGTCAGTTAAAAGTGGGCATTTTGGCCGACGGCGAGCATTTAATCCCTGATCATGTAGGCGTCCTCTAAGAGTGTCTGCTGAAACGTTTAACTGCAGTTGCGCTCGGATTCTCTTGGCAGTCCAAACTCTGTTTCTGATTGCAGTCCGTACTACTGCTCGATCCTGACGAGGATTAGTTCTTTTTCGAGATCCTCCCCCGTGTCGGTAAGCAGCAGTACCATTGTTACCTTTTCTCTGCAACGCTCTTCCAACGGATGATTTCTTGACATTAAGAAAATCAGAAATCTCTCTTATTGTGTGATTTCTCTGCCGCAATCTTAAAATATTCACCAAATCTGCAGCCGTAAGTCGCGCCATTTGGACAATAGCAATTTATTTTTGTTTTGACTTATGCAATCTAACGTCAAAATCTTATCTCTATGGTAATATTTTTGTCGCTTTCTTGATAAAATTGCAGAAATAAAGTTTCGTCAAAGCAAATGTCCCGACTTACAAATGCAAAAATGGTAAGTACCTATTATTGCTTACTGACAGTATCAGTAAGCGCTTACAGGGTGTTTAGCTTTACTTTTGTATTCCTCTGAATTAGTCAAAATCAAACTCATTACAGTTATGACACCTTTTAAACTGTAACGCTTACCAAAAGTATTAAAAATTTCAAATAAAATCAAGTTTTCGTTTTTTAAATTTCATAAACCCCTTTTTGCACGCCGCTGGTGTTGACCATTTTCTTTACACGTTATTCCTTGATGCAGTTTAGTCGGTATCTGTTATTCTTTAATTAAAAAAAGGCTAATTCTAAAAGAAATATGGAATTTCATAAAATGGCGATATTTCCATAGCAACGCAAAGTATCAAAAAAATGGCAAAGACATCCCGAGGTGTCGACCTAGTGATCAACTCAACATCAGAAAGAACTTGATTTGGCCCCCCACATTTTCCAAGTTCTTTGCCAAAAAAAACGGACATTTTTCTCTGCCTTACATTCACACCCTGTACAACAAGAAGCTATTAAAAAAATATATTCAATGTCACTGACGCAAACAGCAAGGATGGCGCTTTCCACCTCTGGCTGAAAATCTAACATCGACAAAGAAATGTCGAAGTTACAGCTAGTCAAAATTAGGCAATTTTTTGGCTGTCCCACTTCATCTGCGGCGTAGTTTAGTTCAGTAACTGAAGGGACTAACCTGTCATTAGGTCGGTCCAGATTTCCGTTGTAGCTCAACTCTTAGGTCTCGGCGGTCGCTTCCAAGGTCGAAAACTTTTACCAACTCTGCTGCGTCGGAAAGGGTCCAAAATGGACCCTAAAACTGGTTTCCCGCCAATATCTTCCACAATATGCAAATTAGAGAATTTTTGTTTAGATAAAAAAGAAAGATCTTATCATTATCTACAAAAATGGTCCCTATCATTTTTGTCGGGAATTTGACAGGTTTCGAGATAACCGCAATGAAAAGTCCCTCGTTCAGCCCCTGCTTTATCTCTATAACAATGCTGATTAGCTTGTAAACGGGTGGACAAATTGTTTCAGAACTCGGTCAAAAATTGATATTTTTCGATGATTCAAAGTTCATTACAATGGGAAAATCCATAGGTATCGATCCATGTGCCTTGAAGTTCGTTATTTCCTATCAAGAACATTGAAAAAGGGGTCAAAGTTGCGTTTTTCCCACTATTTTGGACCACTTTATAGTAATTCATTCATATTTTTTTTAGAGAAAATATACGAAGTTATATTATTTTTAATGGAACGCCCTGTTTTTTATTTTAGAATTAAAAACTACATCAAAAATAATGTCAGTTAACTAAAGGTTCCCTATTACTATTATTATTAGTTTTCGATTTATTTGAATTTTTAAAGAAAAAAAGTCTCCCAGAAATTAATTGTTTACTCTTGTTTGAATAATTTTTAATGAACTAATTTTTTTTTCTTATGTGGAACATCCTGTATACATCTAACAAATTTTAAATTGTAGCCGTTGAGCGATTTCAATCATTTGTTCTACTTTCGATCATTTTTCCGCTCACCTTTAATGGGACTCCATAACTTTCAGATCACCCTTGTATTATGGAATAATGAATTTTTGATTAATGTAAATAATTAAGACAAAAAAATTAAAATATTTGCTGCTTACTTTGTAATTTAAAATATAAGTTGAAGTTTGATACAAAATGAGCTTGGTGCTTTATAATTTTTGAAAATATTTTTTAATTGAATTCTGATTTATTTATTAAGCCTTTATATTTTTTAATAAAAAATATTAATTGAAATATCTTCCAAATATTAAAGATTTAATTCTATATAATTGTTAATTAAAATTTTAGAAACATTGGTTTTATTAATATATTAATTTGAAATAAATTAAAGACTAAAAACCCCGTATTTACATATTTAAAACAAAAGTGACACTATATGAAAAATCCGTTTAGAGTCGGTGTTTTAAATTAATATTCTAATTTTAACCTTTTTGGTGTTAAATAAATTAAAATAATTCCATCAATATCAAAAGAATCGCTGTGAGTAGTATTTGAATAGTAAACTTTGTAGGACAAAATCATATAAAAGATAAAAGTGATCTTCTGAAAATTTTTTAATTTTTGTAAAGTGTCACTTTTGTTTTCAATGTAGGGGAGGTTGGGGCAAAGAGGCCACCTTAATAAAAAAGTTGTGGAAAAATAAGATAATTATGATTCTTTAAAGTTTATATAATACAAATACATTTTTATATCTCTTATCTCTCATATTATATCATACTGTTTAAACTTAAAGGAATCATAAAAAATGTAGAAGCGTTCTTATAATAAAATATAAAAAAACCGCTTTGCCCCATATGTGGCAACCTTTATTATTACACAGAATTAAATATGAAGTTATTCTTAAACTTAAAAATTAAAAATCGAACAAATTTTAAATAAGGAAAAATAAACCATTTTTTGAAGACGCAAATTACAAAACTTGAATTTTCCCATGCCTCAAAATCTTAACCGTAAGTCTTCCTAAAATTTCAGAGTCTAGAACTTCACTAAGATCTTCTATATCAGGAAAAACATAGATGTCCATTGTTTGTCTATATTGCCTCAGAAAGGATACAAAAATGGTATATGGGTCATTCTCAGAAATAGGAAGAATATGTATATATAAAAAATTTACATAACGAAATAGTTCAAACATAATATTTTATTGCAACTATACAAAGTCTTTAAAATGTCAAAGTTTTCCTAAAAAGGGCCAAGAAATAAAAACATTTTTTATTAACATTTTTGAAAAACAACCAAAAGTAAATTCCACGGAGTTGACTGCTTTTCCATGGTGTTTACATAACTTTATAAAAAAGTTGTTGCTGGTAATAATAGTGAAAATTAAAGTTCCTAAAAAATAATTTCGCATTATTACAAAGTACCTATGCCTATAGAATAAAATAGCATTACCTTCCGCAAACAAATAAAAAATATCCTTAAGATAGTCACGTCACCTCCATAGACATTATGCAGATAGGTAACTCTGACAAAAAAACTTTTCATTTAACAGTAATCCCAGTAAAAATAGAATTATCTTTAAACAAATGTCGGCCCCTTCTCAAAGATTGTAGTGGCTCTATGGTATCTAATACCATCTCAGATTCTACGTCTTCTTTATCTGTAGTTTCAGGCCAGACGAAAATCAAATTATTCTTGTTTGACGGAATTCTCTTCATAAAATTTACTGTTAACAAAGACACTTTAAAGGCTTGTACTTGACCAACATAATAAATTTTAGAATTCTTGGGCCATTCAGCTAAGGGCTGCTTATCTCCGGGACCTGTTCTTCAGAATCTGAATCGGAATATACGTCAGAATAATTAAGTTTATTGATTTTTTCTTTCCTAAATAGAAGTTCCATACTTTCCAATTCATAATGATGGCATGTCTCATTTAAAGTGCATTTATCGCAACTTAGTTGACGTAATGATAATATATTTGACTTTTCTTCCACCCAGCACACCTGATGAACCTTCATAGTACCTTTGAAAGGTTGTAGGTTATTGGGAACCATAGCATCAAATTTTGCTATATCTGTGGGAGTTATTTCTTCAATTTGAATCCCTGGGCAAGCGTCTCTCAAATGAAAAAGAAGTGCATTCATATTTGGTATGTCAATGCCACAAGCTACCAGTCTATCAGCGGTTCTTTTTAGACAACCTCCTACTCCATCTACAGCTCCTTTACCATGACCACTTTCAAAATAGTTCCATGAAATTACTTCTGCTTCCAAAATACTTGCTAGCTCTGTACCAATTAACTGGAACATTGTTTTATTTCTATATTGTGTGCTAGGCCCGTCACTACAGAAATAGTCCAATCATTATAGTAAGTTCACCTCGGAATTCGAAATACCCAGCTGTAAGTCTGTAAATACTTGTATATTGACACCCTAGAAGTTGTCTCAAAACCTACATATAGTAGGGTGTACGCATCTATTAAATTTCAAGGTCAAAGGTATCGGGTTTTTTTGCGCTTTTTTTTGTAAATATCTCATTTCCTATGGGTTTTTTTGCTATTTGTATTTATTATCAATATTGTAGAATACAAAATTCTCTAAAAATTTTGTTTAAAAAAATTTTTCATACGGTGAACCGTTTTTCGAGATAGATGACGGAGAGCGCGCGGTCACAGCATCACTTCAGGTCAACCGGTGCCTCCGGTCGAAAACGCGCCATATATAGTTGATGAAATATCGATAAATCAATGATTATAAATATTTGTCAATTTTTATTAACTATTATATTATATTTTATCATTTTTTTTCCTAACCTATCCACTTTTTATTTAGTATTAATTTATTTAACAACACTTACCTGCCCATGTAATTGCAAAATTGTTAATGAAAATATAGGAATTATATTTGAATTTTAACCTAATTAATATTAATAAATTCTTACATGATGAAAAAAAAAACAAATAAATTATGAATTAATCTTTTTATTAAAAAATTTCATTCAATACATTTACTTTTATTAAAAGTAAAAAAATGGAATAAAAGGTACAAAAACTACAATTTATAATTTTAATAATCTTCTTCCTCTTCATCGTCGTCTTCCGGCTGCTGGTAAATTTCAAACTGGTCTTCATTATCGTCTTCAACGACATTTCTCTCAAGTTCTTCCATGATTTCGGGGTCAAAGGTTCCATCTTCGTTAATGTCGCTCTGATATGCTAGAGCATTGAAACAAGCTTGCCCATTACATTGGCCACAAGCTAAAAAGCATTGCAAGCCCGCTTTCCTGCATCAGCATCGCGAACCACAACCACTCTTGCAGTTGCAGAAAATTGTATTTAGCAAATCTTCTGGAGCAGGTGGTAAAATTGTCATGATAGGCTCCAGCAAATCGTTTCGCATTGCCCAACTCCATACCTGGGGTTCCAAATCATGCCTTAACCAAGTTTGAACTTAATAATATACACGTTTGAAAGGTTGATGAGCAGCTGCTTTTGTTGGTGGAATATTTGAAAGCTGCACAGGTTAATTAAGTTTTGTAGACTTGACGTAATGCATATAACGAAGATGATCGAGACTTTTCACAGATTTCGGAGCATTATAGACTGCCAATAAGATTTGAGTTCCACTCTCTAATAATCTCTGGGCCGAACAATTTTCTTTCTCAAATGCTGCAGCTAGTTCATTCAAATTTGTCAGTTTCTCAAAAACTTTAAAAGATGATTTTTTCCCTTTTTAAAAAGCGCAGAAGTTGTGTCACAGCCACTTAATGCGTGCAGAAATAAAATATGTGCTTTGGAATGAGGATAATTATCAAAACTTTTCCCAACTTTTTTAAAGAAAATGTCTTGTTCGTAAGACAGTGTACGCCCAATTAAAATGACAAGTAAATCAATATCTTGTCCTATTATAACTGCAGTTTTTTCAGAATTTGATTTTTCAATTGCAGTTTCAACAATAAGAACATCAGCATTATCTCTGGCTTGTTTAGTAGTAATATTTGCAGCTTGTAATTTTTCAATTAACATATTAATGAGCATATCTTTGTTATTTCGATTTGATAAGAATTTTTCTTGAGTAACTGGTACAACTATTGTTTCATCTTCTCTGCTGCTCCATAGCTTTTACGTTCTTACTGTAATCTGAATTTTTTTAAACAAAATTTGTAGAGAATTTTGTATTCTACAATATTGATAATAAATACAAATAGCAAAAAACCCATAAAAAATGAGATATTTACAAAAAAGCGCAAGAAAACGATTTTTGTGACATTTGACCTTGAAATTTAATAGTTGCGTACACCCTACCATATGTAGGTTTTGAAATAACTTTTAGCGTGTCAATATACAAGTATTTACAGACTTACAGCTGGGTATCTCCAGTTCCGAGATTCTTACCTAATTTAAGCTTAAATGACTGGACTTAAATGAGCCCTCTTTAAATATGGTAATTTTCTTTTAATCGTTTCTAACAATGGATTTAAATGCCCTAAAATAGCCGAGAGGTCATGTCGCAAACTTTCTGAAAAACTGCAATACGAATTTGATACAATTTCATTGTTTTCTTTGTAGTACCAAACCACAGTTTGCATGGAAATCTGCGGTTTTGAACTGCCAAAATGTGCACTTTGAACTTCTCTATAATATTTGCAGTTGTAGTTTTCCGAAAAGTCTACATGAAGTAGAAATTCTTTCTCTGGCTCTAAATGGTCTCGTAGATACCGAATCATCTTATATTGTTGCTTCATATTCAAAACGTGTGTCATATATTTTGGAAATCCTTCCTTCAGAAGCTTTATCATTTCACCTTTCGTACACTTAACTTCGTCTTTTAAAATTCTTTTGCATATCTTCTCCTTTTCTTTTATTTTCACATTGAAACTTTTCGTTATCCATTTCTTAAAAGATGTGTTTTCATTTGCATTAAAAGTATTATACTGAAATGTTTTATCTTTACAAATTAAACATTTTCTTTCTATGCATTCCTGTCTTGTTTCACAACAAATAGTTTTCAATAATGCTTCTGGACTGCTTTCATTTATTATTTGGAGTACTTTCATTTTTGTAACTAATAAAAGCATATTTTCGTGAGTAACACATAGACAAGTGTCTCTCTCTGAAGTACCGTCGGTATTATTACCCAAAAATGTCGCATAACTAAATTTTACCGATTCAGAATTTTCCCGAAGCAAATTTTTTGTGCAAGTTTTTCAGGGATTCTGTAAGATAACGTTTTTGTTTTTTTATTTTTTTTTGCTGTGACTGTATCCTTTTTACCAGGACACATTCGACTGTCATCCCTTTCATAAAACTTTTCTTAAGTCGGAATGAGTTACATTTTTTGGTGTCTTTTGTTGTTTTATTAATTTGTATGACCCGAATTCTTGTGTGACTTGATGCCACAAACGGTATTTTTTAAAGAGTGATCCTGTGGTGAATTTAAAAAATTGTCGTTTCTTTTTATAGCTATTACCTAATTTTTCAAAATTATTATGTAACTGTCTTTTTAATACCTCCCCAAATAGTAAGTGCTGTTTTATAACTTTATCTACTTGCTCCTGATATCACGTGGTATATAAAAAACTCCCAGACAAAAATATTTCTATTTATTTTACGGTCCATGGAGGTGATAGCGTAGGTGGTTACACGTATTTAGGTAATATTAGTAATTGTTTTTACAGTTTGAAAAACGAATCTTGGTCAAGATGGACCTTTATAAACTTAAAGATATAAAAAAAATGAGTTTTGAGATATTTTTTTTAATAGGGTTTCATAGTACGAACAGTTTATTTGCTGAAGGACGTGTTGGTTACAGTCCATGGAGGTGACGTTTGTTTTATATAATTTTAAAATTACCATAAAAAAAATTTAATCTGGTGATTTTTATATAGATCCTAAAAAACCAACTTTAGGTTTCTAGGCTCAATATTTTATTTAACCAGTAATAACAAACATTTTGTTTTAAGAAGTGAGTTACCGCATTTTGACCTTCCCTTGAAGAATGGCCCATATTGTGCAGTATCAACATTTTTGTCTATAGCAGTTATTTTAGCTACAAATTTTTTTTTTCGTTTGTTTTTCTGATGTTAGCTCTACAAATATGAAATCACCTGCATTGAGTTGTTTACAATCAATTTTGTCAATCGAATATCCCGATGGTTCTGGATAAAATTGAAATTCACTTCCTGAGTCATCCGTGTCATTTAGCTCAACTGTGGTCGAACTATCTAATGAAGATTCGTCCAATTTTCTTTTTAACTGCTTTCTTTTTCGGAGTTTTTTGTTTTTCTGAAATTGCAATTTTAAGCTCTTCATAGTTTGAAGTTGACGTTAAGACCATTGTTTTGCCCTTCTTAACTTTTCTCTTCACTTGTTTTTTCTCCTTCGAAATAGGTAGAGGAAATATATCACTTGGCGAATAATAGAGCTTCTCAAAATTTTCTTTTTCGATTATTTCTCGCGATTCTTTAAAAGCTTTTGGGGGTGGTGTCCTGGCGTTGGATGGTCCTGGTTGTGGGGATTTACTATTTTCAACTGTTCGCGAATTATCAACTACCTCATGTAGGGGAGTGGTTGGCCGTTCTTGATCAATAGGTTTATCTGTTGCTTCTGATGGTTTAAACAAATCTTCCGGAAATATATCTGGATTGTACGGAACAATTCCAGTTGCTTTAAACCCATTGACAGCAATTTGAGTAGTTGCCGTTCGTTGAAATGCGGTTCCAAAAAGTTCTCCAACTTGATAGATAGTAACAACCTTTCCGGGGTTATTAAGCAACCATTTTCTAGTTTCTTGTTCATAATATGAGTTTAGAGGGTACATAAAAGAAACATCAAGTGGTTGTAACCGGTGTGAAGTATGCGGTGGTATTACAATTATATGCACATGGTTAGCTCTAGCACTCTCAACTAGTTGCAAGTTTTTCGTATGTGTAGAGTGCCCGTCTAATATTAACAACACTGGATCATCCTCTGATGGTTTAGTGTATTTTAAAAAGTGCTGGAACCAAACATCTCAAAATATCTCACTCTGCATCCACCCAGATTGATGATATGCCACTACAGACTCTGGAGGTAACCCCTGCTCCAGTGGAGGACATTTTCGAACTCTAGGAAATATAACTAAAGGAGGAATGTAAAATCCAACTGCATTATAGCAAATCTCCGCTGTAGTTAAGGTCCCACGTTCAGCTGACGAAAGACTGCCAACTTGCTGTTTTCCTTTTAAAGATAATATTTTTGAGGGTTTGTTTGGCACCGTAGAAATACCCGTTTCGTCACAATTGAAGATTCTACTAGGAGAAAATTCATATTTTTCGAGCATTTGTTTCAATAAATTATAAAATGAAGACACATTATGTTTATTAAACGCGGACGCTCTTGCTTGTGATGTGTATTCTGGAAGCCTCAATGAAATATTTGTTTGTCTTTTTAAAAATCCGTAGACCCAATCACGTCCAGCTAAACCCTTGTTGGTATTAAAATTATGTGGAATACGATTTTTATCGGCATATTCAAAAGCAAGTCGCCGTAATTCCGTAATAGTTAGGCCAAAAAGTCTACTTTCCATATCAATTATAAAATTGGCCAATTCTTGTTCTTGTTGGCTAGAAAAAGTAGTTACAAACCTTCCTAACTTCTTTTTAGAAGCATTTTGAGGATCTTTTTCAGACTTAACACGTCTTCTTAAAGTCGTGAGAGGAAGTTGATACTGTATAGCTGCCTTTAATTAAATCATGTCTAACATCATGTATGGCTGCTGCCATATTGTCTTCTGACCAAGAATGTTGTTTGGTCTTACGCTTATAATTTCGTACCATTATTTTTCTGAAAAAGAAAAAGTATATTTTTAGATTCATTTATTTTTTCCAATTTAATTTCATGTATATTGTCAGCTCTAACATATGTGGGGCAAAGTGGCCCACTGTCCACTTTGCCCCACAACAAAAAACCACTTTGCCCCTAGATGCATCAACAAGTATCAACAAAAATTAAACAGATCGGCTATTTACTTACCTATAAATGTTGTAAAATAGACGGCAAAAACTTTTCAGACACACTAACGACTTACATGTGCACTGCTCTGAAATACAATACAGACTGATTAGTTCAGTCAGCTAACGACAGGGAACTAATATCACAGCTTAACAATACAGCTAAAACACTCTCTTGGCGGCAACGGTTTGCGTCGATTTCGTCGCGCATCGCTTAAGCTCCGCCTTCGAAGGGAAAAGACGGTTTTGGCGTTCAGAAGTGTACTTAGGTAAGGTGTTGAGTCGTGCGTATAATTTCGTTGATTGTATAATTTCGTGGAGCCTATAATTTCGTAGATTTTGTTTGAGTTAAAGGTACTGTTATTATTTTGGTGACTCTTTAGCTGTGAGTAGAATGAATGAAAAAAAAGACATCATTCTGTTTGTGCAGTCAAAAGCTGTTTTAATAAGGGTTATACCTGCAAGAAAACATTCTTTAGTTTTCCCAAGGACCCAAACCGATAAGTACCACATTATAAGACATTTTCATTGTTAAAAATATAATTTATACAGGGTGTCCCATTAGTGCGTTATTGTTCATTATTTTGTTGTAGACACGCAAGAAAGTTTTAAATAAAAGTTATATGGATTTGAAAAATACCTACATATTTTAAAAATATCTTTGGATATACAGGGTGTCACGTTTTGCCTGGCAAATTAAAATGTATGTTTTTTAAATGGAACACCTTGTATTTTATTTTATGATGAAATTATTAACACCCTAAATTATTGTAAAGACGAATTGCTACAGAAATTTTTTATCAGGTATGTGTGTGGTTACCTTTTAATAAAAGCCTTGCGGATCCACTCCTGCGATACCTGTCTTAAATATAACAAAGATCACGTTGAAATAGATGATTTTTCTTTTTATTGCTTTTTAAAGGCATATGATAACGCCAATTCAGATACATTTGGAAATCTGCAACTGTCAAATGATGAATTTGTAGAACTAATATTCAATATTGAAAAGATATTTCAAAATAATTTTGAAGAATTGTCTACAAAAAATAACATTTGTACCACACTTTTAGAATTAATTAACCCAATACCCTTTAGTCATCCATGCTAACGTTTTCCAAAAGAATAACTTATTTTATTGTATGTTTAATCTCAATAACTAAAAAATATACTGACAATTAGTTTGACAGAATTGTCATTTATTTAAAATTTTAAAAATAATAGCAGTCGGTTGATCAAAATATGAACGGTGATTGGCGAATTTATTTTTTTTGCAGTGTTCTCACTACCTAGAATGGATATGAAATATATTCGTTCAATTGAAGGCAATAGCATACTTTTTCGTTTTGTAATCTGTGCATGGATATTAGCCAATCTACGCACATACTACAAAACGAAAAAGTATGTTATTGTGTTCAACTACGAATATATTTCATATCCATTTTAGGTAGTAAGAACACTTTAACAAAATTAAATCTACAAATCACAGTTCATATTTTGGTCACCCAACTCCTATTGTTTAAAATTTTTTAAATAAGTGACAATTCTGTTAAACTAATTGTCAATATATATTTTAGTTATTGATATTAAATATACATTAAAATTTTTGTGCAGACTCGATAAATAATAGCATTTTTGTTTCTATTGTGTCCACATTTAAAAAAAAAATACATTTTAATTAAACTACATGATACTAATTTAATTACGAGTATTAAAACTAAAGTCCTGAAAGTTTCGGTGAAGAAGAAGACAGAGCATCTGCCTTCCACGCGAAAAGTCCGGGATCGAATCTAGGCCGAGGACTAATTAATTTTTCATGTTTATTTTATTTTATAAATTAGTCAACTTCGTAAATTATTTTAAAATTAGTTATTTTGTCTAAATAACCTAAAATAATTTTTTAAATTTGTAGATTTTCGTTAGTGGGTCGTAGAAAAAATATACTGACCATATCGAGTAGATTGTTCATATCACAATCAGACGATTGAGTTCTCCGCCTACGACGTCGTGCTCAAACTTCTTCTTTGTGTGATATGGCTATCATATCCACCCTTGTTGAACAAACTACAATTTATTTGTTTTCTTGGTTTAAGTTTTACATCAGAAATAGGAATTAAATTAATTTACTTTTCAAGTTTTCTTGTAAAAATCGATATTACTTTCTCCAAGTACAAATTTAGTACCTACCTAAAATAAGTACTAATTATGTAATATCGTGTAATATTGTAATTCAAATTTCACATTACTATAAAGTTTTAAAATTTCCTACTTCGGTATGGTCAGATAAAAATTGAATATATTATATTAATAAAAACTGTCAAAGTATAACTTCTACAAATCTGTATTTCAAATAATAAGAATACATCTAAATATAACCAATATTGTTAAAACAAAAGCACACATTCTTTATAATTCCAAAATACCATAGAGTTCCCAGACCTCAGTCGAAGCATTCGTTTATCTAGGTATAAACCCTTTGCGCGAAGAGTAACACTTGCCAGAAACACGGGGGTACCACTTGATTTGCATCCACGAGCGTGACACAATTCTTTAACAATTGAAGCCCTTGGTGTAAAATGGATCCAAGCCACAATTTGTCGTGAAGTGACTGTTTTAGCTCAATACATTTGTTAACGAGGATTTTACTAGCCATATATAAATTATTTTACCTCTAATCCGAAAGATGTGCTATTTTTCGTAATATTTATGTTTAAATAATTTTTTTAATTATATTTGAAAGATTTAAAACAAATTAAAAATGTAATTTCCCAAAACTTACTTAATATGGCATGTGACCAACCTTATTACGCCAAGGTTTTCAATTTTTTCAATAATAAAAAAATTGTTTAATCCGGGCCCGACTTTTCCCTTGAATCTAACAGAGATAGCACCATTCCGTCTTGCTTGGTTCTCGACCGCCAGATCAAAGACGCCGACACGGAGTTGTGGAGCTGTATTGTATAAGCTGTGCTAATATGTGTATTTGTGCTTACGGTGCTCATGCGCTTGTTAGGATAATGGAAAATACCACTTTGCCCCGAGTGGCCGCTTTGCCCCAACCTCCCCTACGATATATGTTACATTTTCACTATTTGTTTTCTTGAGAAATAGCAATAAATCGAATGAAATCTGTTAAATTAAGTGCGTTTTGTATTTTAATAGATTCTGAACACACAGAACATTGTCTTGATATTTAATGGGCTGTGCTGTATTCTTTTCTTGATGGCAGATATCATGTATATAAATTTCAAAAAGACATCAGGTTTTCTAGATAATTATAGTGCAATAGGCCTAAACAAAATTATATCTACATTGAGAAATGATAAGAATCTAAAAACAATTAAACATGGATCAATTTGTGAGCTTCTTAATGTTATCATTTTTATAAAGAATGTTAATTTTTCTTTTTAAACATTGCAGTTACATATCATTCCCAGAGATTGCTTTCGTTTTGCCAGGTGCAATAACGTTAATATAAAATACAATCAAAATTTGTTTATTAATTTAAGCATCTTTCTAGTGTTGACAATTCTGCGATAAAAAATGGCAAAACATGTATAATTTTTTAAAGATATGTTTGACTAAACAGAAGCTCAAAAACAGACTCATTGTTCTCTATTCAATGTTTACCACTTTTTTAAAATATAGACACTGGTTTGGAAAATAAATTTTTTTCAACATAAATAGTTTTTTAATTAAACTTCAAAACAATATACCAAAGTTGCGATATCGGATGAATTAAATCTTCATGAAATTTCGGTGAATTAAATCACTGATTTCAACAACATAGGTAAGTGCACATATCAATTCAAAAGTTTAAAAAAATTTACGTATGTATAGAATGGAACGTCAGGATCTCAAAAAGATAATCTGTTCCCCTCTAACAAGATTAATTAAAAAGTTGGAGCTCATTTCTTAAAAAGTATCCAACATAAAGAGACGCAGACACCAGCAGGACATTTTAAATCGTTTACTGTAACGTAGTGCCGAATTTCATGAAGATCGGAGCAGAAATAACATTCAGGGCAACGCAAAATCGACGGATGTATAAACTTCAATATCTCCTAAACGGCTTAGGATAGAGACGAACTACAAAGAGCACTCTATTATATCCGTTCGGCTCTACGTTTTTAGCATGTTTAGAGAATGATTCGATTATTAATAACTGAGGAAAATTAAAAAAAAATAAAACCCTTGTCAATAAGACGCAACTGAATCCACCCCTTAATTTGCATTGTTCTTTTTGATATGTAGCCAAATTTTCATTGAAATCGGAGACAAAAATTTTTTTCTCAAAAAATTTGGAAGGCCCTTTCCTTTTTTTTTTTGGGAAAATAGACGTTTAAAAAAATTTACGTATGTATAGAATGGAACGTGAGGATCTCAAAAAGATACTCTGTTCCCCTCGAACAAGACTAATTAAAAAGTTGGAGCTCATTTCTTAAAAAGTATCCAACATAGAGAGACGTAGACACCAGCAAGACATTTTAAATCGTTTACTGTAACGTAGTGCCGAATTTCATGAAGATCGGATCAGAAATAACATTTTTCCATACTTACTCGGTTTCCGTTTCAAACTAGTAAAAGTTGCAATTTCGTTGACGAAATTTTGGTATCAGGATAGCAGAAGAGCGAGGACATATTTAAGTTCCTCAATCAAATTACAATAAAATTCAGGGTAACGCAAAATTAAGTTTCTTCGTCAAATTGTCATTGCCATTCAGGGTAACGCAAAATTGACGGATATATAAACTTGAATATCTCCTAAACGGCTTAGACTAAAGACTAACTACAAAGAGCACTCTATTATATTCGTTCGGGTCTACGTTTTGAGCATGTTTAGAGAATGATTCGATTATTAATAACTGAGGAAAATTAAAAAAAAATAAAACCCTTGTCTATAAGAAGCAACTGAATCCACCACTTAATTTGCATTGTTCTGTTTGATATGTAGTCAAATTTTCATTGAAATCTGAGACAAAAAAATTTTTTCTCAAAAAATTTGGAAGTCTATACCCTTTCCTTTTTTTTAGAAAAATAAAAGTTTAAAAAAATTTAGGTATGTATAGAATGGAACGTGAGGATCTCAAGGAGATACTCTGTTTCCCTCTAACAAGACTAATTAAGAAGTTGGAGCTCATTTCTTAAAAAGTATCCAACATAGAGAGACGCAGACACCAGCAAGACATTTTAAATCGTTTACTGTAACGTAGTGCCGAATTTCATGAAGATCGGATCAGAAATAACATTTTTCCATACTTACTCGGTTTCCGTTTCAAACTAGTAAAAGTTGCAATTTCGTTGACAAAATTTTGGTATCAGGATAGCAGAAGAGCGAGGAGATATTTAAGTTCCTCAATCAAATTACTATAAAATTTAGGGTAACGCAAAATTAAGTTTCTTTATCAAATTGTCATTGCCATTCAGGGTAACGCAAAATCGACGGATGTATAAACTTCAATATCTCCTAAACGGCTTAGGATAGAGACGAACTACAAAGAGCACTCTATTATATCCGTTCGGGTCTACGTTTTGAGCATGTTTAGAGAATGATTCGATTATTAATAACTGAGGAAAATTAAAAAAAAAATAAAACCCTTGTCAATAAGAAGCAACTGAATCCACCCCTTAATTTGCATTGTTCTCTTTGATATGTAGCCAAATTTTCATTGAAATCGGAGACAAAAAAATTTTTTCTCAAAAAATTTGGAAGTCTATACCCTTTCCTTTTTTTTTGGGAAAATAAAAGTTTAAAAAAATTTACGTATGTATAGAATGGAACGTCAGGATCTCAAAAAGATACTCTGTTCCCCTCTAACAAGACTAATTAAAAAGTTGGAGCTCATTTCTCAAAAAGCATCAAACATAGAGAGACGCAGACACCAGCAAGACATTTTAAATCGTTTACTGTAACGTAGTGCCGAATTTCATGAAGATCGGATCAGAAATAACATTTTTCCATACTTACTCGGTTTCCGTTTCAAACTAGTAAAAGTTGCAATTTCGTTGACAAAATTTTGGTATCAGGATAGCAGAAGAGCGAGGAGATATTTAAGTTCCTCAATCAAATTACTATAAAATTCAGAGTAACGCAAAATTAAGTTTCTTCATCAAATTGTCATTGCCATTCAGGGTAACGCAAAATCGACGGATATATAAACTTGAATATCTCCTAAACGGCTTAGGATAGAGACGAACTATAAAGAGCACTCTATTATATCCGTTCGGCTCTACGTTTTGAGCATGTTTAGAGAATGATTCGATTATTAATAACTGAGGAAAATTTAAAAAAATAAAACCATTGTCAAGAAGCAACTGAATCCACCTCTTAATTTGCATTGTTCTTTTTGATATGTAGCCAAATTTTCATTGAAATCGGAGACAACAAATTTTTTTCTCAAAAAACTTGGAAGGCTATATATACCCTTTCCTTTTTTTTAGACAAATAAAAGTTTAAAAAAATGTACGTATGTATAGAATGGAACGTTAGGATCTCAAAAAGATACTCTGTTCCCCTCTAACAAGACTAATTAAAAAGTTGGAGCTCCTTTCTTAAAAAGTATCCAACATAGAGAGACGCAGACACCAGCAAGACATTTGAAATCGTTTACTGTAACGTAGTGCCGAATTTCATGAAGATAGGAGCAGAAATAACATTTTTCCATACTTACTCGGTTTCCGTTTCAAACTACTAAAAGTTGCAATTTCGTTGACAAAATTTTGGTATCAGGATAGCAGAAGAGCGAGGAGATATTTAAGTTCCTCAATTAAATTACTATAAAATTCAGGGTAACGCAAAATTAAGTTTCTTCATCAAATTGTCATTGCCATTCAGGGTAACGCAAAATCGACGGATATATAAACTTGAATATCTCCTAAACGGCTTAGGATAGAGACGAACTACAAAGAGCACTCTATTATATCCGTTCGGCTCTACGTTTTGAGCATGTTTAGAGAATGATTCGATTATTAATAACTGAGGAAAATTAAAAAAAAATAAAACCCTTGTCAATAAGAAGCAACTGAATCCACCCCTTAATTTGCATTGTTCTCTTTGATATGTAGCCAAATTTTCATTGAAATCGGAGACAAAAAATTTTTTTTCAAAAAATTTGGAAGGCTATACCCTTTCCTTTTTTTGGGAAAATAAAAGTTTAAAAAAATGTACGTATGTATAGATTGGAACGTGAGGATCTCAAAAAGATACTCTGTTCCCCTCTAACAAGACTAATTAAAAAGTTTTTCCTAAACGGCTTAGGATAGAGACAAACTACAAAGAGCACTCTATTATATCCGTTCGGCTCTACGTTTTGAGCATGTTTAGAGAATGATTCGATTATTAATAACTGAGGAAAATTAAAAAAAAATAAAATTCTTGTCAATAAGAAGCAACTGAATTCACCCCTTAATTTGCATTGTTCTCTTTGATATGTAGCCAAATTTTCATTGAAATCGGAGACAAAAAATTTTTTTCTCAAAAAATTTGGAAGGCTATACCCTTTCCTTTTTTTTTGGGAAAATAAAAGTTTAAAAAAATTTACGTACGTATAGAATGGAACGTCAGGATCTCAAAAAGATACTCTGTTCCCCTCTAACAAGACTAATTAAAAAGTTGGAGCTCATTTCTTAAAAAGTATCCAACATAGAGAGACGCAGACACCAGCAAGACATTTTAAATCGTTTACTGTAACGTAGTGCCGAATTTCATGAAGATCGGAGCAGAAATAACATTTTTCCATACTTACTCGGTTTCCGTTTCAAACTAGTAAAAGTTGCAATTTCGTTGACAAAATTTTTTGGTATCAGGATAGCAGAAGAGCGAGGAGATATTTAAGTTCCTCAATCAAATTACTATAAAATTCAGGGTAACGCAAAATTAAGTTTCTTCATCAAATTGTCATTGCCATTCAGGGTAACGCAAAATCGACGGATATATAAACTTGAATATCTCCTAAACGGCTTAGGATAGAGACGAACTACAAAGAGCACTCTGTTATATCCGTTCGGGTCTACGTTTTGAACATGTTAAGAGAATGATTCGATTATTAATAACTGAGGAAAATAAAAAAAAATAAAACCTTTGTCAATAAGAAGCAACTGAATCCACCCCTTAATTTGCATTGTTCTCTTTGATATGTAGCCAAATTTTCATTGAAATCAGAGACAAAAAAAAATTTCTCAAAAAATTTGGAAGTCTATACCCTTTCCTTTTTTTTTAGAAAAATAAAAGTTTAAAAAAATTTAGGTATGTATAGAATGGAACGTGAGGATCTCAAAAAGATACTGTGTTCCCCTCTAACAAGACTAATTAAAAAGTTGGAGCTCATTTCTTAAAAAGTATCCAACATAGAGAGACGCAGACACCAGCAAGACATTTTAAATCGTTTACTGTAACGTAGTGCCGAATTTCATGAAGATCGGAGCAGAAATAACATTTTTCCATACTTACTCGGTTTCCGTTTCAAACTTACTAATAGTTGCAATTTCGTTGACAAAATTTTGGTATCAGGATAGCAGAAGAGCGAGGAGATATTTAAGTTCCTCAATCAAATTACTATAAAATTCAGGGTAATGCAAAATTAAGTTTCTTCATCAAATTGTCATTGCCATTCAGGGTAACGCAAAATCGACGGATGTATAAACTTGAATATCTCCTAAACGGCTTAGTATAGAGACGAACGACAGAGAGCACTGTTCGGCTCTACGTTTTGAGCAAGTTTAGAGAATGATTCGATTATTAATAACTGAGGAAAATTAAAAAAAAAAAAAAAACCCTTGTCAATAAGAAGCAACTGAATCCACCCCTTAATTTGCATTGTTCTCTTTGATATGTAGCCAAATTTTCATTGAAATCAGAGACAAAAAAAAAATTTCTCAAAAAATTTGGAAGTCTATACCCTTTCCTTTTTTTTTAGAAAAATAAAAGTTTAAAAAAATTTAGGTATGTATAGAATGGAACGTGAGGATCTCAAAAAGATACTCTGTTCCCCTCTAACAAGACTAATTAAAATGTTGGAGCTCATTTCTTAAAAAGTATCTAACATAGAGAGACGCAGACACCAGCAAGACATTTTAAATCGTTTACTGTAACGTAGTGCCGAATTTCATGAAGATCGGAGCAGAAATAACATTTTTCCATACTTACTCGGTTTCTGTTTCAAACTACTAAAAGTTGCAATTTCGTTGACGAAATTTTGGTATCAGGATAGCAGAAGAGCGAGGAGATATTTAAGTTCCTCAATCAAATTACTATAAAATTCAGGGTAACGCAAAATTAAGTTTTTTCATCAAATTGTCATTGCCATTCAGGGTAACGCAAAATCGACGATGTATAAACTTGAATATCTCCTAAACGGCTTAGAATAGAGACGAACTACAAAGAGCACTCTATTATGTCCGTTCGGCTCTACGTTTTTAGCTTGTTTAGAGAATGATTCGATTATTAATAACTGAGGAAAATTAAAAAAAAAAAAACCCTTGTCAATAAGAAGCAACTGAATCCACCCCTTAATTTGCATTGTTCTCTTTGATATGTAGCCAAATTTTCATTGAAATCAGAGACAAAAAAAAAATTTCTCAAAAAATTTGGAAGTCTATACCCTTTCCTTTTTTTTTAGAAAAATAAAAGTTTAAAAAAATTTAGGTATGTATAGAATGGAACGTGAGGATCTCAAAAAGATACTCTGTTCCCCTCTAACAAGACTAATTAAAATGTTGGAGCTCATTTCTTAAAAAGTATCTAACATAGAGAGACGCAGACACCAGCAAGACATTTTAAATCGTTTACTGTAACGTAGTGCCGAATTTCATGAAGATCGGAGCAGAAATAACATTTTTCCATACTTACTCGGTTTCTGTTTCAAACTACTAAAAGTTGCAATTTCGTTGACGAAATTTTGGTATCAGGATAGCAGAAGAGCGAGGAGATATTTAAGTTCCTCAATCAAATTACTATAAAATTCAGGGTAACGCAAAATTAAGTTTTTTCATCAAATTGTCATTGCCATTCAGGGTAACGCAAAATCGACGATGTATAAACTTGAATATCTCCTAAACGGCTTAGAATAGAGACGAACTACAAAGAGCACTCTATTATATCCGTTCGGCTCTACGTTTTTAGCATGTTTAGAGAATGATTCGATTATTAATAACTGAGGAAAATTAAAAAAAAAATAAAATTCTTGTCAATAAGAAGCAACTGAATCCACCCCTTAATTTGCATTGTTCTCTTTGATATGTAGCCAAATTTTCATTGAAATCAGAGACAAAAAAATTTTTTCTCAAAAAATTTGGAAAGCTATACCCTTTCCTTTTTTTTTGGGAAAATAAAAGTTTAAAAAAAATTACGTATGTATAGAATGGAACGTCAGGATCTCAAAAAGATACTTTGTTCCCCTCTAACAAGACTAATTAAAAAGTTGGAGCTCATTTCTTAAAAAGTATCCAACATAGAGAGACGCAGACACCAGCAAGACATTTTAAATCGTTTACAGTAACGTAGTGCCGAATTTCATGAAGATCTGAGCAGAAATAACATTATTCCATACTTACTCGGTTTCCGTTTCAAACTAGTAAAAGTTGCAATTTCGTTGACAAAATTTTGGTATCAGGATAGCAGAAGAGCGAGGAGATATTTAAGTTCCTCAATGAAATTACTATAAAATTCAGGGTAACGCAAAATTAAGTTTCTTCATCAAATTGTCATTGCCATTCAGGGTAACGCAAAATCGACGGATATATAAACTTGAATATCTCCTAAACGGCTTAGTATAGAGACGAACGACAGAGAGCACTTTAATCTATCTGTTCGGCTCTACGTTTTGAGCAAGTTTAGAGAATGATTAGGTCATTATTAACTGAGGAAAATTAAAAAAAAATAAAACCCTTGTCAATAAGAAGCAACTGAATCCACCCCTTAATTTGCATTGTTCTCTTTGATATGTAGCCAAATTTTCAATGAAATCGGAGACAAAAAAATTATTTCTCAAAAAATTTGGAAGGCTATAATACCCTTTCCTTTTTATTTAGAAAAATAAAGGTTTAAAAAAATTGGCGTATGTATAGAATGGAACGTCAGGATCTCAAAAAGATACTCTGTTCCCCTCTAACAAGACTAATTAAAAAGTTGGAGCTCATTTCTTAAAAAGTATCCAACATAGAGAGACGCAGACACCAGCAAGACATTTTAAATCTTTTACTCTAACGTAGTGCCGAATTTCATGAAGATCGGAGCAGAAATAACATTTTTCCATACTTACTCGGTTTCCGTTTCAAACTACTAAAAGTTGCAATTTCGTTAACAAAATTTTTTGGTATCAGGATAGCAGAAGAGCGAGGAGATATTTAAGTTCCTCAATCAAATTACAATAAAATTCAGGGTAACACAAAATTAAGTTTCTTCATCAAATTGTCATTGCCATTCAGGGCAACGCAAAATCGACGGATATATAAACTTGAATATCTCCTAAACAGCTTAGAATAGAGACGAACTACAAAGAGCACTCTATTATGTCCGTTCGGCTCTACGTTTTTAGCTTGTTTAGAGAATGATTCGATTATTAATAACTGAGGAAAATTAAAAAAAAAAAAACCCTTGTCAATAAGAAGCAACTGAATCCACCCCTTAATTTGCATTGTTCTCTTTGATATGTAGCCAAATTTTCATTGAAATCGAAGACAAAAAAATTATTTCTCAAAAAATTTGGAAGGCCTTTCCTTTTTTTTGGGAAAATAAAAGTTTAAAAAAATTTAGGTATGTATAGAATGGAACGTGAGGATCTCAAAAAGATACTCTGTTCCCCTCTAACAAGACTAATTAAAAAGTTGGAGCTCATTTCTTAAAAAGTATCTAACATAGAGAGACGCAGACACCAGCAAGACATTTTAAATCGTTTACTGTAACGTAGTGCCGAATTTCATGAAGATCGGAGCAGAAATAACATTTTTCCATACTTACTCGGTTTCCGTTTCAAACTACTAAAAGTTGCAATTTCGTTGACGAAATTTTGGTATCAGGATAGCAGAAGAGCGAGGAGATATTTAAGTTCCTCAATGTTATTACTATAAAATTCAGGGTATCGCAAAATTAAGTTTCTTCATCAAATTGTCATTGCCATTCAGGGTAACGCAAAATCGACGGATGTATAAACTTTAATATCTCCTAAACGGCTTAGTATAGAGACGAACGACAAAGAGCACTTTAATCTATCTGTTCGGCTCTACGTTTTGAGCATGTTTAGAGAATGATTCGATTATTAATAACTGAGGAAAATTAAAAAAAAAATAAAACCCTTGTCAATAAGAAGCAACTGAATCCACCCCCTAATTTGCATTGTTCTCTTTGATATGAAGCCAAATTATCATTGAAATCGGAGACAAAAAAAATTTTTCTCAAAAAATTTGGAAGGCTATACCCTTTCCTTTTTTTTTGGGAAAATAAACGTTTAAAAAAATTTACGTATGTATAGAATGGAACGTGAGGATCTCAAAAAGATACTCTGTTCCCCTCTAACAAGACTAATTAAAAAGTTGGAGCTCATTTCTTAAAAAGTATCCAACATAGAGAGACGCAGACACCAGCGAGACATTTCAAATCGTTTATTGTAACGTAGTGCCGAATTTCATGAAGATCGAAGCAGAAATAACATTTTTCTATACTTATCGGTTTTCGTTTCAAACTACTAAAAGTTGCAATTTCGTTGACAAAATTTTTTGGTATCAGGATAGCAGAAGAGCGAGGAGATATTTAAGTTCCTCAATGAAATTACTATAAAATTCAGGGTAACGCAAAATTAAGTTTCTTCATTAAATTGTCATTGCCATTTAGGGTAACGCAAAATCGTCGGATATATAAACTTGAATATCTCCTAAACGGCTTAGGATAGAGACGAACTACAAAGAGCACTCTATTATATCCGTTCGGCTCTACGTTTTGAGCATGTTTAGAGAATGATTCGATTATTAATAACTGAGGAAAATTTAAAAAAAATAAAACCATTCTCAATAAGAAGCAACTGAATCCACCCCTTAATTTGCATTGTTCTCTTTGATATGTAGCCAAATTTTCATTGAAATCGGAGACAAAAAAAATTTTTCTCAAAAAATTTGGAAGTCTATACCCTTTCCTTTTTTTTTGGGAAAATAAACGTTTAAAAAAATTTACGTATGTATAGAATGGAACGTGAGGATCTCAAAAAGATACTCTGTTCCCCTCGAACAAGACTAATTAAAAAGTTGGAGCTCATTTCTTAAAAAGTATCCAACATAGAGAGACGCAGACACCAGCAAGACATTTTAAATCGTCTACTGTAACGTAGTGCCGAATTTCATGAAGATAGGAGCTGAAATAACATTTTTCCATACTTACTCGGTTTCCGTTTCAAACTAGTAAAAGTTGCAATTTCGTTGACGAAATTTTGGTATCAGGATAGCAGAAGAGCGAGGAGATATTTAAGTTCCTCAATCAAATTACTATAAAATTCAGGGTAACGCAAAATTAAGTTTCTTCATCAAATTGTCATTGCCATTCAGGGTAACGCAAAATCGACGGATATATAAACTTGAATATCTCCTAAACGGCTTAGACTAGAAACGAACTACAAAGAGCACTCTGTTATATCCGTTCGGCTCTACGTTTTGAGCATGTTTAGAGAATGATTCGATGATTAATAACTGAGGAAAATTAAAAAAAAATAAAACCCTTGTCAATAAGAAGCAATTGAATCCACCCCTTAATTTGCATTGTTCTTTTTGATATGTAGCCAAATTTTCATTGAAATCGGAGACAAAAAATTTTTTTCTCAAAAAATTTGGAAGGCTATACCCTTTCCTTTTTTTTAGAAAAATAAAAGTTTAAAAAAATTGGCGTATGTACAGAATGGAACGTGAGGATCTCAAAAAGATACTCTGTTCCCCTCTAACAAGACTAATTAAAAAGTTGGAGCTCATTTCTTAAAAAGTATCCAACATAGAGAGACGCAGACACCAGCAAGACATTTTAAATCGTTTACTGTAACGTAGTGCCGAATTTCATGAAGATCGGAGCAGAAATAACATTTTTCCATACTTACTCGGTTTCCGTTTCAAACTTACTAATAGTTGCAATTTCGTTGACAAAATGTTGGTATCAGGATAGCAGAAGAGCGAGGAGATATTTAAGTTCCTCAATCAAATTACTATAAAATTCAGGGTAATGCAAAATTAAGTTTCTTCATCAAATTGTCATTGCCATTCAGGGTAACACAAAATCGACGGATGTATAAACTTGAATATCTCCTAAACGGCTTAGAATAGAGACGAATTACAAAGAGCACTCTTATTATATCCGTTCGGCTTTACGTTTTGAGGATGTTTAGAGAATGATTCGGTTATTAATAACTGAGGAAAATTAAAAAAAAATAAAACCCTTGTCAATAAGAAGCAACTGAATCCACCCTTTAATTTGCATTGTTCTCTTTGATATGTAGCCAAATTTTCATTGAAATCAGAGACAAAAAATTTTTTAAAATCGTTTACTGTAACGTAGTGCCGAATTTCATGAAGATCGGAGCTGAAATAACATTTTTCCATACTTACTCGCTTTCCGTTTCAAACTTACTAAAAGTTGCAATTTCGTTGACAAAATTTTGGTATCAGGATAGCAGAAGAGCGAGGAGATATTTAAGTTCCTCAATCAACGTAGGCCAAAAGGAACTCCCCGAAAATCCACTTGAAAAGTCTAAAGTGTTTTTTATTGATCTTTTTTTGACCATGTAATTTAATATTATGATTTAATAAAACCTTGTCCAACTACAAGTTTTATTATTTTATTAAATATTTGTTTGGCGCGCTTGCCCTTGGACAAAACTTTACAAATCAACATACTTATTTACAGGGTATTATATTTATTCGTAACAATACATCATTTGATTTATATAATTTTGAATATTTGATATTACCGTGATATCGCGGCTTGGTCCCTACTTTTAACCCTTCCAAAATCTTTTTAAGGGATTCACATGAATACAAGGATACGACCTAGCTTATTTCATATCTATGTTGTTATTTATCAGGAACCTAAACAATAACACATGATTTTTACGAGGTAGAATTACTGATTATTACTATTCATATTGCTGATGTTAGAAGTTAAACGAATTAAATTCAAAATTATTGTTTTGAATTATCTATCATCCTGTATAGATACTTCACAAAACGTGTTAACATGGTTTTGTTTTATGAAATATGTCGAAAACTAAATGTTTATAATTAAAGGACAAAACGAAAAAGTCTTTAACGGACCCTAACGCCTACTTGCTTGCGTTAACTCGATCAAAATTCAAGTTTTCTTAGAGGTGCTGCTACGAGCGCATTGCGGAACCATCAGCTTCAGCGACCCTAACACTGTAATTATTTTTATGCAATTTAGAGACTAAAATGGCACTTCTACACGCTAGGGATTAAAAATTACAACCGAAAATCGGTACACTATAACAACCTTGCACTGTTTATTTTCTTTTCCTAAAGTGCAATTAGACACAAAGGAACTGAAGTGGTTTTTTTATTCTTCTCCTTGGTATAAAAACTACCACTCAGTTCCTATATACTGTTGGGTACCAAACATGGATGAAGGACTTAAAAAATATCAACCAATACTAAATATTAATCTTTATTAGACAAATGCTTGATTGATCAAATTCCAAGTAAAGGTAGATTTCATTACTCGAAACATAGGTACAATATTTTCTTAGTAAAAGTAAGATTGAATTAACTTTTGGATAAACATTTCTTGAAATTATAATTTCTAATAACACGTTTGTTCATACATACGTCCAATATTTTTGCGATGAACTAATTTATTTTTTGAAGTATATTATCTAATATGAAAATTGTTATACACATTATAATCTATAGTTTACATTAAAATACTTCCAAATGTAAAAAAAGAACTATTAAGATTCCTCGTCCATTACTTAATAGTGTTCACAGCATTTTCTGTTGTCTCCGTCTTAATTTGTTTTCCACCGTCACCTAAAACAAAATTCACATTTTACAATTTACTCCTACAATCTATATATTAATTTGTTTAGGGTCCAACTCTTTTTACAATATAAAAAAAGTTCATTTTTCAAAACTACGTTATGATATTAAAATGTAGCATAAGGCGAAATAACTAAAGTATAACAGATACATACAGTATAATGCAAATGTATAGAATAAATTAATTTAAAAAATAAACCACTTTTGAAAAAATTCTAATACATTTAAGAAACGTTATAGTTTATGTTTATGTATGAGAGAGTAATAAAATAAAACTTAGTACGGTCATTTTAAATATTTTTACAGAATAATCTAAATATTTCCTAAAATTGTAATAAATGTACCTGAGCTATTACAAATTTTGGGTCTTTTATTGGTCCTTTATAAACATAAGCTGTACAAAACAATAGAAAAAGGTTTGGACAGGCCAAAAGACTTGTGTATTAAAGATTACATAGCCGCATCTTAAGATTATTTTCAATAAGTACCTATTTGCCAATTTTGTTTTATTTTAATTCCAAAAATTTCTTACAGTAATCGAATTATAAGTAGAAAAATACCTTCCCAACAAATTTCACCGAAAATGCGATTATAGGTTTTCCATTTAGTAAGGAGATCCAAGTTGTGTATTCTTGACAGTTTACTAAATGTCGTTTAGTTGCAACTTGCAAGGTGCAATGTGAATTCTAGTGTGATCATGGAAAATTTGGAAGGGCCGCGTAAACGACAAAAAATCGGTCCTTTAACAATTAATGAAAAAACATTAATATTTGTTTTAAATCATTTACAGACAAACATTTATGTAAAACTGTTGATGACACAGTGGAATTAGTTAGTAGTACGCTTGGTGTTGGGAAATCTACGATTTACAGAGTTGTTAAAGAAGAGAAATGTGGCGAGTTTCAAACAGCACGTAAAGCTCCAGGAAAACCAAAATTACAATTAGAAAATCTTTTAAATGAAAAGCCTTCGAAGGAAAGTGCATGCGTTCTTCTTTAGAAAAGAATTTCCGACAGTAGACAAAGTTCTTGCCACAGTTCGAGATGATAAGGATTACCCTGAAATGAGTCGAAGCACACTATGGAAACTTTTAAAAGAAATAGGTTTTCTATGGAAAAAGCATTCCAGAAAGTCTATTTTAATAGAAAGAAGCGATATTGTAGTATGGAGAAGAAATTACCTAAGGACTATAAAAGAAATGAGAAACCAAAGAAAAAATATATTTTATTTAGATAAAACATGGATCAACGAGGGACATAAACCAAATAAATTTTGGCAAGATGAAACTGTTACAAGTCGAAGACAGGCTTTTTTAAATAATTTATCTACTGATTTAAATCCACCATATTTTTTTTGTTAGATGTTTTCGGAAAACCCGGAAAAAATCATATGGGAAAAAATTAAAAAAAAAAAAAACTACTCTTTTTATTATCATTTTTTATTTTTTTTATCATTTTTTTATCTTTTTTTATAGTTTTTATCGTTTTTTATTATTTTTTTTTATCATTTTTTTATCTTTTTTATCATTTTTATCGGTTTTCATCGTTTTAATAGTTTTTTTTTATCGTTTTATCATTTTTTATCATTTTTCATCGGTTTTTTATCATTTTTTTTTATCGTATTTATAGTTTTTTTTATCATTTTTTGTACCAATTTTTTTTATAATTTTTTATCGTTTTTTATCAACTTTTATCACCTCTTGTCACTTTTTATCAAACCCTATCAATTTCCATCAATTTCTATGAATGTCTATTAATTTATTTCTAATAATTTCAATTTCTATTAATCTTTATTAAATTTTATTGATTTTTATTCATTTTTATCAATTTTTTTTATCATTTTTATCGTTTTTTATCAACTTTTTGTCACTTTTTATCAAATTCCATTAATTTCCATACATTTCTATAAATTTCTATGAATTTCCATCAATTTCTATGAATGTCTGTTAATTTATTTCTAATAATTTCAATTTCTATTAATCTTTATTAAATTTTATTAATTTTTATCAATTTTTTTATCAACTTTTATCACCTTTTTGTCACTTTTTATCATTTTTTTTATCAATTTGCATGAATTTCCATTAATTTCTATTAATTTTCATAAATTTCCATTAATTTCCTTCAATTTCCATCAATTTCTATGAATGTCTATTAATTTATTTCTAATAATATCAATTTCTATTAATCTTTATTTATTTTTATCAATTTTTTTTAATTTTTATCAATTTTTTTTTAAATTTTATCAATTTTTTTTAATTTTAATCAATTTTTTTTTATAATTTTTTATCGTTTTTTATCGACTTTTATCACCTTTTTGTCATTTTTTATCAAATTCTATCAATTTCCATCAATTTCTATGAATTTCTATTAATCTCCATTAATTTTTATTGAATTCTATTAATTTTTATCACTTTTTATCAATTTGTATCTATTTGTATCTATTTGTATCTATTTGTATCTATTTGTATCTATTTGTATCTATTTGTATCAATTTATTTGTATCAATTTTTATTAATTTTTATTAATAATTATTAATTTTTATTAATAATTATTAATTTTTATTAATAATTATTACTTTTTATGAGTTTCTATAAATGTTTATAAATTTCTAGAAACTTCTATGAATTTCTATGAATGTTTATTAATCTCCATTAATTTTTATAGATTTTTATTAATTTTTTGTTTATTTATTAATATTTATTTATATATTTTTTTTTTATTTTTATTTATTTATTTTACGATACTCCCCATTTCCTCCTCCTTCAAATGTGAAAATTAAAAAACCTTCAAATTCGTCATTATTTACTTATGATGAGTAGCTACAATTCCAATTTTCAAGTACCTACCTTTAAAAAAATTGATACTCCCTTACAAACTTACACCCCCTCCTTTTCCCCTTAAAATATGAAAATTCAAAAACCCTGAAACATCTATTAGATTAGATTACATTTGCAGAACAGCTTGAGCTGATCCTAGGACCTTTTGACCATATTTATTTCTGGTACTTTAATTTTTTTTTTTTAAATATTGTATTTTAAATAGTCAGTAAATATTATTATTATTATTATATATGAAAAAAGTTATTGATCTATGAACTGTGTTTTGACTGCCTTGTTTTAGCGGCCAAATAAAAGAATTTAAAAAAAATTATAACTTACTTTCTGTAGTTTCTTGTTCTGCGCGACGTTTACGTGCATATCTTTCTCTAAACATATTTTTTGGTGCTGGCAAAGGCTCCATTCCCAATACCTAGAAAATAAAAAAAATATATAGAGCTAGAAATAATCGAGTATTCAAAAATAATCAATTATTTTGCGCACCCTTAAAGATGACATGAAAAGGTAATTTGATGGAGAATTCGGCAATAAGATTATCTAGTTTACAATTTAACAATTAATTCATCCAGAGCCGATGCTTAAGAGGTTATTAAGGTGTACACGAAAAAGAGTCAAAACTCTCGCTTGGAAGTACAATATTAAAAACGAGATGATCGAAATAGGTCAGCTCCTTAAATTTTCGAATCACATACAATACAGTAGTCCAATTAAATAGACCTTTAAATCAAAATTTTGGAGGAAATACAGGAATTTTTGATATAAGTCACATTAGAGTATTTGAAAACGATAGGTAAAAAAATTTTGATTTTCAGGCACCAGCAAATGTCAAAAAACAATAAAATAAAGTGTTTTTTAAGGTTATTTAAAAACGGTACGTGCTATCAAAAAAGTTTTGAATAAAAATTGTAAAGCATAAAGTTTTACATAAAAATTATATTTGACATTTTTTAATATTATTAAAACTGACAGAGTTAGGGTGGTTAGAAATTAAGAAGAGATATATATCACTTGGAAAAGTCATGGCGAGCTGAAAATTCAATGATTTTGTAGTTTCTTTTTATTATTTACTCAGAAAATTATCAATTTCTTTTAGGAATTTTGTTTTTATTTTTTTGATTTATAACAATTTTTATTTAGAAATTTTCAATATATTATACGAATTTATATGGTAAAAGAAATTTTGAAGTAAACTTATTAGCTTGACTGACATAAAAAATATGGTGAATGAACTAATAAAAACGACATCCCGACAGTTTGGTACCCACTTAAAGTTCCATTAAATAAATAAAAATAAACAACTAAATAAAAATATTAAAAAAAAAAAATAAATAAAAATAAATACAAAAAATTAATAAATAAAAACGATATCCCGACAGTTTGGTCCCCACTTGAAGTTCCATTAAATAAATAAAAATAAAAACAAATAAAAATAATTAAAAAATAAACAAAAATTTAAATAAAAAAAAAATAGTTAAAAAAATTAAAAATAAATAAAAATAAATGAAAAGATAAATGTAAAAGAAAATAAATAAACAAATATATGTAAATAAAAATAACAAATTGTTAAAAAAAATTAAATAAAATTAGGTAAATTAATAAAAATAAAACATAATAAAAAAATAAATAAAATAAACACAAATAAGTTAAAGAAAATAAATAAAAATAATTAAAAAAAAAAAAAATTTCAAACAAAAAAAAATAATTACAAATTGTTAAAAAAATTAAATAAAAATAGAAATTAAACAAAAATAAATAAAAATAAATGTAAAAGAAAGTAAATAAAAATAAATAAAATAAAGAAAAACATAAAAATAAAAAATAAATAAAAATGAATAAAAATAAAATAAAAATTAAAAAAAATATTAATTTTTATTTATTTATAGAAAATAAAAAATAAATAGAAACTAAAAAAATAAAAACTAAATAAAAAAAATAAATATTAAAAAATAAAAATGAATATCTTTTATTTTTATTTCTTTATTTTTGTTTCTCTTTATTTTTTTTTATTTTTGTTTCTTTTTATTTATTTTTATTTACTTTCTTCTACATTTATCTTTTCATTTATTTTTTATTTATTTTTATTTATTTTCTTTTATACTTATCTTTTCATTTATTTTTGTTTAATTTTATTTATTTTTTATATTTAATAATTTACCTATTTTTTTTTTAGTTTGTTTTTTTAATTATTTTTTTTATATATTTTAATTATTTATTTTTATTTATTTGAATTTATTTTCATTTGTTTTTTATTTATTTATTTTTTATATTTAATAATTTACCTATTTTTATTTAAATTTTGTTTGTTTTTTTAATTATTTTTTTTTATATATTTTAATTATTTTTTTTTATATATTTTAATTATTTTTTTTTATTTATTTGAATTTATTTTCATTTGTTTTTTATTTTTATTTATTTATTTTTTATTTTTAATTATATTTATTTATAATTTTCATTTTTAAGTTTCATTTATTTTTATTTATATTTTATTTATTTGTATTTATTTTTATTTATTTGTTTTTATATTTTTTTTTAATTTACCTATTTTTATTTATTAATTTTTTGAATTTATTTTTATTTTTTTTAATATTTTTATTTAGTTCTTTTTTGTTTGTTTTTATTTTTATTTATTTTCTTTTATACTTATCTTTTCATTTATTTTTGTTTAATTTAATTTTATTTTTTATATTTAATAATTTACCTATTTTTATTTAAATTTTGTTTGTTTTTTTTAATTATTTTTTTTATATATTTTAATTATTTTTTTTTATTTATTTGAATTTATTTTCATTTGTTTTTTATTTTTATTTATTTTTTTATTTTTAATTATTTTTATTTATTTATTTATTTTTTTAATTACAATTATTTTTAATTATATTTATTTATTTTTTATTTTCATTTATTTTTATTTATTTATTTTTAAGTTTTATTTATTTTTATTTATATTTTATTTATTAATGTTTTGAATTTATTTTTATTTTTTTTAAGATTTTTGTTTGTTTTTATTTTTATTTATTTAATGGAACTTTAAGTGGGGATCAAACTGTCGGGATATCGTTTTTATTAGTTCACTCCTCATATTTTTCATGTCAGTCAAGCTAAGAAGTTTACTTCAAAATTTATTTTACCATATAAATTCGTATAATATATAGAAAATTTCTAAATTAAAATTGTTATAACTCAAAAAAACAAAAATTTCCTAAAAGAAATTTATAATTTTCTGAGTAAATAATAAAAAGAAACTACAAAATCATTGAATTTTCAGCTCGCTATGATTTTTCCAAGTCATATATATCTCTTCCTAATTTCTAACCACCCTAACTCTGTCAGTTTTAATAATATCAAAAAATGTCAAATATCATTTTTATGTAAAACTTTATGCTTTACAATTTTTATTCAAAACTTTTTTTGATAGCACGTACCGTTTTTAAATAACCTTAAAAAAACACTTTATTTTCTTATTTTTTGACATTTGCCGGTGCCTGAAAAACAAAATTTTTTTTACCTATCGTTTTCAAATACTCTAAAGTCAAAAATTCCTGTATTTCCTCCAAAATTTTGATTCAAAGGTCTATTTGATTGGACTACAGGTTTCGTTACCTTACCTTATAAATTTGCCTAAAAGCAATTAATCTTAGGGCGTGCTGAGCATAGCAAGTGAGATCTTCTCGCTGTTGGGCTGTCAAAGTGACGCACGCGTCGGGAGAATCCTTTTCGCACGGATCTGCAAGACCAGGTCCTCCGGGTAACAATAAACCGCTAGCAACGGCTTCCATGACGCGTCTTAATGCGTCTCCAGGCGATAGATGACTCTGTCCAGGCACTGAAGAGATTACCTTCTCGGCTAACAATTCCATTGCCTAAAAAAAAAAAAAACAGGTAATTTGAAGGTTAAATTAAGATTCTAGTAAGAATTAAAATAGGTAAAGAGAAAATGTTATTTATTAAAAAAACAAACTTTTCGTATTTTTGCCCTGAAGAATTGTTTTCTGAAAATCCCTGTGTCTACACTGTTAAATTATGTTTTCAAATTACTTAATTTGTTTTTAATAATGTAATATCTACTTCAAATATTTAAAATTCAACATTGTTTAGATAGTTTTTGTTTAAACTTACCCAAGAAGAAAGTGGCGCCCAAGTAGGAACTCTTTCGCACAAGTCTCTTAGGATCCGGATAATGATAGCACAAGAGTGAAGACCTAGTGCCCTAGCCTAAAAAAGGTTTATTTAAATATACTGCAGACTTAAAAAAACGAGATGCGAGTCATAAAGATGAACTAGAAAAATTGTAGAAATTATGTGATTGGTAATGATGAGTTGCAACAAATTGAGATATTAACCCTCAATTGTAGATTCTAAATAATACACGGTGACGATTTCATTAAGATTTTCAAATAAAAGTAGCTATTTTTTTAAAAATACCCTGTAGAAAAATAAGCAAAATTCAATTTCGAGATAAGATACAGGGCGTTCCACTAAAAACAACAACTTTGGTATGCGATAATTTTATGAAACACCCTACCCTGTATATTACGAAATAATTTTAAAATGTGTAGCTGGAGTCTATAATTTGTGTTTAAAACTTTTGTTCATATCTCTCGAAACAACGGAGATATCAAGCTGCGGAGTATAAGTTAATCACCCTGTATATTATACATTTGCAAGCATCTTATGTCGTCCGATTTTACTACTTTCGAAGTAATTTTGGCTACGTGACCGGATATTTATGTTTTTCAACTAAATTCTGGATATACTTAGCTCAAACAGTATTTTTTTTCAAAGATATTTTTTTTTTAAATAGGTGTAAAATCGGCACCAAAAATCGAAGATTGGTTTAATTGGTCTCAAAATGTTTGTATGACTCTCAAATAAGAGTATTCTCCTTGCAAGCATTTTTTTATTAAGTAGTTTTACCCCATTTTCTCAAAAATTCGGGTTGAATAAAAGGCTCAAAGAATAGAACTACCGAATAAAAAATGCTTTAAGGACAATACTCTTATTTGAGAGCCATACAAACATAAAGTCGAAAAGTGGGACTTTTGGTTATATACCTATTTCCAAAAACAATCATTTTCGACAGGTTACATTTTTTTGCATATCAACCCTTTCGTCGAAACAGAAATAAAAAATGCCCCATTCATCTTAGAATCAGAAAAAAAAAGGGTTTAAGCTTTATCTCGAATTTCATTGAAGAACGTAAAAATCAGGTCACGATAATGCATGAACGAATGAATTTTACAGGTATCAAGTCAGCTCTTACCACTGGAACATAGTACTTGTTGTTCACCCCTCTACCCTGTACTCAACTACAAATAGTAAGCAATTTTTTGCAGTCAGATAAAAGACTTTTTTCAATTACCACCAAATAAATCTTTTTTTCTTAAAGTACCCTTTATGACTCACACTAAACATACAATTATAAGCTGATGTTTAAGTTTGACTAGTTTATAGAAAAAAAAAAATGGGAATATAATTATTGTATAAAAATTAAAGTAAAAAATGAGTGAATGAATAATAAAAACGAACAAACTAACATCAGCTAAATCATCGAGTCGCGAAATCAGATCCAGACAATCAAGGAAAACATTTTTCTAATTCAAAATCTACAGCCTAATTAGAGCGAACCACCTTCAAATTACAGTTTTTCTTTCTTTTGGTCACATTCTTATGGTTAATATTAGATAAAACGTAATTGGAATTTTAAAATAATAATAATAATTTTAAATAGAATGTGGATGAGGTTAATTAATGGGAAGAGGACGTGCCAATAAGAAATTCCTTGCAAAAACAGGTAAGCACATCACAGCACAAATTGTCGTCAATGTGGTCTATTCTGTAACAATTCCTTTATATTTTAACGGCCGTTTTTTCTTATAAAGTTACGTCTCTTCGTGAAGTTATCAGATACACCAGTTAGATACGTGCTATTTTAATAAATGTAATGAATTGAGAATTTCCTGAAATTGTAGAGCATACTCTTTTTTCGAATTACGTAACTTCGTGATATTGACGATAATAATAATAATAATAATAATAATACTCTCCCTAATTCACCCCCTTACGAGTGAATTTTAACCCCAAAAGCTGAGCTTGTGTGGGGAGAGGGACGGCTATTATTATTATTTGCCGTGGCGCTCCAGGGCGACTTAATGATGATTGATGGTGCCATTTGACTTACATGGTGATTTTATTTTAATAATCTGGATGCCACATCAACAGAAATTAAATTTCTGCTAATATGGCATCCATTAAATCCTATAGAGAACCATGCAAATAAATTTACAAGGTCTTCCGTAGGATCTGAAACCGTGTTTCGTTTTACCAGAAAAATTGGCTGACACATGAATGCCGCGCCGTAGATACCTACACCACCGTAGTCGATATTACCAATCATAAGGTTCTTTGGTTCTGGTGTAGGAATGAACTACACCAATGATCCAATACCTTCGGCCTGTAAAATCCACTACACCTTTCAGTCTTTGGTTTGTTGGCCACCAGCTATTTAGCAAAAGTAAATTACACTCTAGGTAAACTAAGAAAAATATTAATTCATGTCAATGCAGTTATTAATAATATATGTTAAGTAGGGAACAATAAATGGACAACAGAGTAATAAAATTTCAATATTTATTTGATTAGAGCCAACTGCTTTTGTTTTAATATTTTTTAATATATGGAACAATTCTTTCTGTGTAGTATGGGTAAATAAAAGAGTATATTCCACAGTTGGTATTACATTATTTTTATAGTATTCTATATGTTTGTCTGGTTTACAATCATCCCTGGAATCATTAACAAAAAAATGATTCAACTCATTGGGATTACTTAACGCAGGTGGCAATGATGATTTGTTAATATTTTTAAAGTCTAGTTTTTTTAAAAAATTTTCATCTTTCCTTTGTATTGCAATTAGAGTTTAAACTCCATGTATGCCTTCTTTTCTCGTTTTGTGGCAGCTGAGGTATAGTTCCTTAATTCTTTATAGTACTCCCAATGTGCTGGATATTTCGATTTTTTAAATGTTTTTAATGCTTTGTCCATAAGTTTTTGCATGAGCTTGATGTTATCAGTTATCCAGGGTTGATTTTTGAATTTTACCTCTGATTGTATAGTTTTTAGAGGAGCATGTTGGTCTACCAAGTTTAATATATTAATATTAAGATATGCTATTTTCTCATCTATACAGGGTGTCCCGAAATTAGACGGTCATATTTTAACAGCGTAATCTAGAAAATATTTACAAAAATATGTCATCAGAACTTCATTTTTAACACCCTGTATCTCGGAAAAGAAACGTTTTCGGACCTATGTTTATATGAACTTTGACCGTCTAATTTCGGGACACTCTGTATACAGTTGTTAACCCTTGACATACTTTCATGGAAAAAAACAAGAATTACTTAAGAGTGGTGGAGATATATTTGAAAATATTAATTCTGCATTCGTTACTTTTGAAACCTTCTAACACCTCACCCTGTAGAGCTGCAATGTTGAGATCCATAAAGGTACCATTTCGGTAGGCGCGACAGACGACCGCCGACACGACAAACGATCGCCGACGCGACCGAGAAGTGTCGTCAAGACGACACTTCCTGGAGACACTTTTGAATCTGCCTCGGGACGAAGGTTTGCTGCGTGTCGCACTCGGGGTCACTGTCCTCGAGCATCGGTTCATTTTGAGTGTGATTAGGATGGAAATTTATTTCGATCTAGGCAGCGTTGCCAGATTAAAAAAGTCAGTCAAAATAATTTCAGAAAAATCGATATTAATGAAATACCCCTCGACAAGATCCACCTATTGCAGAAGGAACAAAATCGAATTCGTCAAATAAGTCTTCAACCCCCTTCAAACAATACCCATCTGTGGTATACGCCACTGTAGACATTGGGTGTTGTTGCCCTCATCATCATGTTTAGATTAGGCAATCGACGTCCAGAAATCAAAAATTGATAATACCTGCCACCCAACAAGCCACTTTCAATATCAATACCGAAGAAGACGAATAACGACCCACACCCTGTATGGATCTCTCTGGGAAAGGTTAGGTTAGGTTTGATCCAAATTTTTTTGGTCCAAATTTTTTTTGGTCTAAATTATTTTGGTCTAAATTATTTTGGTCCAAATTTTTTGGTCCAAATTTTTTTTATCCAATTTTTTTTTGGTCCAAATTTTTTTAGTCATTTCTTTCCAATTTTTTTTGGTTTAATTTTTTTTTGTCCAAATTTTTATATTCCAATTTTTTTTGGTATAAATTTTTTTGGTCTAAATTTTTTTTGGTCCAAATTTTTTTGGTCTAAATTTTTTTTGGTCCAAATTTTTTTGGTTCAATTTTTTTTGGGTAAAATTTTTTTGGTCAAAATTTTTTTGGTAATTTCTTTCTGGTCCAAATTTTTTAGTCCAAATTTTTTGGTCCAAATTTTTTTGTTCTAAATTATTTTGGTCCAAATTATTTTGGTCTAAATTTTTTTTGGTCCAAATTTTTTTGGTCCAAATTTTTTTGGTCTAAATTATTTTGGTCTAAATTATTTTGGTCCAAATTATTTTGGTCCAAATTTTTTTGGTTCAAATTTTTTGGTCCAAATTTTTTAGTCCAAATTATTTGGTTTAATTTTTTAGGTCCAAATTTTTTTGGTCCAATTTTTTTGGGTAAAATTTTTTTGGTCAAAATTTTTTATTCCAATTTTTTTTGGTATAAATTTTTTTGGTCTAAATTTTTTTTGGTCCAAATTTTTTTGGTCCAAATTTTTTTTGTACTAAAAAAAATCTAGATCTGAACAGTAGGTTTTAATACAGGGGGAAATAATTATAATTTGCAGTGTAGTAAATAAAAAAAGAAGTATATAAGAAACGAAAAATAAACATTTTTCTACCCAAATTAGAAAGTAAACAAAGAATAAAAACATTTTTATTATATACTTAATGTACGGGAAAAAAACCAACGAAAAATAATAAGTACCTACTTCTTTTAGATCAGTCTGAATCAGATAATTCAAAATCGTAGTGTTTGGCATATGCATGTTCTTTTTATGATGCCCTATTAATTCTTTGTTTCATTTTAATTAAAAACAATGATTATCTTGATGTTTTTTTTTTTATGGAGCCAACCTACAATAGTGGCTGCTTATTACGCTGCTTTTAATGCAGAAAATTTACTAGAGAAAATATTCTTTAACCATTTGCTGAAGAATGAGGCAAACTTAATAAATTAAGAACAAAATTTACTAGAGACAAAAACACTGGATCTACGTAAAAACAGTAGGTCTGGCAACGCTGATCGTTCCCTCGAATGGTTATTTACAAGTGTCGCGCGACACTTCAAGCTCCCGAAATGAACGGAGCATAACATTTATGCATCTGTCGTCCTAGTGGTCTCCTGTCTCTTGACGCGGCTACCGAAGGGGCGTTTGATTTGAAACTCGATCGAGCGAGCGTCGAGGAGACCGAGAAGTGATGACGTCACAATAGAGCATTGAGTCAAATCAAATAAAACAGAGTAAAAAACATAACCTCGCTTTTTTGTGATTCTTGTTTCTCAAAATAGTGAGCAGAAAGTAAAGAAAATAGAAAAACTTTTAATAGTAAAGGGTAATGGTCCTGAAATGCAGCATATACCACAAATGCCCGCTTCGCTTTTATACTCCATGACTGTGATTACTGGTGATTAAATTTGGACAGAACAAATGTATTTTCCAAACAGACATTCTGGTTTTTTTTATGACGAATAATTTTAGATATAAGACAAAAGCAGCTAAGTATTTTATTGACTTCTTGTCGGGTCTTTAATTTTGAGGTTCAATTTTGTTTGTAGGTTAATTAAAAAAAGATAGGTAGAGATAAAGACAAATTTCTCCCTCTTCTCGATCCTTCTGCTCTGAGAACATCGAGCTTGCTCTATGTTCTCGCTCCAAAGCGAAACAAACACTTTAGGGATCTCTCGGAGGGTCAATTCAAACACTTTTGAAGCGCTCGGAGATCTCCGATGATCAAATCAAACGCACCACATAATGGTACCTTAAGAAAGTTGCCTTTAAATAACATACTAAAATATGAACAAATTCTGACAGTACCCAAAATCAATGTAAAAAGCGAGTGGTCTTTTACAGATTTATAAAATTATTTAAATGTTCTCGTCAGGTTTCGTATTACAATAATATGTTATGTTGTTAAATGTATACTGATTAGAGGTGGGAAGTTCGAATCTTTTTACTGAATTAATTCATTTGATTCATTCACCTAAAAAGATTCGTTCTTCAAGATTCGTTCTTAAGTGATTCACTCTAGCGAACCACGAACGATGTTATTCCGCCAATCCGGCGAAGGCAACCGAACCGAACTTTTACGAATTTGAGTACTACCTAATCTACCTACCTACCTACCTACTAGGTCGTCGAATAAAATAATTATAACCATATTTATTTTAAAGTAAAGCGAATTAATGTTTCATATTTCATAAAAAAAGGCAGCTGAATAATAAATACATCCTTGTCCGTTAAGATAAACAACAATAACACATTTTTTTTTAAATGCCAAATATGTAGCCAAAATTAACGCAAAATTATATATTCACGATTCGTCATTTTTTGTTTTAATTTTACTTTGATTTAATTTTATTTCAGACAACACGCATAAATTGTTTACCTAAGCTTAATACACACCTCCTGTAAAGTGAGAAAAACATTAAAGACACATACCGCCACCGCCTGTCAGAGTTCTCGTATTATGCCGTAGAACTAATAGTGGTTATTCTGTGGTAGAATGTAGAATAAAAGCGACCAATTTGCCGATGACGATGTAAAATACCAAATCTTCGAATCCGAATCGAATGAACGAAGCAACCAAACTCGGAACTCGGCATGTTTGATCGATCGCAGAGCCATCGAGCAATTGACTCAAAAAAGATTCGAATCTTTTAAAAACAGGGAATCAATTCATTCGAGTCAGTGCACTGATTCGTTCTCTTTGAACGAATCGTTCGCAAACGACACACTTCTAATACTGATATATGAAGTGCCATAGCGCTCTCGGAAATTTTGACGCGATGTCGCCGCTCGGCATTATAATGGTCATACATTTTATAGATACCTTTTTCGTGTCTGCAGAATATCTTTTGTATTTCTTTTCGACCATTTTGTAATCAGGAATTTACACGAAAAAATACATAAAAAATAAATGCGTCCCTGAGGATGAAATGAGCACGACATACGCCGATCGTCGTGTGCCAATCCCCAATCTATCCAATTATTGTGATCTGGGGCCATTTCATAAAACTACTTTACAAAATTTCACTTTGCAGATTATCAATTTTTCATTTTCAATTTTCAAATTGCTTATCAAATTTCTCGTTTATAAAGCATAAATTTAATAAAATATACAAAATGCAAAGTAGTTTTATGAAATAGACTCCTGATGATCAAACTTCTTTACTTCACCTCTACAATAACTTCGTTTTAAGCTTTGCGAAAAAAAAAAAAAAAATTAGATATTGGCTGTAGTTATTTGTAAAAATAATTTTCATTGCATTTATCACTTGATTGTCGGAAAATTAGGAGCGAATTTTTTGAGCGGGATGACTTTTTTTGCTGTTACAGTCATAAAATGAGAGAACGGTGTGAGAGAAGACACAAACCTGGAACCATTTGGTATGTCTGAGGGCTGCCAGCGCCTGGAGACACTTGCCGCGTGAGAGAACATCCCGGTCGAACCCGCCGCTCGCAGCTTCTAGACATCAAGAAAAGGGTGTTTGACCATCGCGAGTTCACCACACGTGGGTCCCAAAATAAAAAAAGAGACCCAAACGAGGTAGTGGTGAACCGGTTGGTCAAAAATCCTTAGTCCCACACCACCTAAAATTGCTTCTTGGTATGCGACACAGTACAGTTTATGTTACATAAGTATTGGACTGGAATGTATAAGCAATATTAATTAAATAACCTTTCTACCCCAAGATTTCAATAATTTCTTAATAACTTTTATCTAATATTACAGTAATCTAATTGGATGATGATAGAATTAGTTGATTTCGTAGTAAAAAAGATATTAATGAATGAATCTGGAAGTAGAATTCCTTCTAATCTATTAAAAACAAAAATAAACAATATATGATTTGATAAAAATATTTGTCCAATAATTATCACTTTTTACCTTCAAGGTTTAAGCTGCATTTAAAAAAAAAGTTGCATATTCAAAGATTTAGTTTAATCAACATTTTTTTGGATCTTTTTTAGATAAAATATCTCAAAAATGTTACTCAAAACTAAAATTTGGTAAATAAGAAAAAGGATTAAGATATTTAAATTCAAAAAAATCATGAATTAGAGAATTAGAAATATTTGTTAATAAAACAAATAATATGTTACTGGTATTTCATTTATACCAGTTAAATAGAATTCTAAAATATATTTTAAAAAACTTACTCCTTTTTTATATTACCCTTACAAGAATTGAAATAAAATATAAACAGAAATTGGATAGAAGTGGCCAACAATGCTTTAGTAAAAACTACATTTACTGAAATGAATAAAACGTATCATGTATTAAATATCTGAATAATTTCCCTGCATAGTCTATTTTGGTTGACTATCCAATTTCTGTTAAAGACCATTTTTGTAATCTTTTCCCTGTTAAGTTTTTGTTTTTTATACTACATTTGAAAATTGCAATATAAAACTCCACAAATGGAGGAGTTATTTTAAATTATATTCAGTTACATTTTCCTTGAGCTGTTAATGAAAAAGTACGTCAATTAAGTTTTTTTTAATTCTTAAAATTTGGAATAAAACATTTGTAAAACCTGTTTTCCCACATAACATCTTATTACAAAATTAGTCAGGACTTTTTTATAGTATTTTTTTTGTAGGTAATACACACATCCCCAACTAGCCATTCATAAAAGTGTATTTGTTGTGAAATTCTCATCATCTATTGTATAGTCCAGGAGACAGTGACGATTTTCGGTATTTATTTTCCCAGTCAGCAAGCACGAATAGAGAATTGTAGGATTAGCAATTCTAAGCAAAATTCATATATATTTAGAAGGGGGATCCGATGGGCTGAGGCCGAAAATGCGTCAAAACATACGAGAACACGGCCCTTTTTTTCCATTGACAAAAATAGTTTTAGTAGTAAGAGATGTACTGAAGTTAAGTAAAAAATAGACTGATTAATCTGTATGGATAATATATTTGGCAAGTGCATAAAATACACTTTCAAACGAGTTATGTACACAATTATTTCTACGACCACAATTATTTAAAGAATGTTCCAGGTGTTTTGTATATTAAAGTGTACGCATAGGACACATAAATAAAATCTTATATCACAATGTTTCACCTAACTAGTTAGTTTATTTATAGAAATTAAACATAATAATTGAAGATATTACAGAAGAAAATAGGGAAATAAATTACATTTCCTTTTACACTTTTATATAATAATTGTTTTATTTAGAATTCACGAATCACTTATTACTCTACATTAATTATAATTATTGTTAGTTTCGTTATGTCAAATCATTTATACTAGAGGTGTGAGGAAAATACAGTGAACTGTGGAACGCCAATATCGTTGGATGCGCGTGGTAGAAATGGTCCTATAATACTGCTAAAAACATAGCTAAATTTTCATGGAAACACTGTACTTTTGACATTTGCGATACTCCGACGCATATGCATTATTGATGTAATCTCATGATTTTACAGTAATAGTTTTTGCAATTTTAGTGTGATTTTTAGGTTATTATGGTTATTCATTTTATTTGGTTCTGATCTTTTGCGCTTTTAAAAAAATTTCCCATTGCCCCGTACCATTTCAAAAACACATTTTGGCTGAATATGACATTGAAACAGAAGAAAATGCAAAAAACGAATGATTTCTACAGCGATTATAGTATGAGAAATCCAGATTTTGAGAAAGAAATTAACAGAACTTGGAAAGAAAAAAGAGAAACTCAGGCTTAGTATACAGGGTGTACCAATAAAAACTCCCAGGACGGATATTTTGGTAAGTAATAGAGATATTTTAATTCTGTAAAAACCAGTTCATAGAGCGCTAAGAGAACTTCAATTTTAGATATAAATTAATTTTAAATAGGTCAATATGTAGATGGCGCTGAGCTCAATATATTTTTTTCGATGGGAGGATCTTTCTTATATAACGCATCTTGTAAAAATGCATTTTTAAGCAGATTTTGTTTTATAAACTAATTCGATAAATCTAGCCATTTTTGATATACAGAGTGGGTCACTCAAAACAGTTTTATCCTGTTTTTCAGCATTAATCATTGGATTTTAAGAAAATGCTAAAACAGGTCGATTTTTATTCCAAAATAAAAATATTTTTACAATACAGACATCTGTCATGTGTCAACCCCCTCCCTTGCACTTCTCCAACACCTTAATTTTAAATAGGTAATGTACCATGTATGGCACATCATTGAAAAGGTAATTTAATGGAGAATTCAGAAATATTTCTGTATATTGCGTTTCTTAAATTTTTTCGCCCTCTAGCAGGATAAAAAACTACTACGTATTATAGTGTGACACTACAATGTGTAGTATATCATTAAAAAGGTAATTTTATAAGGAATTAAAATATGACTTCATTGCGATACTTTTAATTGTACCGCCCTCTATCGGGATAAAAAACTGTACGTATTATAAAGTGTGACAATTTATTTGAAAGCAAATTTAATTACTAATTCAATGCACCACATAACATTAATATAAATATCCTCCATATTGCACTTGCAATAATTTGAAAATTATTCATGCATTATTTTAAACATTATTGCTAACTTTATTTTGTTGTAAGTGCAATATGAAAATATTTATATTAATGTTATGTGGTGCATTGAATTAGTAATTAAAATGCATAATCAATTCGCAGATTAGTCCCTCAAATCAACCTCAGGCATTCAATAGTGCGATCATCGAGCACAGACACCCCGCAATTCGACATGGAAAATCCATACGAAAAGGAGAAAATACAGTGCGTTTTATGCAAACACAACATAACAGTCGATTACAAAAACGTCAGTTTATTATCACAGTTTCAATAGCCTTATACGGGAAGAATTTATGGCAGGCACATCACGGGGTTGTGCAAACAGCAACAAGAACTGGTCCAATCTGAGATTTCTAAGGCCCAGTCAGCCGGTCTTATGGCCTACTATCTTAAGGAACCTGTCTTTTTGCAAGATCCTGAATTGTTTAATGTAGAAAAACCTATTAGGCCTCATATGTTTTAGTTTATGTGTAATAACACATTTGGACAATTAGCTTTCAAATGAAGTGTCTTACTTTATAATACATTACAGGTGTTTTGTCCCGATAAAGGGCGCTAAAAATTAAAAATATCGCAATTAAGTGTCATAATTCTGACTTCCCCATAAAATTACCTTTTCAATGATGTGCCGTACATGATACATTTCTTATTTAAAATTAAGGGGTTGTAGTGGTAGAAGGGAGGGGGTTGACACATGACAGATGTCTGTATTGTAAAAATGTGTTAAATTGGGAATAAAAATCGATTTGTTTTAGCATTTTCTTATAATCCAATGATTAATGCCGAAAAACAGGATGAAACTATTTTGAGTGACCCACTCTGTATATCAAATATGGCTAAATTTATCAAATTAGTTTACAGAACAAAATCTGCTTAAAAATGCATTTCTTACAAGATGCATTAAATAAGATCCACCCATCGAAAAAAATATATTGAGCGCAGCGCCATCTACCTATTGACCTATTTAAAATTAATTAATATCTAAAACTGAAGCTCTCTTAGCTCTCTATGAACTGGCTTTTACAGAATTAAAATATCTCTATTACTTACCAAAATATCCGGCCTGTGAGTTTTTATTGGTACACCCTGTATACCACCAAATTGAAAAACTTGAAACAAAAAATGATATTAAGACAGTAAGCTAAAATGTACATTTTTGAAAAAAAAAAAAAAAAAAAAAAAAAATGCAACAAAAAACTTGGAATCATTTTGGACGGACAACAAAAGTGTAGATACTAAAAGGCAAAGGACTAATGTTCGTCAAGGCAAACGACAGCATACGAATAAATACTCTTTTGAGAAAAAATGCAAGCATGTTACAGTGTGCAAATTCTTTTTGTGCATGCTTTCTATTTCGCAACAGATGATAGATACTGCTATTCTAAAAAAAAAGAGATGGTTATTTCGTATCACCAGATAAAAAAAAAAGGAAGCATGTTCCTATCAATAAAATACCAGAAGAAGTAAAAAATAATATTCGTAGCCACATATTAAAATTTCCAACTTATACCTCACACTACTCTCGCGAAAGGACTAAGAAAAAATACTGTCATGAAATTCCTAAGTCCGACTCTGTCTAAGCACGCGGCCTTCACGTCTGGGCAGCCGATTCCTGCTAGAGGCATGGATTGTTCTTCAAGCTGGTAACGAAAATGTATTATTGGGTCATAACTGGTGTTTTCATCATAAGGAAATGAATGAAACAACTTTTTTAAAATGACTCGAGAATCAATTAAGAGTTTAACTGAGCCTTCAATGATTGTTATAGACAATGCTTCCTGTCACCGCATGTTACTTTTTAAAAGATTATGATGTGCATTTATTTTATCATTGACGTGTATTGCCAACAGCTCTAATAATTAACTACAAAACGAAGTAAAATTAACTGCATTTATCATAAAAAATTGTTCTGTATTAATATTATTTTTAAAAAAGTGTGTGTGAAAAATCTCCTCAGCTCTCATAATCCAATGCACACAGGGCCACAAAATTTCATAAATGAAAAATACAGCCTAAAAGGGCACGTATCAGGTATCTCCATCATTCATGAAATCACCCCCTAGCATTCTTTTTTCACATCATTGGAGATAAACAATAATTTAATATAGCCAATCTGTAAATTCAATAAATGGTTTTGGAAAATGACACATCGTCTTTTGACATTCTACTCAATATTGACTAAACTAGCAGTTTAATCAAGACAAAATCTTGTTTCATGAAAAGATTACAAAAACTGTTTAGCTTTAAATGTCAAATGTAATCAAAAATACCCTAAAACACATGAATCAGCTTAAACCCTGCACAGTACTGTACAACCTGCTCACGTATCTCACCCTACACCTTTTCTTCTGATTCTCTTTACCTTGCAGTTCTCTGATGACGGGGCTAGTGAATTGAACCAAAATATTGCCGTCCTTTCCCGCCACATTCAAGCCGGCTTCTGGAGCATTTATGGATACTCTGTATGCTTCTTCGGGAGCGATTTGTTTAAGGGCGGAAGGAAGAAGTTCAACGACTTTTTTCAAGAGCGTGAGAGTGGGTTTATCTGCACAGAGAACGACAAGTTGAACGTTAGTCTCGCCACGGAGAATGAGACCTTTGGAGAGATGTCCTACGCGCATTACTCCCTTCAAGAGTCTGGCAGTATCACCCTGATGAAAAGTAAATCTAAAAATAAGAAGAAAAATGTTTCGTCAATTGTTTCTGTTGTTGATAAAAATTTGTGGTTTCTTTTTAGGTTAAAGAAATACTTTTCTCTCTCACATCAATACATAAAAATTCTGAAGATGTATGTTTGTTATTCTTGGCAAATATTTTTTTTATTAGGTTCAAAATAGTTGAAGAAAATGTCCTATAATGAAGACAGTTCTGGACAATTTTTGTTCCTCGTATAGCTTCTTAGGATAGTTTTCTTCTCAACCAACGATATTTTTAGTGTTTAAATAAGAAACTTACAGTTGATTATCACGTCCGTCTTCCTTCTGTGGCGCATCTTGCCCTTTAGATTCAGGTTCAGTTTTGATAGTAGCGACAGCAGCAGTTGCATCGGCCCCCTTCTTTCCGGGAAGTTTTAAATCTGCTATTTGATCGGATACGATTTTAAGAGCTCTTTCCGTATTAGAAACGATGTTTTGAATGGCCTGGAGTTCTTCATCTTTAGGATAAATTTCACTGTGTCTAGCCAATACGTGCTTGTCATCACTAGACTCGGTCCTGCGTGGCATACCTTGGAAGAACTGTAAAACAAATTCTAATGATTATCTATCAAGTTATAATATGGTTATTTATAGCAATATTTACTATTAGTTTTGTTTATAACAACATTGTTATGAGTGTGGGGTAAATTGGGTATTTTAAAGCTGCTATAATTCACGTTTCTGATATTTTATGTAGGTAAAAAAAGAAGTATTTGGTTTCTGATGGGCTATGAGTCATTATTATGTAATCGTCTCAACTTATATTTTCAAACTAATAGGACACAATGTTGCTAAACCGCATTAGAATGCATAAACTGCGAACTAGTGGATTTATGTCCAATAGTTAAGATGGCGCCGACTGAACCGCACGCGCAAAATGCTGATGAGTGTAATTATTGTAAAAAATCAGTAACTGCTAGTGTAAAATGTGAAATCTGTGACTTGAAATATCATCCATCGTGTGCACAAAGAATAAATGCTATCATAAGATGCTGTAAACCAAGTTATTGTAAAGGTGGTGTATTTTGCATTGATGCTTACAACTTTTTAAAATTATTAGTAGAAGAACAAAAACTAGTAAACCAATTAATGAGTGAAAAAATAGAAATCTTAAAAGTTGAACTTAAAAATGAAAAAACGAAATATTCTGATCTGCAAACACAATATAACGAAATAAATCCTAAATTTATAAGAGCTGACAATAAAAATCAAAACTTATCTATCAGTGATGTGATAATAAAAGACCAGTTTTTATAGAAAAACCAAAACAAACAAAAACTGAAAGTGTGAGTATACCTGTTGGAAATAAACATTTGATACCAAACAAAAACGATTATAGGAATGCCCCTGTACAGGATGACTCATTCCTCCAAAGGAAACGAGTTACATTAGAACTAATGAAAATTCAAAAACTAATGAAATAATAAATCTAGCAGATGATACTAATAAGGGGAGTCATGAGAATGATTATATCACAGTAACAAGACGACAGAGGAGAAAAAACAAAACAATTATAGGAAGTGGAGAAGGTGATGATGAATTTAAAGGAAGGGAAAAATCAAACAAAAAAATTTGGACCTTCGTATCTAGAGTATCAGACACTGTAAATGAAGAGAATGTTAAGAAATACGAGGTAAGCGCCAATAATTCCCAGCCTGACATAGTTGCAGATATTTTATCAGGATAAAAGTTTAACATTTTATAACTACAAACCTTAGTAGGCTGTAGTAACAAAATAAGCGACTTATGTCAAATAGTTTTTAATCGTCAGCATTTTGAACTAAAGTATCTCCGAAAATGTCTCAGGTGACGAAAATTGAGTACAGAGCGGTTATTAAATTTTTAACAAAAGAAGGGCTTACACCTAAAGTTATTAAAGAAAGACTCGATGGCGTATATGGCCAAAGTTCCCCTTCCTATTCGGTAGTAAAGTAATGGGCAAAACGTTTTCGCATGGGTCAGGAATCCCTTGAAGATGACGAAAGACCTGGACGGCTAGTAGAGGTAAAACCTGGTGCTAAGTGACCGACGCCGCGACGTTTGAAAGTCAAGGAAATGGCAGAAATTACCAAGCTTTCTGATACCACTGTTCACCGAATCCTCCATGATCATTTGGGTATACATAAGGTTAGTGCAAGATGGGTGCCCAAACACCTTTCGGCGATTCAGAAGCAACGTCGTGTCGAGTGTGCTCGATCGTTTTTGGAACTGTGTGGAGATGATCCGAACCCAGTGTTGGAAACAATAATCACTGGAGATGAAACTATGGTTCTTTATTATGATCCTCTGTCGAAAAGGGAATCAATGGAGTGGCGTCGTAAGGGTGAAGCCCCCCCACGAAAATTTAGAGTCTGCCAATCAACGAAAAAGGTGATGGCTACGATCTTTTGGGATTGTGAAGGAATCCTTCTGATTGATTTTAAAGAGACAAATACCACTGTTAATGGCATATATTATGCTGCATTACTTCATAAGTTGCGGGAATGTATTCGGGAAAAACGTCGAGGAAAATTAACCAGAGGCGTGCGGTTGTTGCACGACAATGCGCCCGTTCATACTGCTGGCGTTACACAAGCTGCCATCCTAGATTGTGGGTTTCAAAATAGAAATCACCCTCCTTATAGTCCAGATATGGCTCCCAGCGATTATTATTTGTTTAGTTATTTAAAAAGGACCTTCGAGTTACAAGAAGCTGTTTTAGCCCATTTTGAGGATAAACCGAAAGAATATATTTTTTAAAGGGATTGAATTGTTAATTAAACGTTGTAAGAAGTGCATTGAGGTTAAAGAAGATTACATTGAAAAATAATAATAACTTGTTGTACTTTGCCTTCTTCATTGTCAGAATAGTGCTAAGTCAAGTAAGGAAGATTGCTATAATACAGGGTACAAGTTGTCTAATCTAAATACTAGTAGAACAAGAACAATAAAGAACAAAAGTTATCAAAAATACAAAAGGTTTGTTTTTAAGATGCACAATTTTAAATCAAATACCAAATACATCTTATATTTAATTTTTTTTTAATGCTTTTAGTAGATATATATTAGCTATTAAAGAATTTGCAATTATTTGGACACCCTGTACAATATAATTTTATAATATAATTGTTTTAATGCTCTGTATCACAGTAGACATATGTAATGAACTAAATATAATGCAAACATCTCTTTTAAAGTCAAATACATTTATTAATTTGTATTGCAGGTTAACGCAGTTTATGTCGCTCACCTATCTTCGTCCAGAAATGTCACTAGAGTCTGGGAGACCGTGTATGGCATTTATTTTATAGTTTTACTTTAGAAAATGTTTTTATCGTAATAAAAAAATAATTTCACAATTACACTCTTTTATTTTACATTTTTGCAAGACGGAAAAGTAAAATACGGCCCTGCTCAATTTTAGCGTCCACCTGCTTCTGTTTACATCAGGCGTAAATTAAATTTGAATAGACTTTACCTTCAGTCACGTCATTAAGTCGATTTTCGCTTCAAATCATTTAAAATATGATAGGTAGCAGGCGACTCCGTGACTTATTCACAAACGTATGATTGTAATTGTAATAACACGCGTGGCATACGACATCGTGCCTTATTGTCCTTCGTTTGGCTATACTAAATCACGAAAGGATATCATTATGATTCTTTTTCTTTCATATATTTTTTATTATTTGGTATATCTATCTTGACAACGCGACTTGTTATTGAACGCGCGAAATTTAGAGGTCGTGATCACGTCACGCTTTTCAATCACTGATATCAAAAAGTAACAGTAATGATTCACAACGTGATTGAAAAATCACGATATTGTCCATCACTAGTCAACATCTACTGCAATTGCAGCTTGCCTAGAGTTTATATATCAAGCACTCAATGATAAAAAACATATTTTGGGACTCTTCTATGACCTTAGCCGTGCATTTGATATGGTGGATCATAATCTTTTATTATTGAAGATGAATGGGTTAGGAATACGAGGGAAACCTTATGAATGAATACAGTCTTACTTAATAAATCGAACTCAAGTAATTGTAACAAATAATCTAAAATCTGATCCTCTTCCATGTACAATAGGAGTTCCCCAAGGTTCAATTTTGGGCCCACTTCTTTTTATAGTTTTTATAAGTGATATAAGTAATTTTTGTTTAAGCTCTCAACAAATAGTTCAATATGCCGATAATACCAATATTGTAATGGCAGATGATAAAATTGAACAGGTCACTCAAAGTAGCAACGAGGCATCTCGTGAGTTTAACCAGTATTGTAAAGATAACGGTCTGGCATTAAATGTAACAAAAACAAACTTCATGCAATTTCTACCCAAAAACATATTACCAGATTACGAACCCTACTTGCACGTTGACGGAAAAACTATTCAAAGCGTTAATGACATAAAATTTTTAGGAACAATATTATATCCCAAATTAAATTGGGAAGCTCATATAAAAATGGTAACTTCAAAATTAAGTACTTGTTGTTATATCATCAAAAATTTAAGGGAGACACTATCTTTTGATACTTTAAAACTATGCTATTTTGGTTTAGTTTATTTAACTCTACAATATGGGTTAATATTTTGGGGTTCTTTACCATACTTTGAAAGAGCTTTTGTATCTCAAAAGAAGGTTCTGAGAGCCATGTATAAGGTGACACCAACAACATTATGTAAAGAACTTTTCAAGAAAACGCAAATTTTAACACTACCTTCCCTTTTTATTTTTCAACTAATTTTACATATAAAAGATATTTAAGAAAAATAAAGACCTGCACTCATATGATACTAGATTAAAATTTAACATCCATCAATCTTTTTCACGATTACAAATAAGTCAGCATTCACCAAAATATATTGGGATTAAGTGATACAATAAGTTCAGTAACATATTAGAAGATATCATCAAATTAGTCATAATGATTTAAGAAAACATCTTAATGATTTTCTTGTAAATAATGTATTTTATAATATAGAAGATTTTTTTGAACTTTTAAACTAATCTTAACATGAATTGTCTATTATATATATATTTTATTTTTTAATGTATTTTACTTAACACTTTTTTGACTAGTTCGATAGGATTTTATATTATGTACCTAGTGTCTTTGTATAGTGTATAATTCTCAAAGATGAATAAATTCTATTTTTATTTTAGACAACAATTTTCATAAAAATAAAAGATTGAACTATTTTTGCAACTATATTATTGGCAAACCGCCACAACGTTATGTTGGTTTTAGACTAGTATCTATCCCTTTGATTGTTTATAAAAATATTACATTCTAAGTTTAACGAAAAATTAATGCACATTTACAGAAATTTGCTAAAATGTCCAATATTTCTTTTTTGGTTTCATTAATATTTCTTTCAGTTTGAATTTCATAACAAACGACAATAATTGTATTAGTTTTTAAACAATAATTAAAACGAAACTTTTGGACTTACGTGTGCCGGTCCAGGGAAAGGTCTTCCTCTGCCGTAATGCCCACCCATACCCATGTATTCGTCTCCAAAATTTCTACCATCCCAGAATCCTTCTTCGCTTTGACGCCTAGCCCAAAACTCCTCTCGCATGGCCTAAAGCATTTCAAAAAGTCAAAATTTAGAAGGCAACCACAGAGAAAAAGATAAAAACATTGAAATGTAAAATATTGTTAAATTCGGTAGGAGTTGCATAAAAAAATATGATCCAACTTTTTAAAAATCGTAAATAATTTCGTAATTAGTTTTGTCTAGTTTCGCCAAGAATCTTTTTTTTTTTAATAAAATAATAGTGTCAAAAGGATTTACGAGTTTTTGATATAAATACCAAATAATTAACAAATATTATAATTTTTAAGTAGTTTTTATTATTTATTTGTACTTACAGCTCGTCTCATTTTTTCTTCTTGTATTTTTCTTTGTCTTAAAGATGGTTTAACGTCAACAACTAGATTAGGATCGACTTTCTTTTTGTATTGAAGTCTATGTCTTCTGCCTTTCATGTGCATTTCTTTTGCATTGGGGTCACTAAATCTACATTCGCATAATTTACAATTGAAGCTAACAACCTGAAATAGAAAAGCAATTATAGAAAATTGAAAATTCTGAAAGAAAAATACAATAGAAAGCATCGTTGCCATCAGTTAATATACTTAAAATTAGTATTTAGAGCTCCATAAACACTGATTCAGTGTAGAGCTATTTAGAAAGAGTAAAACCAAATTTGGTAGATTTTCACTTTTATTTTAAAAATAAAAATTTAAAAAAAAAACACTAACATGACATATGTTTCGAAGTACAACTTCTTTTTCAAATGTGACTATTTACAATTCGGTATCCAATATATATACGAAATAATTTAACAAAACAAAGTACTTAAGAAAACATCAATAACATTACAAAATAAAATAACTATTTAAAGTAAATAAGGGTACTTAGGTAATTATAATATCCATCAAATAACAATAAGATAAGCCATTACCGGGATTATCTCACAGAAAACTGGGAAAGAGATTTAATAAGGGTGAATTATTAATATCTAATTGATCATTTAGTAAGTTATCTGAATTTTTAAATCTATTTATTTCAAGTGTTTCTAAATGGTTTAATTTAAGGCTCTTATTTTCTACATGTAAAATTTCAAAGTTGACTGTAAAAGAATGATTTTCAGCTAAAATATGATTTGAGTAAGTAGAATTATTTTTGTTTTTTGTATAGCTATTATAGTGTTCGGAATAGCGTTTTTTGAAAGTACGGCCTGTTTGACCAATATACAATTTTGGACAACTACCACAATTTAATTTATATACCCCCGATTTATTTTTAGGATTAATTTTACCCTTATTGTTTTTAATATACTTCCCAAGCGTATTATTGGTTTTAAAAGCTACGTTAATATTTTGGTTTTTTAAATATGATGATACCTTTTCACTAGGAGCTCCTATATATGTAAGACTCTTATATCTGCAATTTGGATCTTTAATTATGGGATAAACTTGTTGAATAGCCTGTTTAAAAAGTTTTTTCTCTAAAATGTTGTCTACTAACTTTGAATTAAAATTATTATTTACTGCGATTTGTTTAATGATATTTAATTCTTTAGTGAAGTTCTCTTTGGTAAGGGGAATATTAACTAATCTATGGATCATACTATTGTATGCTGCCAGCTTTTGTTTGTATGGATGAGATGAACTATTATTTATTGTAATATCCGTATGTGATGGCTTATGAAATATCCCAAAACTATGGCCTTTATTATTTTTAATAATATTTAAGTCTAAAAAATTAATTGAATTATCCTTCTCTGTTTCCATAGTAAATTTAATATTAGGGTGTATAGTATTGATAAAAACTAATAAAGAATTTAACTGTCTACTAGTACCAGTAAAAGCAGTCAATATATCATCAACATATCTATGCCAATACAGACAATGTTTACTTAAATTATTGCTATGAATTTTATTTTCTATATTATCCATAAATATTTGTGCAAGCAACGGGCTTAATGGGTTCCCCATAATAAGACCTTCATTTGCTTTAAAAGATTCATATAATACTTTGTCTCACAAATATCATACTGCAAATATAATTAAAACTAAATTTTTACGTAATAACAATTCAAATCAAGACAGTAAGTTAATTAAAACTATAAAGGATAAAACAAAACAGGATGATATCATTTTCACTCGTGCCGATAAGGGAAATACAGTAATTGCTATTAATAATATAGATTATATTGACAAAACTCTTTCATTTTTACAAGCAAGCAATAATTATAGCATACTCAAATTTGATCCAACAGATAAATATCAAAAAGAACTAAAACGTAATATTCAGGATTCAACAGCAATTTTTGATTCTAGAGAAAAATTCAAACTAATACAAATGAACCCTCAACCACCACAACTTTATTCTTTAATAAAATTACACAAAGAGAACTATCCTATTAGACCAGTTGTGTCATTTGTCACGGCTCCATCAGTTAAACTTTCACACACATTAATTAAACTTATACAAGAAAACTGCAAATTCAATTCAAAGTATAGTATAAAAAATTCTTATGAATTAACAGAAAAATTAAAAAAAACATTAAATTACCTAGTAACACAAAATTAGTATCGTTCGATGTAACAAACTTATTTCCTAGTATACCTCCTAAAGAAACAGTGAAGCTAGTAGAAAACTTATTAGATCGTAATCAAGTCAATATTATAATCAAAGAAGAAATCCTAAATTTGTTAAACATTTGCCTAAAACAAAATTATTTTCAATTTCAAAATAACATCTACTTAGCAAATGAAGGTCTTATTATGGGGAACCCATTAAGCCCGTTGCTTGCAGAAATATTTATGGATAATATAGAAAATAAAATTCATATCAATAATTTAAGTAAACATTGTCTGTATTGGCATAGATATGTTGATGATATATTGACTGCTTTTACTGGTACTAGTAGACAGTTAAATTCTTTATTAGTTTTTATCAATACTATACACCCTAATATTAAATTTACTATGGAAACAGAGAAGGATAATTCAATTAATTTTTTAGACTTAAATATTATTAAAAATAATAAAGGCCATAGTTTTGGGATATTTCATAAGCCATCACATACGGATATTACAATAAATAATAGTTCATCTCATCCATACAAACAAAAGCTGGCAGCATACAACAGTATGATCCATAGATTAGTTAATATTCCCCTTACCAAAGAGAACTTCACTAAAGAATTAAATATCATTAAACAAATCGCAGTAAATAATAATTTTAATTCAAAGTTAGTAGACAACATTTTAGAGAAAAAACTTTTTAAACAGGCTATTCAACAAGTTTATCCCATAATTAAAGATCCAAATTGCAGATATAAGAGTCTTACATATATAGGAGCTCCTAGTGAAAAGGTATCATCATATTTAAAAAACCAAAATATTAACGTAGCTTTTAAAACCAATAATACGCTTGGGAAGTATATTAAAAACAATAAGGGTAAAATTAATCCTAATAATAAATCGGGGGTATATAAATTAAATTGTGGTAGTTGTCCAAAATTGTATATTGGTCAAACAGGCCGTACTTTCAAAAAACGCTATTCCGAACATTATAATAGCTATACAAAAAACAAAAATAATTCTACTTACTCAAATCATATTTTAGCTGAAAATCATTCTTTTACAGACAACTTTGAAATTTTACATGTAGAAAATAAGAGCCTTAAATTAAACCATTTAGAAACACTTGAAATAAATAGATTTAAAAATTCAGATAACTTACTAAATGATCAATTAGATATTAATAATTCACCCTTATTAAATCTCTTTCCCAGTTTTCTGTGAGATAATCCCGGTAATGGGTTATCTTATTGTTATTTGATGGATATTATAATTACCTAAGTACCCTTATTTACTTTAAATAGTTAGTTTATTTTGTAATGTTATTGATGTTTTCTTAAGTACTTTGTTTTGTTAAATTATTTCGTATATATATTGGATACCGAATTGTAAATAGTCACATTTGAAAAAGAAGTTGTACTTCGAAACATATGTCATGTTAGTGTTTTTTTTTTAAATTTTTAAAATAAAAGTGTGAAAATCTACCAAATTTGGTTTTACTCTTTCAAAATTAAATGGATTTTCATCAAGTAAAGGCCGAAACAATAAATAATTTTAGAGCTATTTAACCCATAGCCCAGCATATAAACCCCACAAAAAATGTTCTGTCCATTTCAAATTTAGGGACTCTTCAGATCATTCAACTATATTGCCCAAATAAAGTTATAAGCAAATTTCATGAGTGGACAAATGTTTTCTTTTATTTCCCATCTTTTATTCAGAAAAGAGACAAATTAATATTTACAAAAAAAATTTTTAACTTCAGATTCCAAAAACAGCTCTTTTTGAGGTTTTTTAGAAAATCACGTACCACATTGAAAATATTGGGAATAAAGTTGAGTGTGCATCTTTCCTTATATCTGTATACAGATAGAAAAGTAAAAATACATAATTTGAATATATTGCTGTATTGCTTGTATAATTCAAATTAGGTATTTTTTTCATAGGGAAATACACCTACGGTTAGGTTAGATAGATCTAACTAATTTAGATCTAACTAATTAGTTAGATCTATCTAACCTAACCGTAGGTGTATTTCCCTATGAAAAAAATACCTAATTTGAATTAGTTAGATCTATCTAACCTAACCGTAGGTGTATTTCCCTACGGTTAGGTTAGATAGATCTAAATTAGTTAGATCTATCTAACCTAACTGTAGGTGTATTTCCCTACGGTTAGGTTAGATAGATCTAAATTAGTTAGATCTATCTAACCTAACCGTAGGTGTATTTCCCTATGAAAAAAATACCTAATTTGAATTATACAAGCAATGAAAAAAATACCTAAATTAGTTAGATCTATCTAACCTAACCGTAGGTGTATTTCCCTATGAAAAAAATACCTAATTTGAATTAAATTAGGTATTACCTACGGTTAGGTTAGATAGATCTAACTAATTTAGATCTATCTAACCTAACCGTAGGTGTATTTCCCTATGAAAAAAATACCTAATTTGAATTGCAGTCCACCGTCCGACCAGATTTTACGTCTAGTCGGTGTATATATACCGGGTGTTTAAATTAAAGTTTTACAATTAAATACCGGCGAAAATACGTTTTTTAATAAAAAAAATCTGATGTGTCGCAGATGTTCCGTATCGGTATACAGATAGTGAAGTAAAAAGTAAAATTGTTCCCCCGAAAGCCCTACAAAATTTCAACCTGATCCAACAAGCCATTTCATTGTTTCATGCGGGTGAATTTTTGAAGAAATTGAAGGATCGCGTTTTTCTATCCATGATATTCATCAGGATTTTGTGCTAATTGTTGGTTGGAAATTTTTTTTATCGCAAGATCCATAAACTAGACACTTCAAGCTTCAAATTGCTTTTCTTATCATTCACGTACGACCATTTTTACCAAAGATACAGCCACTCGAAAAATCGCAAAAAAAAATCGAGATTTTTTTGGATCCCTTAATTTTTTCCTCTATACTCTGTTTTTAAACTAGGAGGAGCGATTTGAATATTTTCCTCAAAAGTTACTTATTTTTCATGTACTTTAAGGATATGTAAAAAAATGGGGTTCCAATTAAAAAAAAAGTCCACCTCGATATGGCCATATTATGGTCAACTATAAAAAAATCAATTTAGCCAAAATGTTTCCCCCAAAAAACTATAAAACTTTTGCCTGAAACTTTTTTTCTAAAATGCATATTTTCGGCGGTATTTAACTGTAACATTTTAATTTGAACACCCGGTATATGCATAACCTTATGAGTGTTCTAAACATTTACCTTTCCGTCGTCGCTTTTTATCTCTTCAATATAATCTTGTCCAACCGGTACTACGTCAGCTTCAGGAGTATCATCTTCGTCATCCTTTGAAATGTCGCCATTTCCAGAGATAGCACCAAGACCCGCGCCTTGGACGAAATTTATTTTTGAATCGCCCGCTCCGGTTTTCTTTGCTCCACCAATCACTTCCGGTTCTTGAGGAGGAATCGGCTTGCCTAATTTCGTATGAAGAAGAACGACCTTCTGATGCTTGGCGCCGCGTATATGTGCAGCATAGGCATCATTACCTATCATAATCATTAACAATTAACAATCAATAATCAATAATCAATAATCAATAATCAATAATCAATAATCAATAATCAATAATCAATAATCAATAATCAATAATCAATAATCAATAATCAATAATCAATAATCAATAATCAATAATCAATAATCAATAATCAATAATCAATAATCAATAATCAATAATCAATAATCAATAATCAATAATCAATAATCAATAATCAATAATCAATAATCAATAATCAATAATCAATAATCAATAATCAATAATCAATAATCAATAATCAATAATCAATAATCAATAATCAATAATCAATAATCAATAATCAATAATCAATAATCAATAATCAATAATCAATAATCAATAATCAATAATCAATAATCAATAATCAATAATCAATAATCAATAATCAATAATCAATAATCAATAATCAATAATCAATAATCAATAATCAATAATCAATAATCAATAATCAATAATCAATAATCAATAATCAATAATCAATAATCAATAATCAATAATCAATAATCAATAATCAATAATCAATAATCAATAATCAATAATCAATAATCAATAATCAATAATCAATAATCAATAATCAATAATCAATAATCAATAATCAATAATCAATAATCAATAATCAATAATCAATAATCAATAATCAATAATCAATAATCAATAATCAATAATCAATAATCAATAATCAATAATCAATAATCAATAATCAATAATCAATAATCAATAATCAATAATCAATAATCAATAATCAATAATCAATAATCAATAATCAATAATCAATAATCAATAATCAATAATCAATAATCAATAATCAATAATCAATAATCAATAATCAATAATCAATAATCAATAATCAATAATCAATAATCAATAATCAATAATCAATAATCAATAATCAATAATCAATAATCAATAATCAATAATCAATAATCAATAATCAATAATCAATAATCAATAATCAATATTCAATAATCAATAATCAATAATCAATAATCAATAATCAATAATCAATAATCAATAATCAATAATCAATAATCAATAATCATCAATAATCAATAAATAATCAATAAATAATCAATAATTAATAATTATAATGACGTGTTTCAGGGTTTTTGGATTTTCATATTTTAAGGGGGAAAGGGGAGAAAGGGGTGAAAATTTTGTATGGGGGGAGGGTATCAGTTTTTTTAAAGGTAGGAACTTGAAAATTGGAATTGTAGGTTCTCATCATAAATAAATAATGAAGTGTTTCATGGTTTTCGGATTTTCACATTTTAAGGGGGGGAAACGGGGGTGAAAATTAATAAAAATTATTAAAAAATAACAACAATTAATAAAGTTTTTAAAATTAATAAAAATTAATAATAATTAATTAAAATTATTAAAAATTAATAAAAATTATTAAAAATTAATAAAAATTAATAAAAATTATTAAAAATTAATAAAAATAAACAAAAATTAATAAAAATTAATAAAAATTAATGAAAATTATTAAAAATTAGTAATAATAAAAATTATTAAAAAGTAATAAAAATTAATAAAAATGAATACAAATGAGTAAAAATTAAAAAAAAAAAAAAAATAATAAATATGAATAAATATAAAAAAATTAATAAATATGAATAAATATAAAAAAATTAATAAATATGAATAAATATAAAAAAATGAATGAAAATCAATAAAACTAATAAAAATTAATAAAAAAGGAAGTCATGTATTTTTTTATATTAATAACACAACTATATGCGAGCAAAGTTGCGAGCAAAGCCGCGAGCAATAGCTAGTAAATAATAAATAAAAAAAAATTAATTAAAAAATAAGTAAAAATAGCTAGATTAATAAAAATTAATAAAAAAATTAATTCAAAATAATAAAAATTAATAAAACAACGTACCTGTACAAGTTACATCACACAACTGGCATCTAAGAGAATTGCCAGCTCTGTTTTGGCTAGTGACAGCAACAGACGCTGCCATTTTTGAAGCGGCTTCGCGTTTTTTATGCTTTTGTCCTTCCAAATGTTCTTGATATGTTTGTGGGCCAGCGCAACTGAAATTTTTAATTTAAATTATTTATTTATAGTAAAACATCTACAGAAACAGTATTAAAACACGTTATTTGTAAACAGGTTGTTGTATAGCAAGGGCAGAAGTTAGGAAGGCTTTTGCCAGTTCTCCCACTTTATACACATAAATTGACAAATTTGCGGCGGATCTAACCGAAGTGGACGCGATACATTGGCGTACAAAATTATTATATAGATGTTAATAACAATTTCGAGTAAATTATTTAATAAATTGTGAGCTGTTGAAATTTTTTAGAATTATGATTTGGATTTTTAAAATACATGTATAATAATTATTTATAGTCCATAAATACATGCGATTTTCCGGTTCCGCCGGTAACAATTTAAAATTACGATATGAAACGACACTGTCAGGTAAATATTACTACGAAATTTTCGAAGTCGTCTGACATGGTCTGATGTTTACCTCCTATCTACCTACCAAAAGCCTTTCCAATTTTTGCCTCTGCTATAATTTCAGTGTTTATAAATAATCTACCTGTTGGAAATAACAGGTTGTCAATTATAACCACAAAAAAAAAACGACAAAATAAATACATAAAAGTAAAGCAAAACAATTTTCATTTTCACTCTAATTGAAGAGTGGAAATTACAAAGGTGTTAAATGTCTATTTTTATTTTGAGTTTTTTTCTTTAAAAACGATCTACGTGCCATTGCCACAAAAGATGGCGGTTTTGTGGCAAGTCTAGCGCTTTTTCCTGCTAGGGGAGACCGGGGTTAGTTGGAACATTACATATGTTGAAACATTCCAAATATTTCCTAAATGAATTGACTTGGCAACGTCGCATTTTTATGTATGATAGAGTAATAAAACAGCATTTCTAATGCAAAACTTAGTACGGTCATTTTAAATATGTTTACAGAATAATCTAAATATTTCCTAAAATTGTAATAAATGTACCTGAGCTATTACAAGTTTTGGGTCTTTTATTGGTCCTTTATAAACATAAGCTGTACAGAACAATAGAAAAAGGTTTGGACAGGCCAAAAGCCCTGTGTATTAAAGATTACATAGCCGTATCTTAAGATTATTTTCAGTAAGTACCTATTTGGCAATTTTGTTTTATTTTAATTCCAAGAATTTCTTACAGTAATCGAATTATAAGTAGATAAATACATTCCCAACAAATTTCACCAAAAATGCGATTATAGGTTCTCCATTTAGTAAGGAGGTCCAAGTTGTGTATTCTTGACAGTTTACTAAATGTCGTTTAGTTGCAACTTGCAAGGTGCAGTGTGAATTCTAGTGTGATCATGGAAAATTTGGAAGGGCCGCGTAAACGACAAAAAATCGGCCCTTTAAAAGTTAATGAAGAAACATTAATATTTAATTGTTTTAAATCATTTACAGACAAACATTTATGTAAAAGTGTTGATGACACAGTGAAATTAGTTAGTAGTACGCTTGGTGTTGGGAAATCTACGATTTACAGAGTTGATAAAGAAGAGAAATGTGGTGAGTTTCAAACAGCACGTAAAACTCCAGAAAAACCAAAATTTCAATTAGAAAATCTTTTGAAAGAAAGACTTCGAAGGAAAGTGCATGCGTTCTTCTTTAGAAAAGAATTTCCGACAGTAGACAAAGTTCTTGCCACGGTTCGAGATAATAAGGATTACCCTGAAATGAGGCAAAGCACACTATGGAAACTTTTAAAAGAAATAAAGTCTATTTTAATAGAAAGAAGCGATATTGTAATATGGAGAAGAAATTACCTAAAGACTATAAAAGAAATGAGAAACCAAAGAAGAAATATATTTTATTTAGATGAAACATGGATCAACGAGGGACATAAACCAAATAAATTTTGGCAAGATGAAACTTTTACAAGTCGAAGACAGGCTTTTTTAAATAATTTATCTACTGGTTTAAATCCACCATCAGGAAAGGGGCGCAGACTAATAATAGTACACATCGGTAGTTCAAACGGTTTTGAATCTACTCGTACCAGTGATTACCATGAGGACATGAATGCTGATGTCTTTAAAGAGTGGTTCGAACAAATTATAGATCTTCTTCTTCAGAACTGTATAATAGTAATGGATAATAGTAATTATCACTCGAGACTTATAGAAAAAATGCCCACAACCAAGTGGTTAAAAAAAGATTTACAGAATTGGCTAAATTCAAAGAATATTAAGTTCCATCCTCGTTCTGTGAGAAAAAAACTGTATCATTTGTGTTCCCTTCATAAAGAGAAATTAAAAAAATATGAAATTGATGAAATTGCAAAAAATCGTGGGATGACGGTGGTTAGATCACCACCATATCATTGCGAAGTAAACCCGATTGAACTGATATGGGCACAGATAAAGGGAGAAGTTTCAAGAAAAAATAATTCTTTTAAAATGAGTGATGTTAAACAGTTGTTTTTGGAGGCTGTAAATAATGTGAAGCCTGAAAACTGGGAAAAGGCAGTAAATCATACGATTAAAGAAGAAGAGAAAATGTGGAAGTTGGACAATATTACTGATGAAATGATCGAGCCACTCATTGTAAATATTGGTTGCGACAGTTCATCTTCTGATTTCGATTTGTAGGTAAGAAGTAGTTTTTATATTAAAATTATTATTTATGAACGTAATGTTGTTTAAAAGTCAAAGTTTAACCCTTATACCTACATAACCGGTTTGACACAATGTTCTTAACATACCTTGTGGAAAAATAAAACATTTTAGAAAAAATTGCACTTTTTACCTTCAGCTGTTTAGAAGTTATAAGCAGGTTAATTAGGTGAAAATATAAGTGTATACTCGAGGAATAACTTCAAAAAATATTTTAACTGTCTACTAAAAGAAGTGGTACGCCTATGGATTACGAACGCTTTATTATTTTAATACTCTCTCATAAATAAAAATAGACTATAGAGTTTCGAGAAAACGTTGTTCAAAGGTTTAAATTTAAATAAAGAATCAGTAAAAGCTTCAAAACAGTTCAATAAAAAATAACACCAATAAAAAAAAGGTATTCATAAAGTATAAACTAAGAATCTATCGATTGGTAACAAAAAAAATATAACAACGTCACTTAGTTTATTCTGGCTATCGACATACATACAGATCATAATATTCAATGTCTGTGTCACTATTTCCAATGGGAGGCTCGTGTACCGAGTATTTAACATTATTGGATACGGGTAGTTTGTGACAATAATGGTGTTGCGCCTGATTTGGCATTACTAATGTCTTGCACTTTCTTGTAAATATTTTCAGAGCTTCTTACCCTTTCAGGCATCTCTCTGCTGAGGTGTTTCAAGCAATGTGAAAAGCTAGTTTTTTTTTTTTTCGATTATTTAATAAGTGATTCTGGTCGTTTCAATGGGCAAACAATATAGAGACGTCAGCATTCCTTCTAGTTACAGCATGCCCAATTTACTCGTTACAGCTTAACCAATCAATCATTGACCACAGCGATTCAAGCATCACGTGTTATCATCTATTGGTTTTTTTAAAGGTTAGCTGTATCGTGGAAAGAAAGGATGACGTAATAACCTTGTCGATTACGGACCAATAGAGAAGGTCTAGAGACAGCTTTAGACACAACAAAACAAATGGCTTGGGCAAAATGTTGAAGTATTTCAACAAATAAATTCAACAAAATTAAGTATTCTGGCCTTTATCTTGTTTTAGTAGAAACACTATTAGCAAAAATAAGTTATATGTTTCTTATCAGGTTTTGGGTAACACAATATTAGTATTGAACACAATGTTGTAAATATTTTTTGGTATAAATGCCACTTATTTTGTTTGTGCATACTGTGAATGTATTAATATGAAGTTAGTTTTTATTGACCCATCCGTTTATTATGAATATAGACTTCGTTCACACTTGTCTTGTTTAGGTTGTATATAATTTGAACTATTTTGAACACGAAAGTGTACTTAACTAGAAAATGCAGAAAGTGGAGCTATCTTTTTTTTGCAGTAACCCCATGATCTAACCGTTTATTTAAAAATTAGCGTGATATTTGGGATCACTGCGCCAAATATGTATGTATGTTTCCACGCATTTTGCTCAAGATTTTAAAAGCAGAAATCTTTAGTTTTAAAAAGCACCTGCTTAGTAATAGTGTTTAGGTCCGCAGACAAAGCTTGGAGGGCCGCAGGTTGAGTATAGCTGCTCTAGAATCTAGCGATGATGAGGATAATGCTATATTGACTGAAACCAGTAAAAATTGTAAAACAAATCCGAGCTTGGGCTGTTTCATTTAATATTAACCACGCCGCGTTAAAAGGGCTATTTAAAATTTTTAATGAAAGAATACCCAACATTCTTCCAAAAACGGACACCGAAAAAGATCGGTATATTGAACGGTTTATGCATAGTCACCTAGAATTTTCCAAAAATTTTGATAATCCTGGCTTGAGATCATTTTGCTCACTCGTTTTGGGGTAAATTTGGACAGCGTGAGAACCAACCAAAGACATCGATTATCAATAACACTGCAGAATTCTTTAAAATGGGGGGTGCAACTGTTATGTAACTTTTTTGTTTCTTAACTGATTTCAATGATTTTGAGTGCTCTATGTCAAAAAGTTGACAATGTTCCAATTTTTTTCGAAAATTTTAAATACAATGAAGCTTTTTTTAAATTTAAATGAAAAGAGGATAAAAAAATCAGGAATCTAGTGAAAATCGCAAATATAAATCTTAAATATATTATGATATAAATAATAAAGATTAAGATTTAGACCTCGATTTAGATTAATAATATTAAAATTATTATAAATTATTAGAAATATTGGAAATGTGAAAGTATATAAGGAGATATAAATTACGTCATTTCCAGTTATAAAACGAATGTGTCTTAAAAATAAGCATTATATAACAATTTAGAAGTTGCATAAAACCTAAATGTTACGAATAAATCAATTCTATTATAAAATAATTACAAGACTGTTAAACAACAATTTTATAAGTCGTTTCTAAATATTTTAATATGGTCGTAAGCCATATCTATAAAACAAATATTTAATATCCATAAAAGTATTATATATAATAGTAGTTTCAGAAACTAACTTATTTATAGGTATGTTGATAGTTCCAATAATATAACTTTAAAAAAATTGTTATATAAAAATGCTATAACATACTTCAGAATGTTTTATACTTACTTTTATACCCCATAATAAAACTGTTAAGAATCACATTTATTTTATAAATCTGCGCCTTTTCCGTGTTTATAAGTACCATATAAGCGTCTATAAAATGCTTTTAAAATATACAATTTTTATAACAAACTGTTATATAGTTGTTTATATAACTCTTTTAAGCATTTTTTGCTGCTTGGGAATATTATTTAAAATTGTCCAGTCTTCATTGGAAAGAGTTTGTTTCAACGGCGCTATATTCGCTAAAATTTATTTTCACTACATTTATTTTTGAATTATTTTCTAAAACTTTAAAATTGAAATTGTATGTGCCTTTTATAAATCCTAAGGGCTTTGATATTTATGCTGTCAATAAGCTAAATGAAACTGATCTGATGTGAAAAAGTACCCCAAAGATATTTAATTGTAGAAACATCCCAATAGGTGATTTTATAGGTATAATCAGAGGCGAAATCGTTTTGGGACGACACAACCTGAGAAGAGATAAACAATTTACTTATCGATCAATTATTTTTAAAAAAATATGCTGACATTTGTAGATTTTCAGAAAATAAATACCCTGAACCATCCAAATTTAAAAAGGCATTTTTACCTGATTTTGCACACTTCGCAATAGTGTAACTGTTGTGGCTTTGGAGGAGCCTTAGTCCTAATTGTTTTCGCGCCTCCCAAACCAGTTTTTCTAAAATTTTGCCATCCACCAGTTTTGTGCTGTCCTTGGTGTTGTTGTTGCTGCTGCTGCGCTACATACATGGTGGCTGTAAAACAAAAATTATTTTTTTTTTTTAATAATATAAAACATTTCAGAAATAGAAGCTACTTTTGGATAAATCATTTCAATCATCACATACTTAAGCATTTCAATATTTTAAAGAAAATAAAATAAAAAAAAATGCCAACACCTTATCATGCAAAGCATAAAGCTCACACAGATGAATTTAGAGATCGCTTGTTTACTTAGATAATTTATATAGTGCAAATTGCAACCCTGCTAATTTTTAGTTACACATTAAGAACAAATAAATATAAAAATCAACCTACTAGAAATATAGATATAATTTAAAATGTTATTGATAATTTTACCTAAACAAATTTTAATATAATACTTCTTATAAATTCAATTTCTAAATGTATTACTTGAAAACAAATTTGTTTAAGCAACATTTTATATACATTGTAGTTTCATTATAAATATTTTCAAAAGCCTATTTGACAGACCTAAATATAAGATACATAATTTAAAAAAAAGTTGATTTTATTTAGATCAATCAAGTATTTAAACACGAACGTTTTAAAAGTTAAATATTGCAAATAGACCACATTAGTGATTATAGCAGAAATAAATTAAACCTGTAAAGATTAGGTTAACCGATTGAGAAAATATAGCTCCTTATTTTATTGAGTTATTCAATTACACACAATATCTAACGGTCTCTATTTCAAAATAACAAGTGACAAATTCAGCATGACTCCATGCCTACTTTCAGGGGTATTATACCCTACACTAATGTAGTCCGTTTGTCATTTTTAATAAAAATAATAATTATGAAACTTATGGCCAAAATAATACAGTTTCGGAAACAAAATATCTAAAAAAAGCAAGAGAATATTTTGTCACTAAGAGAACATAAATATTATTTTCATACACCCTGGATAATATGATTGGGGTCACTTAAAAAGTAAAAGCGTATACTCGAGTAAGATTCAACTAAGAAAAAGCCACACACATCATACCTGACAAAGGCCGCAATAATTTGCCTCTCTTTCAGGTCCATCCCATTTAAGTGTCAGTGGCGTTTTGGCGATTTTTTTTCGTTTTTCTAATATAGAGATACAATTGCTTAATAATTTGGCAACGCTGTACGACTGCCGCATGGTCCAGAGGCTATCGCGTAAACATGGATCCCTTATTATTGTGAGCCAAACTTCGGCGTTGCCAAGCTTTTACTTACGAACAAAAATACGGGTTCATCGGAAGAAAGTGAAGACAGCGAGAGTACTATACTGTTTTTAAACTAGGAGGAGCGAATTGAAAAGACGCATTTACACAAGGAAAAGTACCTAGATTTGTTACTAAAAACGAGTTTTGAAATATAGTCGTGTTCAAAATTTATGAAATAATTATCTTTATCGGTCTTAGTCGGTGAACGGCCAATGAGCGGTTAAGAAACGAATAAATGACATAGAAGTAATTTGTTAATTGGCCCCAGACAACGGTCGCAAATTTCACATTATTGTGATCTGAAATGTGTGTCTAAAACGAAATGCCACTGTCAAATTAAAGTCAATATGGTTGTTGATTGATGTCAGAAATACTTTTTTCTTGCTTTTGAAATCGACTTTTTGAGAATAGCTATTATCTTTTTAAAATGGATAATAAATATTTAAGAAAATTGTTAATGGAATATCCAAATGTAGCCAGGTTAGTATAAAATATAAAGATCTGTTTACATTTTTAAGGATATATTTGTTATATGTATAAAAAGTAAAAGTTAATCAGTGAATGACAAGTGGATCACACAGTAACTGGTATCTTTTCTATGAGTAATTTGGATATTATGCCTTATTTAGTGTTAACCGATGGTTAATGCGCTAGAGGGCAAATCAAGACATTCAAAAGTTTACAGGCCTATGAGTCAGAATTTGTTTTGAAAACTGGAACCAACATTTTTATAACACTACATGTCAACATATATTTTTTAAAGTGAACTATTCATACATACCTATGTATTAATTTTAAGTATTTTTAAAATATTTTTTGTGAAAATAATGTTAACTCATTGTGCCAAATTAAGATTATCCCTAAAGTAGTAGATGGTGTTTTAAATGTTATAACAATGTTATAATAGTTTTATTCTATTCTAATAAATAAAATTTGCTTGAATATTTAGTTACATTTTAATCATTTTGGTTAGAAATTCATCAATTTAAAGTTTTAAAAAATCAGTAATAAAATTATTTTTTTCTAAAATACTTCGGAATTCATCTCTTCATGGTAATCTCCCATCTTTTTACCTTCAAAAACCAATAATGCATTTTCTACAAAACCTTCAGAATCAGCATGTAAAATAATAAGGTGTCTTCCCTTTCTTGTAAGGCTTTTCAGGATTGCTACCTTTAATAGTACTCAGTGTAGAAGGATCCATAATTGTAGATTTTCAATACAATTGCTTACTGAAGAACTATTGTTTACGAAATAAAGTAAAAAACTAAGTAATGGATGAGATATCAAATTATAAAATGTCAGAACTGTATCAATATCAATTATTAGCTGATGTTCATACTAAAAAGTAATGTGTGAAACTGACTGTAATCTGACCAATCAGAAGGCTACAGAACTGCCAACTTAAATTCAAATCGCTCCTCTTAGTTTAAAAACAGAGTATAATAGTTCATTAACGGACGAACTAGGATGTACTCTTCTAGTTTCACTTTTTGCACTACTTGCATAAATAATTTTAATTGTAATAAAAATCTTAAATTACAAAATTGTGTTGCTATTTTTATTTACTTCCCACTGAATGTTTTGCAAGTCTAAAGTCGAAAAATATATGTAATGTTATGTTAGTTTAGTTATTTAGGTAATATACAAATGTTTAAATCATTAAAATGTAACTTTTTAATCCAATAAATGTTTTTTATTGGGAAACTGCTTTAATTCTTATTTAAATAAGAGCCTACGCCACTGGTATATCGATCTGGAACAACGGAGAAGGAATATTTTAAAGTGAGGCAGACGATGACTAGTTGATGACACCCGTGGCTTTTTCTAAGTTGAATCGTACTCTACTTTTTTCCATTGGATTCATATGGTAAATAATTTGTTTCCGATAGCGTATACAATATTCCTGCATGCATTCAATATATTTTCATTTTGTACAAATCTTCAACATCCATCATTAACGTCGTTCTATCCGCAAAAGGACGTTAACAATCGAATAATTTCTAATCGAAAATTTGAAACAAAAGGTTTAAATTAAGCTTGGACACTCAAACAATAAGCTAATTACATAAATCATAAATACAATGATTTTTTTCTACATTTCTACATTTTGTTAGATTTTTGGACTTACCTTTAGCTTGTGTGGTGGGTTGAGCCGCTGAAGACTGTGTTACAGGTTGTACGTACGATGTAGCCTGACAATTTAGTACAATCAGTAAAAATTTAAAGGCGCATACATATTTTATTGCAGTTACATTTACATTTATACATAATTTAATGTATCTAAAATTTAAATTCTAAATCATTGGATAAATAGTCATGATCTTCACATTTTTGGTATTAAAATAGGAAATGGAGTTTTTACTTAAAAAAGTTATACCTGTTCGATGTCGCCATGACGTACCCTTTTCAAAAAAAAAAGGCAGATACATTTAGTGAATAGTGAAACAATTTTAAAACAGTAGTGTACTGGGGTTACTCTAATATCGACGGATTACTTTGGTCACCATTATAACCACATTTAGTCTAATCAGTCTTTCGTGGTTATACCAGCAGATTTGAAAATTAAAATACTTTTTCTATAATATTAAGTGTTTATACCTCCCTTATGGAACGTGGAATGACCAAGACTCAAGCAGTGCGAGAAACTGCCTCTTCAACGAAAACGCCGTATTCTACAGTATTTAAAATAGTAAGTAACCCTATTTTAAAAATAAGGAAAAGAAAAGATTCTGGTAATTCAAAGAAAAATATATGACTTGTATAGAGAGCAAACTGTGCCTACACTAGATATATTGATGCAACGACTTGAAAAGGACGAAACTGGCATCCAGTGTAGCAGAGACTTTAAGGAAGTATCTTTTAAGAAACGGGTTTAATTTAAAAAAATGTAATAACAGCAAAGAGTAACAATATATCAGGATTATTTACAGATATGATGAACAAATGTATTAAGATTAAACAAGAATCGTCTGGTTGGCCTGCAAACTGTAAAACGGACACCGAAAAAGATCGGTATATTGAACGGATATTCACAGAGAATTTTTAAAAAAATTTTGATAATCCTGGCTTGAGATCATTGGCCAAACTTTTGCTCAATTCGTTTTGGGGTAAATTTGGACAGCGTGAGAACCAACCAAAGACATCGATTATCAATAACACTGCAGAATTCTTTAAAATGATGTGTGATCCTTTGATATATGTGAACACTGTGCTCCTAATTGTTTTTCAGAAATGTTGAGTCTAGAATTTGAAATGTTATCTAATTCTCACGTCCAAACCGCGCAATGACGTAATGCGGGACGAACTTTCAAGTTATTTTGACACTTTTCGATTGAATAGTGTAAAATAATACAATAATTTATTTGTTTTTTCCTATATATAACAGGGAAGAACTAAATTAATATTTAAAATGCCGGGCTGCGCGGTAGATATTTCCGAATGCCACAAAATATGGGTAAATTCTTATCGAAGAAAGGACAAACTTAATTGAAGTTGCCCTATCCACTTTGAGGAAAGTAGTTGTGAGATTCCTCTTAAACCTAGACGCAAGAAAAGGAAACTGAATTCCACCAGGTACTCAGGCCTCATTAAGCAAAGAAAATAAATCAGTATTTTAAAATTTTAGCAGATAAAAGAGTAGTTTCCTGTCCCAATACAACGGTCCATTTGAAGTAATGCCATGCACGAGTAGAACACGAACATATATAAGAATAAGATAAATGAACAGAAAACTTGGTTTTGAGTATTTTCAATGTAAACTTGACAAAAATGTTTAAATTTACCAAAAAAGTAATTTCTTTGTGTACTTATTTTTTTATAAATAGTTTGTTTCTGTACACTTATTTTTATTTCACATAATAAGTTCTTCTATCCAATTCTATCTTTGGCCTTATGTAAGTTTTATATAATTTGAGGCAGCATTCTGTATGTCGCACGTATTTCTTTTTATTTAACAAAATACCTTGTAAGGTATATTTTACTTTTACTAACAATAGTAACTTTTTTAAGTAAAACTTCCATATTTCCTATTTTAATGCCAGAAATAACAAAAAGTGACATAAAACAAATAGGGAAAATGTCCGTTGCCCTCCCCCTAATGAGACGCTTATAATCGCAATGGAAAAGTTGTTCCTGCTGCTTTTAATTGACTATAAAAACCTAGTATTCATAATAAATTTGATCTTTTAAAATGGCTGAATTTTGAAAATTAAAGAAAAAAACAAATTGGCCAAAGGAAGCAAGTTGGAAAGTTAGGTAAGTTTGGTTAAACCAACTTATTTTAAGCCCATAAATCTGTGGCAGCTCCATGTATATGAAATTTCCCCTATATATGAAAATATTACTAACAAAAATTACCCTAGTTTTTTTTTACTGCAATCCACAGTTTATTTATACAGTGTGGAAAAGCCAAATGGAATAAATTCATTATTTCGATTACTGTACATATTTATAGAAAATCCCGAAACACGTCAAATTTAAATTATAAATTGACATTCTTTAAAGTGAAAATGTGATCCCTACCTTCAACCCTTTTTGAGTAACAGTTACAACCCCTAATTTTTTAAATGAAGTATAGGCTTATAATATATCGTTTGAAAGGTCTCTTCATTCTCTATCCAAAAATGTTGTTTTTAAATTTATTGCAAAAATTAACATAAAATCATCTTATTACCGAAATTCTCTAGAGTACCTACACTATTTCCCGTTTCAGTCTTTATAATAAGAAAGTACCTAAGCAAAAACCATATCAGTGTTCTTTTTTAATATCAATTTAAAAAAATCCTTTAAAAAACTATCATATCAATGTTAGTTTGTTTAAAACGCCTTAGCAAATTGGTTTGTAATAATTATAACTGCAGGATATTGTCAATATTATAATTGTCGTTTGAATTTCATAAAAACGGTTAGATTAACAAAAATGCATAAAATAATAGTTTTACAGATGATTGGTTACGGAGATAACACCCGAACACAAATGGAAGTTGCTCGCTTATTTAATGAAAAATTTCCGAATTTGCCGCCCAAGGTACAATTAGTAAAATAGAGAAGGAATTTCGCGAATTTGGACACGTAAAGCAGATGAAAAAAACAGCTACCAATGCACTGAGTGATGATATCAAATTAGATATGATGCTTGAGTTTGAGGAAAACCCACATACATCGAGTAGACAAGCATCTGCAACATTTAATGTCAGCCATACATCGATACTAAACATATTAAATGAAAATAAAATGCATCCCTATAAAATGATACCGACTCAGGAACTCATGGAAGACGATTTTGATAGGAGAACAAATTTTTGCGAACAAATGATGGAAATGTTGAATAACAATACCATCCAATTAGAAAACGTTATGTTTTCTGATGAGTGCACTTTTTCCGTTAATCTTCAAAATTGCAGCTACTGGTCAACGGAAAATCCTCACTGGATGAGAGAGGTCCATACACAATACCCTCAAAAGGTTAATGTTTGGGCAGGGATTGTTGAAAATCATATTATTGATCCCTTTTTCATTGAGGGGAATTTGAATGGCGATAATTATTTAGCACTACTACAAAATGATGTGGTGCCAAGTTTGGCAAATTTATTTCCTGATCCAGGAAACCCTCAAGTTCCAGCAAATACCATATGGTTCCAGCAAGATGGAGCACCAAAAATTACTAAATCAATGTCCGCCAGTGCCTCAACTTAACATTTCCAAATCGCTGGATAGGGAGGCGAGGATCAATAAAATGGCCAGCAAAATCACCTGATCTTACTCCATTAGACTTTTTTTTATGGGGCTATGTGAAAAATATTGTTTACAAAACTAAACCACGTGATTTGGATGACTTAAGAGAACGAATAATGCTTGCGATTAGATCGGTCACGCCTGATATGTTAATTAACGTTAGAAGACATTTTTATTCAAGATTAGGATGTTGCCAAGACGTTCGCGGTGAGCATTTTGAACATCTACTTCATTGACATTCATATTTTTTACGTTATGAACAATTAAATATTACATATTGAATGTATTGTAACAAATTTCGGTTATCAGTTATTTTATGTTAATTTTTGCAATAAATTTAAAAACATTAACATTTTTGGATAGAGAATGAAGAGACCTTTCAAACGATATATCACAAGCCTATACTTCCCATTTAAAAAATTAGGGGTTGTAACTGTTACTCAAAGGGGGTTGAAGGTAGGGATCACATTTTCACTTTAAAGAATGTCAATTTATAATTTAAATTTGACGTGTTTCGGGATTTTCTATAAATATGTACAGTAATTAAGAATTTGAAGACTATTTTCATTTGTTTCTTGGGTTTTAGACGTTATTTTTTGAATCATTTACTACATATTTAACGATTTTTATTTTCACTCAAAATAATAATTTTCAATAATACATTTTTTCAAGTTTTACCATTTTTTGCTTTCATAAAAATATATTGGTCCCAGCAAACATTTTGGTGTAATTTGACGTCGATACTACCTAAATCATATATAATAAATTTGGTCGCAAAATTAGATTTAACCATAATTAAGTAAAATTTACGTTGGCTCGACGTGGATTCGACATAAGTGGAGAATAAGACGACGTCGAAATTTGGTTTTATTTACCAAAATAGGTAGAATTACATCTAAATCCACATTGTAGTAGCCCAGTACGTTTGGTTAATAATACCTCTCTAGGGAAATTTGACGTCAGTATAACGTTAATTCGACGTTGATTTAACTAAGTTTAGGTAGAAACTACCAAAATATTTGCAGATGACGTATGCCTCCAAGTGCACGAAAAGAAATTTTATACTTATTTGGTATTTTTATCTATATATAAGTAGAAATATTGTAAGAAGTACCAACACAACTAAAACATATACCTAATTCACATGAAAGATTGAAAATAAATAAATGACGGTGACAAAAATATATGTAATGTAATTGCGGTGAATATACAGTTCACGCTTGTTGAAATTAATGCGAAGAAAATTTTGTCGTGCACGTTAACAGTTCTACTTAGAAAAATAACAATGCCCCTCCAAAATACCCCTCTAATTAAAAAAATATAAGAAAAAATATGATCTTGTAAAAAAATAATAATAATATTATGAGCTAAAACTATGTTACGTTTGTTGTGTATCACTTTAGAAAATCAATGTTTCGTTTTTCGGTATTTTCATTCGTATGTTCTAGTTATGGTCATTTTAAAAATTTAAAATTTGGAATCGTATTTCAATTACGTTTAAAAAATATGGCGTATTGTGCGAATTCGATCTAAAAGTTATTATGACTAAGGAAATCTACGTATTTTACAAACACCTTTTTACTAAGTTGAATTAACTTCAATTTCACGACATATTAGTTAACTTTACCTATTTAAAGAAATAATAACTTATAAGTTTTATAAAAAATTTACCTATAGGTAAATATAACATATTTAGGTCACGTTGTTCTGCACTTGAGATTTTAGACGTTTCACTTATAAAACTCAGAAGTATAACGATATGATTTATTATTTTTCAAACTCATTTTATTATTTTTCGCACTCATTTAAAGCTGTATTTCCACCACACGTAAATTAAGATTACAACTGTAATGGCTTTTTTAAAATGGCCGAAATTCTTAAGAATAATGACGAAGACAGTAACTGAACAACCTAATTGATAAAATAACCTAAATAATATAAATTTTACAAATAGGTCATGTATGACTGTTTTTAAATTGGTGGTTTTTAGTCGGATTTACTTTGTGGTAGATTTTTCAGGTAATTGCTACAACAAAGTTAATAAATATTTCTTCAAACTGACTTATAGGTCAACTAAATGAGTATTCGACTATTTGGTTGAAATTAGGTAGATAAACAGGTAGAATTTTGCTACGATCTCGACCTATTATTACTTTAAAGGAGAGTAAATAAAAGCGACCAAATAGGTTACTATGGAGGCATAAAATTACGTAGAATTTTTAACCAAATCTACCTAGTTGGATATTCTACTATAAAGACGATTTTTAGTTACCAAACAGGTAGATATTACCTAAATATGGCACCTAATTTTACTACAAAGGAAATTTAACTTTGAAATAATTGTTGGTTATTTTTTTAGTAGTTTTTCCCTTGCTCTGATATGGTTAAAGTTACTTTTAAGCAGATTTGTGTAAAAGGTAGATTTCTTGGTATAATTTACGTAAATTTAAATATAAATTAAAACCGTTTGGTAAATTTACATTAGAGGTATATTTTTCTAGTCAATTTTACGTAATAATTACCTCAATAAGTAAATTCGTCTTTAACCAAGTCGAGTTATAACTAATGTTATAGAAAATGTTTGCTAGGTCATGGAAGACGATTTTGATAGGAGAACAAATGATGGAAATGTTGAATAACAATACCATCCAATTAGAAAACGTTGTTTTCTGATGAGTGCACTTTTTCCGTTAATCTTCAAAATTGCCGCTACTGGTCAACGGAAAATCCTCACTGGATGAAAGAGGTCCATACACAATACCTTCAAAAGGTTAATGTTTGGGCAGGGATTGTTGAAAACCATATTATTGGTCCCTTTTTCATTGAGGGGAATTTGAATAGCGATAATTATTTAGCACTACTACAAAATGATGTGGTGCCAAGTTTGGCAAATTTATTTCCTGATCCAGGAAACCCTCAAGTTCCAGCAAGATGGAGCACCTCTACATTACCAAATCAATGTCCGCCAGTACCTCAACTTAACATTTCCAAATCGCTGAATAGGGAGACGAGGATCAATAGAATGGCCAGCATGATCACCTGATCTTACCCTCATTAGACTTTTTTTATGGGGCTATGTGAAAAATATTGTTTACAAAACTAAACCACGTGATTTAGATGACTTAAGAGAACGAATAATGCTTGCGATTAGATCGGTCACGCCTGATCTGTTAATTAACGTTAGAAGACATTTTTATTCAACATTAGGATGTTGCCCAAACGTTCGCGGTGAGCATTTTGAACATCTACTTCATTGACATTCATATTTTTTACGTTATGAACAATTTAATATTACATATTGAGTGTATTGTAACAAATTTCGGTTATCAGTTATTTTATTTTTTTTTATGTTAATTTTTGCAATAAATTTAAAAACAATAACATTTTTGGATAGATAATGAAGAGACCTTTCAAACGATATATCACAAGCCCATTTAAAAAATTAGATGTTGTAACTGTTACTCAAAGGGGGTTGAAGGTAGGGATCACATTTTCACTTTAAATAATGTCAATTTATAATTTAAATTTGACGTGTTTCGGGATTTTCTATAAATATGTACAGTAATCGAAATAATGAATTTATTCCATTTGGCTTTTCCACACTGTATATTAAGAATTTGAAGACTATTTTCATTTGTTTCCTGGGTTTTAGACGTTATTTTTTGAATCATTTACTATATATTTAACGATTTTTATTTTCACTCAAAATAATAATTTTCAATAATACATTTTTCAAGTTTTACCATTTTTTGCATTTATAAAAATATATTGGTAGTTAAGATCAAATGAAACAAAAAAAGATAATGCATTCATGAACTATTTAAACTAGCCAAAATGCTCTGAGTGGGTAGAAAGTGAACAATACACAAATTAAATTTTGTATCAATGAAATATAATTGTTTCAAATCTAAATAACAAAGATTGTTCTGGGAAAATATAAGATACTTACTTGTACTTGTTGCTGTTGTTGCTGATTAGTCCTCTGAGGATAAGTTGTAGAATATGTGGCAGGTTTAGCTACTGCAGCTACAACCGCTGACTGATCGTATCCTGCCGTATAACCTGTAGCTGCCGTTTGACCTGATTAAAATGCGTATAAAACTAAATACAACCACATCCTTTTTAAAAATTAAGTGTTCTAATTTTTAAAAATAACAAAGTATACAAAAAAAAAATTAGCAGGGATGTATTGAAAGTATATTTAATTTTTACCATTACAGTAATTAATAATTTATAAAAATAGCATATTTAATTTCTTTTGGAAAAATTTGAAAGGTTCTTTTTCTTAATGTTTTGGAGGAATTTTTATATCATTAATTGTTTTCAAATTATATAATCACCTCCAAAACACTCATTTAATTGTTTACTATTGAAAGTAATTAAGTCTCGTTTAAATAAAAAACATTCAACTCCTCTTTTTTCATAATATATATAAGTTGCTATCTTAGATAAAAGAGACCAGAGATATAACATACACCGGTTTTAAACCTGCGCAAATGTTGCCAATTTCTAAAGAAGGGTTAACGGAGTGGGGGAACTGGGCGGCGACCCGAACTCTGTGACAGGGACCGGACTTTGTTTATTAGCATCTTAATGAACTATTAGGTTTATTTAAAATGTGTTTAATCGAATTTTATATTATGAAATAAAATTAACGTGATTTTTTAATATCAAACAGATGCCACGACATTTTATGTAAAGAGAAGACCTTTTATAGAATATTTCGTTAGCGTTTATTTACTACGAACTTTTCTGCAAGAGATTACAGTAAAATGTTGAAATAGAATATATTGTTAATAGAGCAAAAAATGTTACTCATTGTCTACGAGTATTATAAAAATAGCATGTGCGCAGGCTAATACTGCAAATCTACCCTTATGAGTTGAACATTATATTTTTTCTACAGCTATTACATATTATTAAAAATTAGTCAAAATGAAAAAATGTAACCTCAGAAAAAAGTATATTAAGGCTTCTTTCTTTAAGAATATTAATTATTATGAAGGATGAGTCACATAAAACTCTAGAAATGCATATGTCTGAAACCAGATAATATTTTAAAATTTAACATTTTAAAAGTCATTTGGTCGCTAGGGATTAGTGATTATCGAAATAAATTATCGATCATTGAAAATAATCGATTATTTTCGATCAATCGATTATTTTCAAACAATATATTTTTTGTCATTTCCTTTAAAATCGGCTACTTGATTATCTTTGAAAAATCAAAAATATTCGATTAATTAAAAAGCCAATTAACCGATAAATCAGTGTTTACAAAATATAATATAAATAGAATTATCGTTTATTTTAAATAATCGATTATTTTCAAATAAACCATTTTTTTTCGTCCATGGAAACAGATTATTCGATAATCTTTGAAAAATCGAAAATAATCGATTAATTAAAAAGTCGATTAACTGATAAATCGATTAAAAAAAAACAGAATGATCGATTATTTTAAATAATTGATTATTTTCGATCAATCGATTATTATCAATAATCTATTTTTATTGTATTTCCTTTAAAATCGTTAATTCGATTATCTTTGAAATACCGAAAATAATCGCCTAATCGAAAATAATCAATTAATTAAAAAGCCGATTCTATGATAAATCGATTATTATCAATAATCTATTTTATTGTATTTCAAAAATAATCGATTAATTAAAAAGTCGATTAACTGTCAAATCGATTTTCAAAAACAGAATGATCGATTATTTTAAATAATCGATTATTTTCGATCAATCGATTATTATCAATAATCTATTTTTATTGTATTTCCTTTAAAATCGATAATTCGATTATCTTTGAAATACCAAAAATAATCAATAATTCCAAAATAATCGCCTAATCGAAAATAATCAATTAATTAAGAAGCCGATTCTATGATAAATCGATTATTACCAATAATCTATTTTATTGTATTTCAAAAATAATCGATTAATTAAAAAGTCGATTAACTGTCAAATCGATTTTCAAAAAAAAAAACAGAATGATCGATTATTTTAAATAATCTATTATTTTCGATCAATCGATTATTATCAATAATCTATTTTTATTGTATTTCCTTTAAAATCGATAATTCGATTATCTTTGAAATACCAAAAATAATCAATAATTCCAAAATAATCGCCTAATCGAAAATAATCAATTAATTAAGAAGCCGATTCTATGATAAATCGATTATTACCAATAATCTATTTTATTGTATTTCAAAAATAATCGATTAATTAAAAAGTCGATTAACTGTCAAATCGATTTTCAAAAAAAAAAACAGAATGATCGATTATTTTAAATAATCTATTATTTTCGATCAATCGATTATTATCAATAATCTATTTTTATTGTATTTCCTTTAAAATCGATAATTCGATTATCTTTGAAATACCAAAAATAATCAATAATTCCAAAATAATCGCCTAATCGAAAATAATCAATTAATTAAGAAGCCGATTCTATGATAAATCGATTATTACCAATAATCTATTTTATTGTATTTCAAAAATAATCGATTAATTAAAAAGTCGATTAACTGTCAAATCGATTTTCAAAAAAAAAACAGAATGATCGATTATTTTAAATAATCTATTATTTTCGATCAATCGATTATTATCAATAATCTATTTTTATTGTATTTCCTTTAAAATCGATAATTCGATTATCTTTGAAATACCAAAAATAATCAATAATTCCAAAATAATCGCCTAATCGAAAATAATCAATTAATTAAGAAGCCGATTCTATGATAAATCGATTATTACCAATAATCTATTTTATTGTATTTCAAAAATAATCGATTAATTAAAAAGTCGATTAACTGTCAAATCGATTTTCAAAAAAAAAAACAGAATGATCGATTATTTTAAATAATCTATTATTTTCGATCAATCGATTATTATCAATAATCTATTTTTATTGTATTTCCTTTAAAATCGATAATTCGATTATCTTTGAAATACCAAAAATAATCAATAATTCCAAAATAATCGCCTAATCGAAAATAACAAATTAATTAAGAAGCCGATCCTATGATAAATCGATTTTCCAAAAAATAAAACGAATTATCTATTATTTTCTAATAATCCTTTTTTCATATTTCCTTTGAAATTGATTATTCGATTATCGAAAATAATTGATTATTAAAAAGCTGATTATCCAATAAATCGATAATTTTAAAAAAATAACCAAAATATCGATTATGTAAAATAACCGATTATATTCAATCGATTATTTTCATATAATATCTTTGAAAAATCGTAAATAACCTTATAATTAAAAAACCGATTAAACGATAAATCGATAATTTTGAATAAATCTACTTTTTCTGTATTTCCTTTAAAATCGATTAATACATTATCTTAAAAAAAAAAAACGAAAATAATTTATTAAAAACAGCGGATAAATCGATTTTCATTAAAAAATATCAGAATTATCGATAAATCGATTATTTTTGTAACCCCTATCGGTCGCTTGCTTTTATCTGAGCATTTAGCTCCAAAATTTAGAGATTCGGATTTTTTGATCCAGTTATCTTTGAAATCGCATTCGCTTGTATAATAAATAAATATTGCTAAATTTTGGATTTTTTTTAGTAAACGAAAATTATGTTCGAGTTGTTTAGGGGTTTGTAATGTAACATTTTATTAACGTGACTAAGGGTCGATTCCACTATTGTGTTAAACGAAGTTTAAAATGACATTTTTACATTAACACTGTCATTTTAATCTCCGTTTAACACAACGGTGGAATCGGACCTAACTCCTGTAACTTTAGTATTTTTTTTTGCTCATACTAGATTACTTTGTTTTAAGACTGAAAATTCAATGTCACTTTCGATTTGACCGCAAATAAGATGAACCTTGAAATTTTAAGTAGGTCATCCTG
>OV651832.1:9722689-9737676 GCA_927349885.1 Psylliodes chrysocephalus
ATAAAGTAATGTTTATCCGCGAAATCGCGCGATTTTAAAGACCTAAAAAATATATTTGGAGGTCTTGCTACGTAATGATATATTATTTTTTTGAATTATAATAATGTATTGAATCATTCATACTAAAAATTTTATCTAAATTTTCGTGCTAAATATTGGTTTTTGTCATTTTGATAAAGTAAGGTTTATCAGCGAAATTGCGCCATTTTAAAGACCTAAAAAATATATTTGGAGGTCTTGCTACGTAATGATATATTATTTTTTTGAATTATAATAATGTATTGAATCATTCATACTAAAAATTTTATCTAAATTTTCGTGCTAAATATTGGTTTTTGTTATTTTGATAAAGTAAGGTTTATCAGCGAAATTGCGCCATTTTAAAGACCTAAAAAACATATTTGGAGGTCTTGCTATGTAATGATTTAGTATTTTTTTGAATTATAAAAATGTATTGAATCATTCATACTAGAAATTATACCTGGATTTTCGTGCTAAATATTGGTTTTTGTCAGTTTGATAAAGTAATGTTTATCCGCGAAATCGCGCGATTTTAAAGACCTAAAAAATATATTTGGAGGTCTTGCTACGTAATGATTTATTATTTTTTTGAATTATAATAATGTATTGAATCATTCATACTAGAAATTATACCTGGATTTTCGTGCTAAATATTGGTTTTTGTCAGTTTGATAAAGTAATGTTTATCCGCGAAATCGCGCGATTTTAAAGACCTAAAAAATATATTTGGAGGTCTTGCTACGTAATGATATATTATTTTTTTGAATTATAATAATGTATTGAATCATTCATACTAAAAATTTTATCTAAATTTTCGTGCTAAATATTGGTTTTTGTCATTTTGATAAAGTAAGGTTTATCAGCGAAATTGCGCCATTTTAAAGACCTAAAAAATATATTTGGAGGTCTTGCTACGTAATGATATATTATTTTTTTGAATTATAATAATGTATTGAATCATTCATACTAAAAATTTTATCTAAATTTTCGTGCTAAATATTGGTTTTTGTCATTTTGATAAAGTAAGGTTTATCAAGGAAATTGCGCCATTTTAAAGACCTAAAAAACATATTTGGAGGTCTTGCTATGTAATGATTTATTATTTTTTTGAATTATAATAATGTATTGAATCATTCATACTAGAAATTATACCTGGATTTTCGTGCTAAATATTGGTTTTTGTCAGTTTGATAAAGTAATGTTTATCCGCGAAATCGCGCGATTTTAAAGACCTAAAAAATATATTTGGAGGTCTTGCTACGTAATGATTTATTATTTTTTTGAATTATAATAATGTATTGAATCATTCATACTAGAAATTATACCTGGATTTTCGTGCTAAATATTGGTTTTTGTCAGTTTGATAAAGTAATGTTTATCCGCGAAATCGCGCGATTTTAAAGACCTAAAAAATATATTTGGAGGTCTTGCTACGTAATGATATATTATTTTTTTGAATTATAATAATGTATTGAATCATTCATACTAAAAATTTTATCTAAATTTTCGTGCTAAATATTGGTTTTTGTCATTTTGATAAAGTAAGGTTTATCAGCGAAATTGCGCCATTTTAAAGACCTAAAAAATATATTTGGAGGTCTTGCTACGTAATGATATATTATTTTTTTGAATTATAATAATGTATTGAATCATTCATACTAAAAATTTTATCTAAATTTTCGTGCTAAATATTGGTTTTTGTCATTTTGATAAAGTAAGGTTTATCAAGGAAATTGCGCCATTTTAAAGACCTAAAAAATATATTTGGAGGTCTTGCTACGTAATGATATATTATTTTTTTGAATTATAATAATGTATTGAATCATTCATACTAAAAATTTTATCTAAATTTTCGTGCTAAATATTGGTTTTTGTCATTTTGATAAAGTAAGGTTTATCAAGGAAATTGCGCCATTTTAAAGACCTAAAAAACATATTTGGAGGTCTTGCTATGTAATGATTTATTATTTTTTTGAATTATAATAATGTATTGAATCATTCATACTAGAAATTATACCTGGATTTTCGTGCTAAATATTGGTTTTTGTCAGTTTGATAAAGTAATGTTTATCCGCGAAATCGCGCGATTTTAAAGACCTAAAAAATATATTTGGAGGTCTTGCTACGTAATGATTTATTATTTTTTTGAATTATAATAATGTATTGAATCATTCATACTAGAAATTATACCTGGATTTTCGTGCTAAATATTGGTTTTTGTTAGTTTGATAAAGTAATGTTTATCCGCGAAATCGCGCGATTTTAAAGACCTAAAAAATATATTTGGAGGTCTTGCTACGTAAAGATATATTATTTTTTTGAATTATAATAATGTATTGAATCATTCATACTAAAAATTTTATCTAAATTTTCGTGCTAAATATTGGTTTTTGTCATTTTGATAAAGTAAGGTTTATCAGCGAAATTGCGCCATTTTAAAGACCTAAAAAACATATTTGGAGGTCTTGCTATGTAATGATTTATTATTTTTTTGAATTATAATAATGTATTGAATCATTCATACTAAAAATTATACCTGGATTTTCGTGCTAAATATTGATTTTTGTCATTTTGATAAAGTAATGTTTATCCGCGGAATCGCGCCATTTTAAAGACCTAAAAAACGTATTTGGAGGTCTTGCTATGTAATTATTTATTATTTTTTTGAATTATAATGTATTGAATCATTCATACTAAAAATTATACCTGGATTTTCGTGCTAAATATTGGTTTTTGTCATTTTGATAAAGTAAGGTTTATCAGCGAAATTGCGCCATTTTAAAGACTTAAAAAACATATTTGGAGGTCTTGCTATGTAATTATTTATTATTTTTTTGAATTATAATGTATTGAATCATTCATACTAAAAATTATACCTGGATTTTCGTGGTAAATATTGGTTTTTGTCATTTTGATAAAGTAATGTTTATCCGCGGAATCGCGCCATTTTAAAGACCTAAAAAACGTATTTGGAGGTCTTGCTATGTAATTATTTATTAGTTTTTTGAATTATAATGTATTGAATCATTCATACTAAAAATTATACCTGGATTTTCGTGGTAAATATTGGTTTTTGTCATTTTGATAAAGTAATGTTTATCCGCGGAATCGCGCCATTTTAAAGACCTAAAAAACGTATTTGGAGGTCTTGCTAGGTAATGATTTATTGTGTTTTTGAATTATACTAATCTATTGAATCGTTCGTATTAAAAATTATATCTAAAATTTCGTGCTAAATATTGGTTTTTGATATTTTGGTAGAATGTTTTTCCGCGAAACCACGCATTTTTAAAGATCTAAAAAATGTAATTAGAGGTCTTGCTATTTAATGATTTTTTATTTATTTTATAGCTAGCGGTGTACTAAATTATTGGTATGAAAATTGTATTTGTAATCTCGTGCTAAATGTGTTTTTTTGGACTCTTAATTCTTATAGTCGTTTGACGACAAAACACCTGACTTTATAAAAAGACCAAAAAAATATATTTTAAATGATTGTTCGGCCATAATTTTTTGTTCATTCAATTAACAAAAACTTAATGAATATTTGGTATAAAAATTATATTTATAATCGCATTGTAAATGTGTTTGTTTCTTCCCCATCTTTGTGTAAGATTATCTTATTTTAATTAATAATTCAAATTGAATTAATCCATTTTTTTCAATAAATACACTAATATTTATTTATTTCTAAACTTTCATGATACTAAAGTCCACCTAAACCAAAGATTTTGCCGAATAACAACATCAAAACATTTGGGGACCGCCGCGTGGTTTGTCTGCTAGCTTCAGCCTCATACTTAATATAATGAAAACATTAGCAATGTGAGTTTTTTAAAAACAATGTAAATTATCTAGGGACAAAGCTCTATAACCCTCTACCTCTTCATATAAAATTATTAAACAAATTTAAAAAATTCAGTTAAGTTAGCAAAATACACATTTTCCAAAATAATGCAAAGTTTATCAGGATATTCCAAGAATAACGGACTTAATACATGGATTTTTTAAATAGTTTTTTTTTCTTCTGTTTCTTGCATAAATTGTTCAAGTTTTATTTTTTATTTCCTTTATAATTCATTAAATATAATTAAAATTAATTTTAATTTTTGTCAGCACATACACCTAGGTGCTTGTTATAGTCCAATTAAATAGACCTTTAAATCAAAATTTTGAAGGAAATACAGGAATTTTTGATATAAATCACTTTAGAGTATTTGAAAACGATAGGTAAAAATATTTTGTTTTTCAGGCACCGGCAAATGTCAAAAAACAAGAAAATAAAGTGTTTTTTTAAGGTTATTTAAAAACGGTAGGTGCTATAAAAAAAGTTTTGAATAAAAATTGTAAAGCACAAAGTTTTACATAAAAATGATATTTGACATTTTTTGATATTATTAAAACTGACAGAGTTAGGGTGGTTAGAAATTAGGAAGAGATATATATGACTTGGAAAAATCATAGCGAGCTGAAAATTCAATGATTTTGTAGTTTCTTTTTATTATTTACTCAGAAAATTATAAATTTCTTTTAGGAAATTTTTGTTTTTGTTTTTTTGAGTTATAACAATTTTAATTTAGAAATTTTCAATATATTATACGAATTTATATGTTAAAATAAATTTTGAAGTACACTTATTAGCTTGATTGACTGACATGAAAAATATGAGGAGTGAACTAATAAAAACGATATCCCGACAGTTTGGTACCCACTTAAAGTTCCATTAAATAAATAAAAATAAACAACTAAAAAAAAAATAAATACAAAAAATTAATAAATAAAAACGATATGCCGATGGTCCCTACTTGAAGTTCCATTAAATAAATAAAAATAAAACAAATAAAAAAAACTAAATAAAAAAAATATAAAAATAAGTAAATAAAAATGGATAAAAATTAAAAATAAATAAAAACAAATAAAAATTAATAAAAATAAGTAAAAACAAATAAAAATAAAAAATTGTTAAAAAAATTAAATAAAATTAGGTAAATTAATAAAAATAAAACATAATAAAAAATAAATAAAATAAACACAAATAAGTGACAAGTGTTAAAGAAAATAAATAAAAATAATTAAAAAAAAGAAAATAAATAAAAATAATTAAAAAAAAAATAATTACAAATTGTTAAAAAAATTAAATAAAAATAAGTAATTTATTAAAAATAGAAATTAAACAAAAATAAATAAAAATAAATGTAAAAGAAAGTAAATAAAATAAATAAAAACAAATAAAAATAAAAAATAAATAAATATGAATAAAAATAAAATTAAAAAAATATTCATTTTTATTTATTTATAGAAAATAAAAAATAAATAGAAACTAAAAAAATAAATAATAAAAAATAAAAAGGAATATCTTTTATTTATTTTTGTTTCTTTTTTTTTTTAATTTTTGTTTCTTTTTATTTATTTTTATTTACTTTCTTTTACATTTTTATCTTTTCATTTATTTTTTTATTTATTTTTGTTTAATTTCTATTTTTAATAAATTACTCAATTTTATTTATTTTTATATTTAATAATTTACCTATTTTTATTTAAATTTTGTTTGTATTTTTAATTATTTTTTTTATTTTTATTTATTTATTTTTATTTATTTTTTTAATTACAATTATTTTTAATTATATTTATTTATTTTTAATTTTCATTTATTTATTTTTAAGTTTCATTTATTTTTATTTATTTGTATTTATTTTTATTTACACGTTTTTATATATATATTTTTTTTTTAATTTACCTATTTTTATTTATTTAATGGAACTTTAAGTGGGGATCAAACTGTCGGGATATCGTTTTTATTAGTTCACTCCTCATATTTTTCATGTCAGTCAAGCTAATAAGTTTACTTCAAAATTTATTTTACCATATGAATTCGTATAATTAAATTAAAATTGTTATAACTCAAAAAAACAAAAATTTCCTAAAAGAAATTTATAATTTTCTGAGTAAATAATAAAAAGAAACAACAAAATCATTGAATTTTCAGCACTTGTCACTTATTTGTGTTTATTTTATTTATTTTTTATTATGTTTTATTTTTATTAATTTACCTAATTTTATTTAATTTTTTTAACAATTTTATATTATTTGTTTTTACTTATTTTTATTTTTTTTATTTGTTTTTATTTATTTTTATCCATTTTTATTTATTTTTATTTGTTTTTATTTATATTTTATTTATTTGTATTTATTTTTATTTACTTATTTTTATATTTTTATTTAGTTTTTTTTATTTGTTTTATTTTTATTTATTTAATGGAACTTCAAGTAGGGACCATCGGGATATCGTTTTTATTTATTAATTTTTTGTATTTATTTTTATTTATTTAATGGAACTTTAAGAGGGGACCAAACTGTCGGGATATCGTTTTTATTAGTTCACTCTTCATATTTTTCATGTCAGTCAATTAAGCTAATAAGTTTACTTCAAAATTTATTTTAACATATAAATTCGTATAATATATTGAAAATTTCTAAATTAAAATTGTTATAACTCAAAAAAACAAAAACAAAAATTTCCTAAAAGAAATTTATAATTTTCTGAGTAAATAATAAAAAGAAACAACAAAATCATTGAATTTTCAGCACTTGTCACTTATTTGTGTTTATTTTATTTATTTTTTATTATGTTTTATTTTTATTAATTTACCTAATTTTATTTAATTTTTTTAACAATTTTTTATTATTTGTTTTTACTTATTTTTATTAATTTTTATTTTTTTATTTGTTTTTATTTATTTTTATCCATTTTTATTTGTTTTTATTTATATTTTATTTATTTGTATTTATTTATATTTTATTTATTTGTATTTATTTTTATTTACTTATTTTTATATTTTTTTTTAATATTTTTATTTGTTTTATTTTTATTTATTTAATGGAACTTCAAGTAGGGATCATCGGGATATCGTTTTTATTTATTAATTTTTTGTATTTATTTTTATTTTTTTTTATATATATATATTTTTATTTAGTTGTTTATTTTTATTTATTTAATGGAACTTTAAGTGGGGACCAAACTGTCGGGATATCGTTTTTATTAGTTCACTCTTCATATTTTTCATGTCAGTCAATTAAGCTAATAAGTTTACTTCAAAATTTATTTTAACATATAAAAAATTCGTATAATATATTGAAAATTTCTAAATTAAAATTGTTATAACTCAAAAAAACAAAAACAAAAATTTCCTAAAAGAAATTTATAATTTTCTGAGTAAATAATAAAAAGAAACAACAAAATCATTGAATTTTCACTTATTTGTGTTTATTTTATTTATTTTTTATTGTTTTATTTTTATTAATTTACTTAATTTTATTTACTTTTTTATTTTTATTTGTTTTTACTTATTTTTATTAATTTTTATTTTTTTTATTTGTTTTTATTTATTTTTAATTTTTATTTATTTTTATCCATTTTTATTTATTTTTATCCATTTTTATTTATTTTTATTTGTTTTTATTTATTTTTATTTATATTTTATTTATTTTTATATTTTCTTTAATATTTTTATTTAGTTTTTTTTATTTGTTTTATTTTTATTTATTTAATGGAACTTTAAGTGGGGACCAACCTATCGGGATGTCGTTTTTATTAGTTCACTCCTCATATTTTTTATGTCAGTCAAGCTAATAAGTTTACTTCAAAATTTCTTTTACCATATAAATTCGTATAATATATTGAAAATTTTTAAATTAAAATTGTTATAACTCGAAAAAAATATTTTTTCTTAAAAGAAATTTATAATTTTCTGAGTAAATAATAAAAAGAAACTACAAAATCATTGAGTTTTCAGCTCGCTATGATTTTTCCAAGCTATATATATCTCCTCTTAATTTCTAACCACCCTAACTCTGTCAGTTTTAATAATATCAAAGAATGTCAAATATCATTTTTATGTAAAACTTTATGCCTTACAATTTTTATTCAAAACTTTTTTTTATAGCACCTACCGTTTTTAAATAACCTTAAAAAAACACTTTATTTTCTTGTTTTTTAACATTTGCCGGTGCCTGAAAAACAAAATATTTTTACCTATCGTTTTCAAATACTCTAAAGTGACTTATATCAAAAATTCCTGTATTTCCTCCAAAATTGTGATTTAAAGGTCTATTTAATTCGACTATTATTATATAATTGGTTTCCATTATTGTAACTCACTATTAAACTTATGAATATTAATCAAATATATACCAAAAGAATAGAAATTGAATGAGGAATAAAATTGGTTCTATTTAAAAAAAAAAAAGTTACACTTGTTCACAGTAAAAAAAAATCCCTTTTCAGTTTTTCCAACATCTTTAGTACTGACCAATAGCGAGAATCATCAATTTACATTTTCTATATAAAAAACATGCTTTTTAAAATGGTGGTCTCAATTGATTATACAATAAAACCCCAGTAAACCAAATTTAGGTTATCCGAATTGCCAGAGAAATTGCAAATCCAAAAAAAAAAACAGTACTGCATGGATATAATCATAAAGGCTATAGTGCAAGCTGGATTGGACCAAAAAGAGACAATTATTACTGAATTATATTACATACATATTGTTTTACTGTATACTAAAAATATAATTTTAACTTTAATAAAGAACAAATGTATAGCCTGCAGAGTTCTAAAGTGGCTTTAGATATAATATAGATAATCATAGTTTAACCAAAAAAATGGTTATGCAAAATGACTCCATCCCCTTTAGTTCGGTTAACTGGGGTTTTATTTTACCTCAGTTTTATCTGTGCATCCTTGACTGGGCTTTACGATGGACTATCATACATAAATGCAATATTATGGAATTAACAAAAAGCCATTAAATGAAAGTGTCAAATCTATGAAATAAAAACAATCTACTCTTGATTATTAAGAAAGGCATAATAGATATACCGACTGAACCATTAATAAAATAGATACCTAATATTTTTTAATATATTGCATAGAAAAACAAAAAGCTAGAAAAAAAAAGAGAAATTACCATAACCGTAATCATAGGAGGTGGCTGCAGGGGTCCCGTACGCCTGTGGGGTTTGGTAGGCCGTCTCGTATCCCGTAGCCCTAGGTGTCCCGTATGTAGCAGCAGCACTAACAGGAGTGGCTACAGCATATCCCGCTTGGCCAGTCTGATATGCCGCACCGGTAGCTGCAGCCCTGAAAAACCACAATTTTGTTTTTAAATTTGCCCCGTTTGAATAAATGAAATTAACAATTCGAGAATTATAAAATTCACCAAGCCAATGCCTTAATATTAGCGAAAATACACTGAAAATGTACAAAAGCGTGGCTGGAGAAATGGACGGGCTCACCGTTATTGATCGTGCACCACAATCTAAAATGCCGGATTCGGCAACCAAGGACGCCGGTTGTAGTTAGTGAAAATTACGGATTTTCGCTCGAATCGAGCAAATATCAATTGATTAAATCATTTTGTCGCTGTAATAGCTTTTTTATAATGATGTGAAATTTTACTTACGTGTATTGTGTTCCACCATGAGTAAAACCAAAATAATTATTCGTAGCCATTTTTGCAAGCACGTTGACAACTGTTTGTTTCTGACAGATAGACAAAAAATCAAAATGAAATGACAAATGACAAGTGGCAAGTAATTGACGTGAGGTGCGTTCGGTAGGTTTTCTTGTTTTCGGAACATACGGTTCAATGTTCAATGAACTGGAGTGGAGTCAGGGCCGGCCCCAGGGGATGGCCCGGAGCGCAATGATCAGGCGACACTAAAAACCACGGAAACCTCGGGAGCGCTCGGCACTTTGCGGAGACGGTCGGTAGATGGAGTTTGGCGGAAATTTTGAATATTTGCTATTTACAGATTTCAGATTTCACGTCAAAAAAATAGAACCTAACCTCAAATTTCAACGGCCGTTTGGTTATATTACAGAGATAAGACATGTCTTCTCTCTGGTTATATTACTTTGTTTATTTGCACTTATTTACGTGAAATCAATTTCTTGATGTTTTTGTGTAATTTCGATACTTTTCATTAAAAAAAGTTATATTAACTGTGTATTATGTGCACTGAAAGGACCATACAAAAAATTTGTTGATAAACTGGTTCAAATGTTGGTTACAATAGTTGTAATTGATGGTACAGTTTGGCCAGAAAATATATGCTTTGAATCAATTATCAAATAAAATCCTTTATTTACACTTTTCATTAAACCTGCAATTTTGATTACAACCCATAAGAAGAAACTTATTGGTAAAAATTACTTTTTTTCTACAAAAAAAAAATAATTATCAGCATGTTGCATTTTTGATGTAATTGAGGGTTTTTTAGATAGTTCATCAAAAATAAAAGTCACGCTATACATACATAGGCATATAGAGGGTGTCCTTTAAAATGTGTCCCAAAATTCTCAGGCAGATTCCTTAACCAAAAAATGGAAAAAAAGTTCCTATAGACCTATGTCCTAAAGTGCCCCCTAAGCGAGCAACAGCCTCTCGAAATCATTTTTTTTATTTTGATTTTTTGAATTTTCTTAAAAATGGAAACAAATAAAAGAACCAAATTTTGGCTGTTAAATATGATCAATAATAGTGACCTTTTGATACCTTCAAAAAGAAATTATTTCGTCAGGGGTGTACTTGGGAATTTTTTGAAAATTTTGATTATTCATAACTTTTTTGTGTTTTTGGTAATGACTTATCCATATTTTTTTTTACATTCTACATTGAAAACTACGTCAAAAAGGAATACTTGTTTGATCTCGATTGGAGCAGCCGTTTCCGAGAAAACATCATCCAAAAATATTCGTCCACTTTAGCTTAATTTTCAATTTTGGCTGTTGTAGCCAAAAAGTTGGAAATCGAGGAACACGGCTTACATGTCCCTATCCTTACTTTTGAAGGTCTATTCAGTGGCAAAAAATATTAGTTGATACAGGGTGATCAAAAATCGGATGTGATTTTGGATTTTTGATCACCCTGTATCAAATAATATGTATTTTATGTCACTGAATAGACCTTAAAAAGTTAGGATAGGGACTGTAAGCCGTTTTCCTCGATTTCCAACTGTTTGGCTACAACAGCCACCTGAATTTGAAAAAATGTGATTTTTGAGTAGCTGTAGATCCTTTACTATTCATATTAGATAACAAGTGTGATATATCATTGAAATCAGATTATCGAGCAGATTCTAAAAATATAAAAATATACAGGGTGTTCCATTTAAAAAACATAACTTTGATTTGGCACGGCCTTATGAAACACCCTGTCACATCGTAACTAATTTTAAAATGTGAAGCTTAAAGCTGCCTACTTTTATTATAACAGATCTACAGAGCTTCCTCACACTAATCAATCACCCTGTATACTATTTTTAGCTCTCTAAATAAAATTTAAAAATTTAGTTCCCATTTATTTATTATGAAGACCATAAGGTTTGTATTTAGCTGTTTAGAATAAAAAAGTAAAAATATGTATTTTTTTGGCGTTTTTGTGTTTCATGGATAATTTTTTTCGCTCACTGATAAAAATGTTTCTTCAGTTAAACATTATTTCTAAAAGTGTTCTGGTGCGATTCGTTGTATTGTTATTATTTTGTTTAAAATGGCTCACAATAACTACAATAATGATTACACATTCGGCGAAATGACGGACATGAACTTATGTTTTGGACTCGCTTCTGGAAATGCCAATGAAGCTCGCAGACTTTATCAGGAGCGCTTTCCAAATAGGCATCTTCCATGCGCTAAGATTTCTAGAATTGACGATAGACTTCGGGAAACTGGTACATTTAAGAAAAACCCTAGTAACAGTGGAAGACAAAATTATGTGAGAACTCCTGCTTTGGAAGAAGCAATTTTGGATAGGGTAGCTGAAACCCCATCGACAAGTACCAGAAAAATAGCAAATGGTAAGTAATTACTTATTTATTATTTTAGCTACCCCGTACCTTATCGTATAAAACTAGTTTTTTTACTTGTTATTGCTTCTCTTACATTTCACGACTTTTCGTATCGAAAAGAGTTGCGTTATGCAGAAAAAATCTGATTTCCCAAATCAATGGATTCTCTTTCTTAACTATTCACTACACAGATTCTCTCATTTAATTTCAGAAGTGGGAGTCGGACGTAACACGGTATGGAAAGTTTTGCGTGAACAACAATTGTACCCTTACCACATTCAAAAAGTTCAGGCACTTAAAGCTACTGATTATGAGCCGCGAGTTATCTTTTCTGAATGGTTTCTTGGAAGATGTAATCAAGATGCAATGTTTCTTAATAAAGTGCTATTTACCAATGAAGCTGGTTTCACTAGAGATGGTATAATAAATTTTCGAAATATGCATGAATGGGCTGAAGATAACCCTCACGCGGTTGTTGAACGTCACCACCAGGATAAATTTTCAATAAACGTCTGGGCTGGAGTTATTGATAATTACCTCATTGGACCATTTGTTTTGCCGAATAGGTTAAATGGAGCAGCATACAGGCTTTTTTTGGAAAATAACTTACATGAGCTTCTTGATAATATTCCGATTCAAATCAGACATAACATGTGGTTTATGCATGATGGAGCTCCACCACATTATAGCCTTGAAGCTAGACAGCACCTTAACGAAAGATTTGAGGGTAGAGTAATTGGCAGAGGTTGTCCTGTTAACTGGCCACCTCGTTCACCAGATCTAAATCCAATGGATTTTTTTGTTTGGGGTTATTTAAAATCATTGGTTTATTCCAGTCCTGTTGAAACAGTTGAAGAATTGGAAGAACGAGTTTTTCATCATTGCGAAGTTCTTAGGAATAATCCTGAAGTATTTTTTCGTGTAAGACAGTCTATGATGCGACGGTTGCGCTTGTGTGTGGAAACCAATGGTCGCCACATTGAGCATCTGCTTTAATTTTTTTTGATTTGTTTTTTTAGAATAAATATTTTTTTAAACCGTTTCTTATTATTAAATAAAAATAGTCCCACCACGACATTTGAACTACAATTATTTAGAGAGAGCTAAAAAAGTTATTTTTATTTACGAGATTCACCGAGGTAATTTAGGAAAATTGAAAATTAAGCTAAAGTGGACGAATATCTTTGGATGATGTTTTCTCGGAAACGGCTGCTCCAATCGAGATCAAACAAGTATTCCTTTTTGACGTAGTTTTCAATGTAGAATGTAAAAAAAAATATGGATAAGTCATTACCAAAAACACAAAAAAGTTATGAATAATCAAAATTTTCAAAAAATTCCCAAGTACACCCCTGACGAAATAATTTCTTTTTGAAGGTGTCAAAAGGTCACTATTATTGATCATATTTAACAGCCAAAATTTGGTTCTTTTATTTGTTTCCATTTTTAAGAAAATTCAAAAAATCAAAATAAAAAAAATGATTTCGAGAGGCTGTTGCTCGCTTAGGGGGCACTTTAGGACATAGGTCTATAGGAACTTTTTTTCCATTTTTTGGTTAAGGAATCTGCCTGAGAATTTTGGGACACATTTTAAAGGACACCCTGTATATTTCATTTAGATAAACTTAGAATAAATAAATGATAAATACATCTAATTAAAACTTAAAACATACTATAAATACATATTTACAATAAGTTTTTATTTAGTACAAAAGCAAGCCCTGTCACTATTGCCATACCATAGAAAAAAAGACATCAAAAGCCCATTACAATTCCTTTTTTAAGATAAAATTTCGTGCTTTTCCGCTTTCCTTTTCTGTATCGCTGATCTATTACTTGTTCCATTACTAACCTACACCTTATAAAAAAGTACCAACACATAATTTTTAGCTGCATACATGGAAAAATGGTTCCATTACTATATTATATGCATCATTATTTAGGTATCTTAAAAAATGGAGTTTCAATTTGTATCTCTCACTTTGCTTCTCTAGCTATTGTAGTTGAACATTTATTTTCAGATTTCTTCTCTCTAATAAAGTTTTTAATTTCTTCATTATGTCCCCCTTTAAATATCTGGTAGCTTTTCCTCAGATAATAGTTTGGCAACGTCACCTAAAACATAACATACGAAATGTACATGTTTACACACTGTAGTTTTTATAGCACACTCTATACAGTCACTTTTATAGCGGTGAACACATACCTTACATATTCTACAATATGCGAAGTTCTGCATTCGGTTGAACATAATTCATTATAAAATATTTTGTAAATAATTGTCACCTGTAGAAGGCTTTAAATGAAATTCGCCAAACCTTCTACCTCTTATACTTCAAACATTGTTTTTATTATTTTTGCAAGATGTGCTTTAATCACATCCTCCATTCTGGTAAATATATGAATGTGGTATTTCCATCTATAAAAAACAAATAATTATATAATGAAATATTAGATATTAAAATGAAGTGAACGAGGAAGTGAATATGTTGGTTAAAATTAGTAAACCTTCAGAATCCTTTGCCACATTTTTCCATCAACAAAATTTTCAATTTCTTACATTTGTTTTTCACTTCAGCTGATTTACGTTAACTAAATTGTTTTAACTTTCTAGTACCATATTTGTATTTATACCTGCATTTAATATATAACAGTTAAAAGTTACACAAACTAACTCATTTCCAAAACACAATGGGCAAATAATATGTGATTTCTTAGCATGGGAGACCTCTTGCTGGTTGTGAATATTTTTTATATATATTTACTCTTTGAAGAAACAGGAAAACTCCAAATTGCAGAAAGGACACATTTTGTTATCAAAACCTTTAGTTTCCATACTTAATAATTTTCGCTAAATAATCATCACAAAAACAACCAGCTTTCATAGCGATCAAAGACAAAAGCACTGACCTTTTATATATTGACAAAAGTCTGGTAGTGGTAAACAACAGAATTTTAGGGTTAGTTATTGATTTTTTCTTTTTCCCTCTAGTCACAATTCAAATCGCTCTTCCGCGCTACGGCTATTTACCGAGTAACCCCGGAAAGTTCCGAGCGCTTCCGAGGTTTCCGCGGTTTTTAGTGTCGTCTGCAATGATCTAGGGGCGCCAAAA
>OV651832.1:9738176-9770176 GCA_927349885.1 Psylliodes chrysocephalus
AATATTGATAAAAAAGTTGAAATTTTAACCAATAACATTTTGCAATTTATCGACATTTTTGCGCCTGTTATCACTAGACGTATCAGAAATAAGCCTTATGCACCTTGGATTATGGATAATATAAAATTATTGCAAAAATTACGTGACAATGCACAGAAAAATTGTAAAAAAAATAAACCTGGTGGGAACTGGTCTTACTATAAGCAATTGAGGAATTACACCAATTATGCGATTATGAATGAGAAAAAGATCTACTTTAAATTCTAATTCTAAACAAATGTGGAATGAGATAAATAAATTAAATATAAAAAATAATAAACCTAAGGAAATACCTAATCATTTGAATGATGTTGATAATATAAATAAATACTTTACTAGTTTGCAAAATAAAGACCCAAAGGATGAGACAATAAATTTTTATGCCTTAAACACAAAAAATAAGATTAATAATAACTTTCAGTTTGAAACTATTACAGAAGAAATTATTTCTAATATAATATTAAATAATAAATCTAAAGCTTTTGGTACTGATGATCTCAATGTTGCTGCTGTTTTGTCCTTTTATAATTCCTTACATTACTAATATTATTAATCAGTGTATTATATCATCTTACTTTCCTCGAAACTGGAAATTTTCAAAGGTAATACCCATATATCTTTAAACTGATCCCTATTTATATTCACCATTGTCTATCTACTAATTACTATTTATCTTCACTGTCCATATATCAACTGATTAACTATGTTCTCCACCAATATTTATATACAAATTTAAAAGTTTGGCGAATGCGCTAGAAAGGTCACCAAATTCTCTAGAAACTTCACCAAATTCTCTAGAAACATTATCCCGTCTTTTCTGGAACATTATTCGAAAACTCTTCCGCCATATTCGTCCCATAGGTTTGGTCTTAAGGGGTTTAATTATGTATAATAATCGGACAAGTTGAGCCTCAAAGGCCAAATAAGACAGAGAGGGACTTGTAGGGTTAGAGCATGACTGAATAATGAAATGGCTCACATAACAGTATTACCAGTGTTATACTACTAGAGAGAATTATGGAGTTTCAAATCAGAAAACATTTAACTAAATTTAATTTATTACCCACTAAACAGTCCGGCTTTCGCAAGGGACATAGTTGCGCGACTGCTCTTGCTGATGTAATAATTGATGACATGATTCATGCTGAAGCTAATAATAAATTAAGTATCTTAATTTTACTGGGTTACTCTAAAGCATTTGATATGCTGAATCATAAACTACTTTTGGCAATCACACATTATCTAGGTTTTTCTGATACTGCTACAAAACTTGTTAGAGGTTGAAATAGGTATGAAAAAAGCTCAAAAAAATTGATTTAACAATAGGAGTTCCACATATAACTGCCAAATTAAGAAATAGAAATAATAGAAATAGAATTTATTCATCTTTGAGAATTATACACTACCAATATACCAAATTTCAGCAAAATCGCATATGCCATTTTAAATTTATATGGGAAAAACGATTTAAAAATTGTAACTTCAAGGCCCTCTGGAGCCCAAACGAAGTAACTTTGTACTAAGGTAATTTTACTTAAATCGACTTATTTTGGTCTAAGGAATATGTGGTATGTTTTTGTAAAGACCTTTTTAAGTACTACACTAATAATAAATTGTTTTTTTTTTATTATATGTATAACGATCTCTATAATACTGTTCAGATATTTTGTATTGGTAATTTTACTTCGTTTTCTTCTCGATGTTTTTGCTCTTGTAGCATTTTCCTCCTATTAAAGACTTAATAAATTAATAAGCTCTGTGTGCTATGTGCTTTTAGGTTCATGTTATTTATTTATTTTTATTTTTCTGGCTTTAGCGGAAGAACAGACAGTACGGTCCTCGTGACCTTGCTGAACTGAGCTAAATTGCCATTTACTCTCTGTACTTTTTTTTGTAATATTATTAAAATTATAATTATTTTGTATGTATCGAGTAATAAACGTATTTATTATTATTAAATATACGTTATTTCTTATTGAGAAAGCGTAGTTTTGTAAAGATTATTTCTCTGTTTTTTATCTTATAAAATCTGGATTTTTAATTTTATTATTATTTAGGCATATTAATTTTTATTTTCAGCAAGCCTCAGGAATATATAACTACCTGAAATCAACAGTAATGCTTGCTATACAGCAAGATCCGACTCCAGACTTGAATCCTGATACTTTGGGCGCCTTATCTCAGTTAATGTTAGCACAAGCTCAACAAATTTTTGTACATAAAGCCATTCATGGTAAGGTATATTTTTTTAGAACTCCATTGTATTTAATAAACTGTATTAATGACCACAGAGCGAGGATATATAGAGTGAACATGAGAGGGACGTACTTATTGGTGTGGAAAATAAAACAGTATGCTAAATTTTTTTATACTTTATAATTGGTCTATTATTTATTTAAAAAATAGGCTAATTAAAGTGTTTCAGATGAGAATAACTGTCAATTGTTTTAATAAAGATAGAAACTGAGTATTTAGAATTCTATTAATAATAAAATAGTACTTTAATGCAGTACTCTGCCCATCTCTATAGTCTATTTTTATGTATGAGAGAGTATTAAAATAAAGCGTTCGTAATCCATAGGCGTACCACTTCTTTTAGTAGACAGTTAAAATATTTTTTGAAGTTATTCCTCGAGTATACACTTATATTTTCACCTAATTAACCTGCTTATAACTTCTAAACAGCTGAAGGTAAAAAGTGCAATTTTTTCTAAAATGTTTTATTTTTCCACAAGGTATGTTAAGAACATTGTGTCAAACGGGTTATGTAGGTATAAGGGTTTAAACTTTGACTTTTAAACAACGTTACGTTCATAAATAATAATTTTAATATAAAAACTACTTCTTACCTACAAATCCAAATCAGAATCGAAATCAGAAGATGAACTGTCGTAATGAGTGGCTCGATCATTTCATCAGTAATATTGTCCAACTTCCACATTTTCTCTTCTTCTTTAATCATATGATTTACTGCCTTTTCCCAGTTTTCAGGCTTCACATTATTTACAGCCTCCAAAAACAATTGATTAACATCACTCATTTTAAAAGAATTATTTTTTCTTGAAACTTCTCCCTTTATCTGTGCCCATATTAGTTCAATCGGGTTTACTTCGCAATGATATGGTGGTGATCTAACCACCGTCGTCCCACGATTTTTTGCAATTTCATCAATTTAATATTTTTTGAGTTTCTCTTTATGAAGGGAACATAAATGATACAGTTCTTTTCTCACAGAACCGGGATGGAACTTAATATTCTTTGAATTTAACCAATTCTGTAAATCTTTTTTTAACCACTTGGTCTCGAGTGATAACTTGCATTATCCATTACTATTATACAGTTCTGAGGAAGAAGATCTATAATTTGTTCGAACCACTCTTTAAAGACATCAGCATTCATGTCCTCATGGAAGTCACCAGTACGAGTAGATTCAAAAGTCACCTTTAACAAAACCGTTAGAACTACCGATGTGTACTATTATTAGTCTGCGCCCCTTTCCTGATGGTGGATTTAAACCAGTAGATAAATTATTTAAATAAGCCTGTCTTTGACTTGTAATAGTTTCATCTTGCCAACATTTATTTGGTTTATGTCCCTCGTTGATCCATGTTTCATCTAAATAAAATATATTTCTTCTTTGGTTTCTCATTTCTTTTATAGTCCTTAGGTAATTTCTTCTCCATACTACAATATCGCTTCTTTTTATTAAAATAGACTTTCTGGAATGCTTTTTCCATAGAAAACCTATTTCTTTTAAAAGTTTCCATAGTGTGCTTCGACTCATTTCAGGGTAATCCTTATCATCTCGAACCGTCGCAAGAACTTTGTCTATTGTCGGAAATTCTTTTCTAAAGAAAACGCATGCACTTTCCTTCGAAGTCTTTCTTTCAAAAGATTTTCTAAATGAAATTTTGGGTTTCCTGGAGCTTAACGTGCTGTTTGAAACTCGCCACATTTCTCTTCTTTAACAACTCTGTAAATCGTAGATTTCCCAACACCAAGCGTACTACTAACTAGGGCTCGGAATTTTTCAGATTTTTGTATTCGAATATTCGTTTGAAACTTAATTCGAATACCCAAATTATTCACTATTCGAATATTTCTAAGTATTCGAATATTCGAATATTCGAATATTCGATTATACGAGTATTCGATTATTCGAGTATTCGAATATTCGAGTATTCGAATATTCGAGTATTCGAATATTCGAGTATTCGAATTTTCGAGTATACGATTATTCGAGTTTTCGAATATTCGAGTATTCGAATATTCGAATGTTTGAGTATTTGATTATTTGATTAACGTATAATTCAAACCTGTTTGTTTTGGTATGATGCTTGGTTCTTAATTGATTCCACAAATTACTGGTATTACTTCTGTGTATGACATTGTAAGGTATTAATTTACACTACACACGATTTTCTTTTTTATCGAAATAAAGCCAAATCTTACTGCGTTCTGAACTCATATTTAACATCTGTATCGGACAAACGTTGACTGACTACACCCACTAATATGAATAAAATAACTAGTAAGTTATAACTTAACAAACATAAACAAGCATGTGAAAAGTGCGAATGTGAAACAACATTGGGGTTTTTCTCATTTACCAAATAAAACGCCAGCACTACAAGGAAATAAATAAATACATTGTTGCCGTAACGTATTAGTCCCGAATCTCAAGTCAGAATTTTGTTAGTCATTTTTCTTCTACATTTATTTTAAAGCAATAGATAAAAAAGAAACGTAAATTAGGTATATAAATTAATTCAAAATATATATCCGAATATTTCAACATTTACAGTATTCCGATATTTAAGTATTCGAATAGTAAAATATTCGAGTATCGAATACCTAGTTCAATTAGTCGAATATTCGAATATCGAGTATTCGAATATTGACTATTCGAATATTCAACTATTCGAATATTCGACTATTCGAATAATTTCGATCTAAAAATATCAAATTTTGAGTATTCGAATATTCGAATTATCGAATTATCCGAATACAATTCCGAGCCCTACAGTACTAACTAATTCCACTGTGTCATCAACACTTTTACATAAATGTTTGTCTGTAAATGATTTAAAACAATTAAATATTAATGTTTTTTCATTAACTGTTAAAGGACCGATTTTTTGTCGTTTACGCGGCCCTTCCAAATTTTCCATGATCACACTAGAATTCACACTGCACCTTGCAAGTTGCAACTAAACGACATTTAGTAAACTGTCAAGAATACACAACTTGGACCTCCTTACTAAATGGAAAACCTATAGTCGCATTTTCGGTGAAATTTGTTGGGAAGGTATTTATCTACTTTTAATTGGATTACTGTAAGAAATTCTTGGAATTAAAATAAAACAAAATTGGCAAATAGGTACTTATTGAAAATAATCTTAAGATACAGCTATGTAATCTTTAATACACAGGGCTTTTGGCCTGTCCAAACCTTTTTCTATTGTTCTGTACAGCTTATGTTTATAAAGGACCAATAAAAGACCCAAAACTTGTAATAGCTCAGGTACATTTATTACAATATTAGGAAATATTTAGATTATTCTGTAAAAATATTTAAAATGACCGTACTAAGTTTTGCATTAGAAATGCTGTTTTATTACTCTCTCATACATAAAAATAGACTATAGATATGGATTTTTTTTCTATTCTTTCTTTCTGCCCATTCCTTAGCACTTGTCTTACTCCTCGAGTTTGTTCTTAACCTATCAATGAACTAGTTACAGCTGGAGTAAAAACAGTATGATCCTAAAATAAATTTAGCCTCTAGAATCGTAACAATTCTCAACATATGGCTGAAGTTTTTTTTGAAACTCCTTATTTTGTTAGACTATAATTAAAAATTGAAATCTGCTCTGGTTTTTCCCTGAATTTTAACAGATCAATATTATTTATTTAAAATTGTTCCTCACTCAATGCATCTGACTGATCAAACACAACTTGGCATTGACATTATCACATTCTATGAAATTAAATGGCTGAACAACCAGTAAAATAAACTAGAACATTGTGTGGACTAAATGAAATTCCTGAAGAAATGTATTTCGTGGTGACCACATTGTTGTTGTTCAGTTAGCAGTATGTTGCAATGGGTTTACGATAATGATACTTAATTCACCTTCTGAGATCTTACTGGTATTTTATTTTCATCACCATTACTCGTTTTTGTTAGAAATCATTGGGAAACTAAATAAAACGTGTAGTCAGCTAGGTGGCACCACATCGTGATGTCAAGCTGTCATTCATCATTGGTTAAAACCGTTAGGTGTACGTCAATCTTTAATATTAATTTTTTTATACTATTTAGATAACATGAAAGATTCCATTGTTGCCAAATTGGCTTCCCAATGTGAAGATTTGTATGCAGAAACGTTGAAAACGTTCCAGAGAGAAAATCTGAAAAATATTTGGGATAAAGAATGGATTCCTATGGTATTTACGATAATTATTTATATATTTTTTAAATAGTTTAATGATTGCTGTTTTTTTTTTAAGATTGCTGGTAAGCAAGCAGCTCTAGGTGCTATTGCTGAATTTTATCAAAGTTTGGTTTGCAAATCTAATAAAAATATTGGACAAGAGATATCCAGATTAAGGGTAAGTTAATTTTAAAGAAAAAGTTCTCATATAAAAGTAAAAATTTCAATGAAAAATATTTTATTTTTAATGACTGATAAAATTTGTGGCAGAATATTAAGTTAAAAATTCAAATGATTGTTTTTTGTTGCAGATATCATCTGATTTCTGTAATATAATAAATAATAAAAAAAAAATATTCCACATACTTTTTATTTTAAAAATGACTTTAATTAAACAAAAATCCATAATGTATACTTACTCTAATTCTGGACTAGTAATCGATAATTTTTCGGAACTTTAAACAGATATCATCTGATTTCTGTAGTATAATAAATAATAAAAAAAAAATATTCCACATACTTTTTATTTTAAAAATGACTTTAATATAACAAAAGTCCATAATGTATACTTACTCTGATTCTGGACTAGTAATCGATAATTTTTCGGAACTTTAAACAGATATCATCAGATTTCGGTAGTATAATAATTAATAAAAAAAATATTCCACATACTTTTTATTTTAAAAATGACTTTAATAAAACAAAAATCCATAATGTATACTTACTCTAATTCTGGACTAGTAATCGATAATTTTTCGGAACTTTAAACAGATACCATCTAATTTCTGTAGTATAATAAATAATAAAAAAAAAATATTCCACATACTTTTTATTTTAAAAATGACTTTAATTAAACAAAAGTCCATAATGTATACTCATTCTGTTTATGGACTAGTAATCGATAATTTTTCGGAACTTTAAACAGATACCATCTGATTTCTGTAGTATAATAAATAAAAAAAAATATTCCACATACTTTTTATTTTAAAAATGACTTTAATATAACAAAAGTCCATAATGTATACTCATTCAGTTTATGGACAAGTAATCGATAGTTTTTCGGAACTTTAAACAGATACCATCTGATTTCTGTAGTATAATAAATAATAAAAAAAATATTCCACATACTTTTTATTTTAAAAATGACTTTAATAAAACAAAAGTCCATAATGTATACTTTCTCTGATTCTGGACTAGTAATCGATAATTTTTCGGAACTTTAAACAGATATCATCTGATTTCTGTAGTATAATAAATAATAAAAAAAATATTCCACATACTTTTTATTTTAAAAATGTCTTTAATATAACAAAAGTCCATAATGTATACTCATTCAGTTTATGGACAAGTAATCGATAGTTTTTCGAAACTTTAAACAGATACTATCTGATTTCTGTAGTATAATAAATAATAAAAAAAATATTCCACATACTTTTTATTTTAAAAATGTCTTTAATATAACAAAAGTCCATAATGTATACTCATTCAGTTTATGGACAAGTAATCGATAGTTTTTCGAAACTTTAAACAGATACTATCTGATTTCTGTAGTATAATAAATAATAAAAAAAATATTCCACATACTTTTTATTTTAAAAATGACTTTAATAAAACAAAAGTCCATAATGTATACTTTCTCTGATTCTGGACTAGTAATCGATAATTTTTCGGAACTTTAAACAGATATCATCAGATTTCGGTAGTATAATAATTAATAAAAAAAAATATTCCACATACTTTTTATTTAAAAAATGACTTTAATTAAACAAAAGTCCATAATGTATACTTACTCTGATTGTGGACTATTAATCGATAATTTTTCGGAACTTTAAACAGATACCATCTAATTTCTGTAGTATAATAAATAATAAAAAAAAATATTCCACATACTTTTTATTTTAAAAATAACTTTAATAAAACAAAAGTCCATAATGTATACTTTCTCTGATTCTGGACTAGTAATCGATAATTTTTCGGAACTTTAAACAGATATCATCTGATTTCTATAGTATAATAAATAATAAAAAAAAATATTCCACATACTTTTTATTTTAAAAATGTCTTTAATATAACAAAAGTCCATAATGTATACTCATTCAGTTTATGGACAAGTAATCGATAGTTTTTCGAAACTTTAAACAGATACTATCTGATTTCTGTAGTATAATAAATAATAAAAAAAATATTCCACATACTTTTTATTTTAAAAATGACTTTAATGAAACAAAAGTCCATAATGTATACTTTCTCTGATTCTGGATTAGTAATCGATAATTTTTCGGAACTTTAAACAGATATCATCAGATTTCGGTAGTATAATAATTAATAAAAAAAATATTCCACATACTTTTTATTTTAAAAATGACTTTAATAAAACAAAAATCCATAATGTATACTTACTCTAATTGTGGACTAGTAATCGATAATTTTTCGGAACTTTAAACAGATACCATCTAATTTCTGTAGTATAATAAATAATAAAAAAAAATATTCCACATACTTTTTATTTTAAAAATGACTTTAATAAAACAAAAGTTTATGGACAAGTAATCGATAGTTTTTCGGAACTTTAAACAGATACCATCTGATTTCTGTAGTATAATAAATTAAAAAAAATATTCCACATACTTTTTATTTTAAAAATATCTTTAATAAAACAAAAGTCCATAATGAATACTTACTCTGATTCTGGACTAGTAATCGATAATTTTTCGGAACTTTAAACAGATATCATCTGATTTCTGTAGTATAATAAATAATAAAAAAAAATATTCCACATATTTTTTATTTTAAAAATGATAAAATTTGTGGCAGAATATTAAGTTTAAAATTCAAATGATTGTTTTTTGTTGCAGAGAGCAAATGAACTACTTAGAGCCTCTCAAACCCGTTCAGGTAGAACTCTTTTTGGTGAAATCGCATTGAAAGTCGAAAGAAATCTCGCAGAAGCTGTCAAAGATAACGATTTCATTTATCATGAAATCATTCCGGACATAAAGTCGGTCGATTCCATCGGCAAAGCTCAGCCGGCAAAAGTTTTACCTCTCGCGCATCCCATGAGTCAAAACTTTAGCGATGTATTTACCGAATTGGTTCCGGTAGCTGTTCATCAAGCACTGGCATCTTATGATATTCGAAAAACTGAGATTGTCAATACAGAAATTTCGAAGCTTAGAGAGGCGAGTCAAATGCTAAATGGATTGTTGGCTAGTTTGAACTTACCAGCAGCTATTGAAGTAACGAGTGGGGGAAGCGAAGTGCCACCATCGATTTTGGAAAAGGCCAATGCAGTTAGTTCTTTAGGTAAGTGATTACATTTTTTTTGCATAATATTGATTATCTATTATGTTATTGGAACATTATTTATATTTATTAGGTGGTATAACTGAACTTAAAAGAATGATCGATGAACTACCAGAACTGTTAAAAAGGAATCAAGATATTTTGGATGAAACGGACAGAATGTTAAACGAAGAAAAATCTTCAGATGATCAACTACGTACTCAATTCAAAGACAAATGGAATAGAACACCATCTGATAAACTGACAGAGATGTTCAGGTCAAATTCGGCTAAATACAGGTATTATAGAAACCAAATTATGTCTTGTTTACTTACGTCGCTTTTTATATTGTGAAATGAAATTTACTGAAACTTTTGTATCAATTTTAGACAAATCATTAACAACGCAGTAACTGCTGATAAAACTGTTAGAGAGAAGTTTGATACCCACAAGAGTGGCATGGAATTGTTAAGTACAGGTTCTGATGCTATTCAAACTGCTCTGCCCAGTGGAGGATCTGGAAACGTTCAAAATTCTTCAGCAGTGCAGACTTTAAGACAGTTAATGGAAGAGGTTGGTATTAAATCTATATTTTAAAACCACTTAAGTTTGTTTAAATGAATTTTATGGAATAGATTGAAAGCAACTAGTTTTTAAATTGTTAAATATTTTTTTGGTTTGCTTTTAATATAAAATTAATAAAATACGGTGATTGTTCTTTGAAAATTCCTGTATTAATATTATCAAAAACTAATTTTAGTTTAGTGGTTTATACCATTAGTAGTATAAGAAATGGCGACAGAAATACTTTAATCATTTTGGTACCAATGAAAATGTGTATGTCGTCAATAAACATTTATTGGTAACAATAATAGTCTAGTTAATAAGTGCTTTGTGGGTCAAACTTTTTTCTACGCCTCCGAAAAATACGAACAAGGTGTCATTAGATTCCGAATAGTGTGTAGATGATTTTTGAAAAAATTCAAGAGCCGCTTGCAAAAAGTTATAAACAATTTACTCAAAAAAAAAAATAGGGTTTGGTTTTTTGCAAATTTCTCAAAAACTATTTGATATTATCCAAATTTGAGAAAAGATTCCAAAAGAGGAGGAAATTTCGTACCAAAAAGTCCTATCTCCCGGAACTGTAGGACAAATATTTTCCCAGCGGATTGAAAATACGACCGAAAACGGAGGCTCTGGCTTGCCTAAGCTCCGCCCAATGTGGACCTTTAATGAATACTTATTAATTAAACTTGTTAAGTATGAAAATTACGAATTGAAAAAATTGAGGATTTCTGTAGTATAATAAATAAAAAAAAATATTTCACATACTTTTTATTTTGAAAATAACCTTAATTAAACAAAATTCCATAATGTATACTTACTTTGTTTCTGGACTAGTAATCGGTAATTTTTCGGAACTTTAAACAGATACAATCTGATTTCTGTAGTATAATAAATAATTTAAAAAAATATTCCACATACTTTTTATTTTAAAAATGACTTTAATAAAACAAAAGTCCATAATGTATACTCATTCTGTTTATGGACTAGTAATCGACAATTTTTCGAAACTTTAAACAGATATAATCTGATTTCGTTAGTATAATAAATAATTAAAAAATATTCTATATACTTTTTATTTTAAAAATGTCTTTAATAAAACAAAAGTCCATAATGTATACTTACTCTGATTCTGGACTAGTAATCGATAATTTTTCGGAACTTTAAACAGATATCATCTGATTTCTGTAGTATAATAAATAAAAAAAAAATTATTCCACATACTTTTTATTTTAAAAATGACTTTAATAAAACAAAAATCCATAATGTATACTCATTCAGTTTCTGGACTAGTAATCGATAATTTTTCGAAACTTTAAACAGATATAATCTGATTTCGTTTGTATAATAAATAATTTAAAATAATATTCCACATACTTTTTATTTTAAAAATGTCTTTAATAAAACAAAAGTCCATAATGTATACTTACTCTGTTTCTGGACTAGTAATCGATAATTTTTCGGAACTTTAAACCTATATAATCTGATTTCGTTAGTATAATAAATAATTTAAAAAAATATTCCACATATTTTTTATTTTAAAAATGTCTAATAAAACAAAAGTCCATAATGTATACTCATTCTGTTTATGGACTAGTAATCGATAATTTTTCGGAACTTTAAACAGATCCCATCTGTTTTCTGTAGTATAATAAATAATAAAAAATATTCCACATACTTTTTATTTTAAAAATGACTTTAATAAAACAAAAGTCCATAATGTATACTTACTCTGATTCTGGACTAGTAATCGATAATTTTTCGGAACTTTAAACAGATACCATCTGATTTCTGTAGTATAATAAATAATTTAAAAAAATATTCCACATACTTTTTATTTTAAAAATGACTTTAATAAAACAAAAGTCCATAATGTATACTCATTCAGTTTATGGACAAGTAATCGATAGTTTCTCGGAACTTTAAACAGATAAAATCTGATTTCTGTAGTATAATAAAAAAAAAATATTCCACATACTTTTTGTTTTTAAAAATGACTTTAATAAAACAAAAGTCCATAATGTATACTCATTCTGTTTATGGACTAGTAATCGATAATTTTTCGGAACTTTAAACAGATCCCATCTGTTTTCTGTAATATAATAAATTAAAAAAAAATATTCCACATACTTTTTATTTTAAAAATGTCTTTAATAAAACAAAAGTCCATAATGAATACTTACTCTGTTTCTGGACTAGTAATCGATAATTTTTCGAAACTTTAAACAGATATAATCTGATTTCTGTAGTATAATAAATAATAAAAAAAAATATTCCACATACTTTTTATTTTAAAAATGACTTTAATAAAACAAAAGTCCATAATGTATACTCATTCAGTTTATGGACAAGTAATCGATAGTTTTTCGGAACTTTAAACAGATACCATCTGATTTCTGTAGTATAATAAATAATTTAAAAAAATATTCCACATACTTTTTATTTTAAAAATGACTTTAATGAAACAAAAGTCCATAATGTATACTCATTCAGTTTATGGACAAGTAATCGATAGTTTCTCGGAACTTTAAACAGTTACAATCTGATTTCTGTAGTACAATAAAAAAAAAATATTCCACATACTTTTTGTTTTTAAAAATGACTTTAATAAAACAAAAGTCCATAATGTATACTCATTCTGTTTATGGACTAGTAATCGATAATTTTTTGGTAGATCCCATCTGTTTTCTGTAATATAATAAATTAAAAAAAATATTCCACATACTTTTTATTTTAAAAATGTCTTTAATAAAACAAAAGTCCATAATGAATACTTACTCTGTTTCTGGACTAGTAATCGATAATTTTTCGAAACTTTAAACAGATATAATCTGATTTCGTTAGTATAATAAATAATTTAAAATAATATTCCACATATTTTTTATTTTAAAAATGTCTTTAATAAAACAAAAGTCCATGCTGTATACTTACTCTGTTTCTGAACTAGTAATCGATAATTTTTCGGAACTTACAGATTACAGATCCCATCTGATTTCTGTAGTATAATAAATAAAAAAATATTCCACATACTTTTTACTTTCCTATCTGTATACAGATATAAGGAAAGTATAGGAATCATGATTTTTTTCGACCTCGAGTTTTCGACGGATTTTTACGTTTTGAGGTCCCCTGAATCCGTTTTGACTATTTTCGCGATGATGTCTGTGTGTGTGTGTGTGTGTGTGTGTGTGTGTGTGTGTGTGTGTGTGTGTATGTGTATGTGTATGTGTATGTGTATGTGTATGTGTATGTGTATGTGTATGTGTATGTGTATGTGTATGTGTATGTGTATGTGTATGTGTATGTGTATGTGTATGTGTATGTGTATGTGTATGTGTATGTGTATGTGTATGTGTATGTGTATGTGTATGTGTATGTGTATGTGTATGTGTATGTGTATGTGTATGTGTGTGTGTGTGTGTCTGTGTGTGTGTCTGTGTGTGTGTCTGTATAACGCATAACTCATGAACCGATACACAAAAAAACACCAAATTTTAAACTTAAGCTTTGTTTCAGCGTCCAATGAGCTGATTAGATTTTGGGCAGAGTCGGAACATCTGGGGGGTACTTTATAGGTGGTCATTTTTATATTTTATAGAATATATCTGTTATTTACGTTTGGAGAAGAAAATTCTTCAAATAAAAGTTACTTCTAATATAATTATCTATAATTTTTGTTTTATGCAAAATTTTCCTAAAATGGCCCGTATTCGAGAAATTTGACAAAATGTTAAAAAAAAATATTTTTTTATAAAAATTGTTCAAATAAAAGTTGTTTGTAATATAATTCTCTGTAATTTTTATTCTATACATAATTTCTCTAAAATGGACCGTATTCGAGATATTTGAGAAAATGTGTAAATTTCGAATTTTGAAGAAAACTCAAAAACGGATAAAGAAAAAAACATTAAATTTTAAACTTAAGGTTTATTTCGGCCTGACGTGAAATTATTAGATTTTGGACATAGTCGGAACATCTGGGGGGGTACTTTATGGGAGGCCACTTTTATATTTTATGGAATATATCTGTTATTAATGTTTGGAGAAAAAAAATTGTTCAAATAAAAGTTACTTCTAATATTATTATCTATAATTTTTGTTTTATGTAAAAATTTCCTGAAATGGTCCGTATTCGAGAAATTTGACAAAATGTGCAAAATTCTGATTTTTATGAAAGTTTTTAAAATAAAAGTTGTTTGCGATATCGATCTCTATAATTTTTGTTTATGCATGATTTTTCTAAGATGGACCGTAATGAAAAAAGTGTAGGAAATTTAAATTTTTCAGTATTTTCATTTTCAATGAATATCTATAGAAAAATGTTTCGAGGTAGATGTATGTGGACAATGTATATATTTAGTTTATCCTCTAAACATTTATAGAGATGCTGCAATAGGTTGTACAAAATAACCGGAAAAAGCCTATAATAACTAGATAGGAAAGTCATGTGTTGGACACATCATATTTTTATTTAGAAACTGACAATAAAAACCTAACTAAAAAAAATGTTTTATTTAAATTTTCATTGTTTATTTAATAGACAATTTGTTGTAAACAATTTTTTTTATATATATTTTTTTAATTTTTCTACATGAAACAAAAACAATGTATTATTTTTTGAGAAAAAAAAATTATTTATATTTTTATTGAATTTATATAATTAAATTTCCTGTTAGTTCTTTTTTTATAAATAAATGCTTTAAATTAAATAAATAATTGGGTAAGTGATTGAATTTTAAGCTTAATTTGTTCTTTAATTAATAAAGAATAAATAAATACATATTAAGTTTTTTCATCAATGGTATTGTTCTTTATCTGGATAAGAACACGGTGTTGCTGTCAACGGAGACACCCTACTATCAGGTTTTTTATATTATAATGAAGGTTTCATTTGCTTATACTTTTACACACAAAATGTTCTAGAGTTTTTCTATTAATAACTTATGTATTACATATTTCATAATTTTGTTATTTAAGCACTTAGCGTCTCGGTCTGGGTATTGACCATAAATATTTCAAGAACTAAGGGCTATGGTCAACATTTAACTTTTATATTTCTTTTATCGATTACTAGTCCAGAAACAGAGCGAGTATACATTATGGATTTTTGTATTATTAAGATCATTTTTAAAATAAAAAGTATGTGGAATATTTTTTTTTATTATTTATTATACTACAGAAATCAGATAGGATGTGTTTAAAGTTCCGAAAAACCATCGATTACTAGTCTATAAACAGAATGAGTATACATTATGAACTTTCGTTTTATTAATATCATTTTTAAAATAAAAAGTATGTGGAATATTTTTTTTATTATTTATTATACTACAGAAATCAGATAGGATGTGTTTAAAGTTCCGAAAAACCATCGATTACTAGTCTATAAACAGAATGAGTATACATTATGAACTTTCGTTTTATTAATATCATTTTCAAAATAAAAAGTATGTGGAATATTTTTTTTATTATTTATTATACTACAGAAATCAGATGGTATCTGTTTAAAATTCCGAAAAATTATCGATTACTAGTCCAAAAACAGAATGAGTATACATTATGGACTTTTGTTTTATTAAAATCATTTTTAAAATAAAAAGTATGTGGAATATTTTTTTTTTTATTATTTATTATACTATAGAAATCAGATGGTATCTGTTTAAAGTTTCGAAAAACTATCGATTACTACTCTAGCAACAAAATAACATTATGAACATTTGTTTCAGTGTCACTTTCAAAATAAAAAGTATGTGGAATATTTTATAATTACCTTTAGCTGTAAGTTTATTGTTAGTAAATTGTTAATAACAAAGTGAAAAATAACAATTTTTTAATGTTTCCAACGTTAATATCTTTTGAGACCGATCAAAAATTGCTCCAAAAAAAGGAAAAAAATCTCAGATTTGTTATTTAACAATTATCGCACTTGCAATGTTCATGTTCAAGTAGGAAAAAAATTGTTAATTAATTAATGCATAATTAATAGAAAAATCGTGATAAGAATTTTTTAACCACGGATTATTGTTAATTCATCTATCCAGTAGACGCCTGAATTTTTTCAATTCGTAATTTTCACATTTAATTAGTTTAAATAAAATGTATTCATTAAAGGAGCTTATGCAAGCTAGATTCTCCGTTTTCGTCCGTATTTTCAAGCCTTTGGGAAAATTATAAATATTGGTCCTACAGTTTCGGGAGTTAGGACTTTTTGGTGAGAAATTTCCTCCTCTTTTTGAATCTTTTTTTAAATTTGAAAAATGTCAAATAGTTTTTGAGATATATGCAAAAAACATCCTATTTTTTTTTCAGTTAATTATTTACATAGAAATAATATAGAAGACCAATATAAACATAACATTTAAGCAGAAATTGAAACCTACTGTGTATAAAAACGCGTCTCTGCGCCTGACATCGCAAAATAGTGTGTCTAGAAGCTTGCGCAATATGCATGACTTGTCCCTGTAGTGTTGCCAAATATATTAAACATACCTAACAGAAAAGAATTTTAAATTAATTAATTTTTAAATTATATGATTTAAACAGTTTATATCTACGAAATATCGCCACAAAATAACTTATAAACATTTAAATAATCAACTAATAATATTTATGTGTAATTACATTCCCAAAAATATATACAAATACCGTATTAATGTCATTAATACCGTATTTTTAATGTTCAATAAGCGATTCACCTACAAATTCAATATTGACCTGGCAATATCACTAAAATCCGGTGTTTCAAGGTTATATGACGCTGCCCTTACAGGACCGTTTGTAGTTTATTATTTATGCCGCGTTTGAGAATCCACATCGGATGCATCTGAGATGTAGTAAGTAGTAAATCTTTGATCACGTGATTCAGTATACGTAAATGTAATGGGACAGATGTGTCCGATGTGGATAAAAAACGCTAGAGATGTAAAAAATGCATCCGATGTGGATTCTCAAACGCGGCATTAATTACACGATGAAAGTGGCATTTTATTTTTAGTTTTGTGTAGTGTTTAGTCAAATCCTAGGTACAATAAAAGACATTTTTACATTGGCTAATGAAAATGTAATCAATGTATTAGGCAGCTGTTATATTTATTACAAGATTTATGTCTGCAAATCTAAACCTACCTAAGAATTATAATTATGTAAATAGAGAGCTGTATATTTATATACAGGCTGCCCAGCGACGGGGAGACATTATCGATATCGGTTTTAAGGCATTTTAAAACATAAACCCGATCTCAACAATCTTAGGAACTCTTCTGTCACTCGATATTTTAATCGGTACTTCCTCTTCTCTTTTTGGCTGGCACAACAATTATTTACATTTCTTCATTCCTTACCGCGTTCGAACCAGTAAGGATTAAAGAAATTTAAAAAAAAACCTACTTTAAAAATAAAGATGTTAATGATTTTCTTATGGATCCCATCTTCAGATCTTGACTTAATGTATATAAAACTGTTTCCTTTTCTAACAAAAAGAATCCTAGAAATCGGGCAACGTGGTAAAGAATTATCGTTCAACATACATAAAAAAATATTTCAACGAATTGAGAATATCCTACCATTTTGAAGTATGTTAAAAAAAATTGTTAATAAAGTGAAAAGTAGGGCATGAACATATATTATAAAGTATATAAAATGATAGATAAATCCAGTTTAGAAGGTATTATAAATAAACTGTGGAAATATCGAGAATCTCGATTTTGAATCGGAAAAATATTCTACGCAATTTAGTATGAAAGCTGATCAAAATGAAACACATGAACGACAAACTGTTATTGACAACTTTCTTCAAACGTTTTCTAGTTTTCCGAAAACTAACTAGATAGTTCGAAAATCCTTCGTTAAAACGCCTCTTGTTCCGAAAAAGGTACACGCCTGTCAACATTCATCGTTCATTAAAAAAGTGGTAGATACAAAAAGCTTCGTATTGTAAGGCCAAAATATATTTAGAAATCGAAATAGTCATATAAACAAAAAAATCATATGAGTGAGATAACTACCAAATTAATGATTTACAAGTTTATTCCTATTATTTATAAAATAGGTTTGCAATGTGCTGGTGTGGAATGTTATCATCCACTAAAAACTTTAAATCTTTGTATTAAATTGATCGAAGACAAACTATAAATTGGTTTAGGCTATATAGAATGTTTCTAGTAAGCAGCAACTAATTTTTATTATGGAACCGAAAGACCCTTTTAAAAGGGTTCAAAATTAAAATAAAATATGTACCAAGTAAATGTAGTAGTATTTTTTAATTTTTTAATTTATATTGAAAATGGTAACATGAAAGGTTTTCTGTCTAACGACTCATAGTCTCGGCTGACAAAATGTAAAAAAATATCGAACATAATATTCCTGGGCCCTATTTTGCACTCCCCAGATTAAATTTAGTTGTAGCAAATGATATTATCAAATAAGATGTCAAATCACAAGCAAAATCTCGTGACTACAGTACTAATGATTGCCTGTTTGGAAAAGTATCTTTGTTTGTAAATATTTATCCGCCCATTATGTATGTACGTTTAGTTACCGACCCTAGTAGATAGGCAATTTGTTATTGTTTTAAGTTTTACCATAGGGAGAGAGAAAATCAATATTAGGATAAATGGTCCAGCTCCTTTCTGGTTACGTATGTACCTAAAAAGTATTTTAGTTTTTGGTTAAGTAATTAATTATTGTAACAGTGATTTTCTTGTGATAGTACCTAATTTAGATTGTAGATTAAAGTTTTTGTATATAATTTCGCTGTTTAATAATAAACGTAGTCAAAACCGGAGCACGTGGTTTTTCTGGAAAGTATTTTTAAAATCACAAGCAAAATCTCATGACTACTGTACTAATGATTGCCGAAAATTAACTAATTCATATTTTATGCCATATCTTTCTTAATAAGGACTGTCAGAACCATATTTACCTTAACTTGAAATTTTTTTAATCGTTTTTTGTATAGAATCATCTCTAAAAATGTATGATTGAAATATCGTGTGAACAAATATGTTCGATCAATAAAAAACTTGCACCGGTCCTGTTCGCGCCAGCACCGTTATACGCATGAGCTCCGACACACTATTTTCTCCTTATGGTTTCATTTTTGATATATGGAATCGGCTTTCTATACTATTTCTATGATTATTTATAACTTTTGCAAGCGACTCTTGATTTTTTCAAAAATCATCTACACCCTATTCCAAATCGAATGATAGGCACCTCATTCATATTTTGAGGAGTCGGAGAAAAAAGTTTGACCCAAAAAGCACTTGCTAACTAGACCATAAGACATACGTTAAATCATTATTCTGAATAGTCAGTTTACTTCTAAATAACTGAATGTTTGCGTAAGTTTGGTCTAACTTTTGATTTAATTTTTGATAGGGTTTATATAAAATGAATTAATCCTACATGGAATAAAATTGTTACTGTTTCTTCACCGGTCCAAGAATGACGTATTATTTTGTGACAAGTGGCAAGAATTTCTTGTTTTCATTAATTTTTTGTTTGTTAAACTTTCATGCTCCCACGAATATCTTGAAGTTAGAAAGTGAGACATCATTCTTTGTAAGGTCTGTAAATATGAGTATCTTTAGTACTGAAACTACCAAATATTTCGGTCGCCAAATCTTTCTCTATAAATTTATCGTAACTATTTTGGTTTTAAGAATAAAATCATGTTTTATTTGTATGATCCTAAATTACAATGATTTGTAATAATTTCTGTTTTAATTTTTTAAGGTTGATGTATTAAAAGCTGAACGGGCAACCATTGAAGACGATCTGAAAAATCCCACGACTGACATGAAAGAAACATTTCTTAGTGCCTTGGCTAAAGATGGTGCAATAAACGAGGCAGCTATATCTTTTGAAAATTTAGGCAAAACATTCGGAGCGCTTCAGAAACAAGTGGCTGAGAGTATCGAAAAACAAACTCCTCTGGTCCAGAAAATACAAGTAAGAAAATTATTTATTTTTTATAGATATAGAAGTTGATTTTTTTTAATTCCTTAAAACAATTTCCTACGAATCAAAAAAAGTATCACATGTGATACATAATTTGACTGTCTTCATGAACCATGAAAGAAAATATTTGAAATAACTACTAGTGTTCATTCAAATAATAGTAATCTTTGATGGTAAGTACATATTGTAATGTATGCCTTATACACTACTCAATAAAACAACACCTTGTTGTTAGCTTTAATTCTCTAGTTTTCTGATAAACACAGTAATCAGTAATGGTTATAATACAAGACAAAACTCAAGATGAAATACGAACTTGTAATGCGAGACATTGCACGTCTGGCTCTTATTTAGTACTCGTGGCGGCATCTACGTACGATCTATAATCCTACGGGGTCACACTCCGAGCAATTACTACTAGAGGGAGTCTTCCCCCCTTCCCCGCTCTAAATTTTGTTAGCAACATCTAGAGGGGGAAAATACCTCTTCTGTAATTGGCTTATTTAATCAGCGTTGCCAAGTTTGACAGCGCCAGTTCTGACACATGTCAATTTCTTATTTGTATTTTACGGAAAGTATTATTATTTATAATGTTGTAAGGGTTGTAAATATATATTTAAGATTTATTATCTCTAATAATATGGTGAAAACATGCTTTATGTGTAAAAGGCCTGTTGAAAATGCTTCTTCAAGATAATCTCATAAGTAAGTACAGACACAACCTAATTATCAGAGGCGATGCATTAGGCAATCACCTTTAATTTGCAATTAAACTATCTTATTTTCTTATCGAAAAATTAAAATTAAGAGCAAGTGAACTCCAGCTAAGTTCGTCTTCATCCATCATTAATATCACATCTTTGGAAAGTTTATTGTTATTTTTTTTTTTAGGTTTCCTTTTCTTGATATGAGAAAGAAATACATGGTTCCAAAATATAGGAATTCAACACCTAAACAACTTTTTATGCTAATGAACATTTTTATTACAGACCTCAGGGGAGGAAAATATTAAAGAAAAATGCAATTTTGACGAAAGAAGTATAATAATCAATCCTGTCACTACTTCTACACTATATTCATCTGCTACTAAAATACTAAAACGGCAAGTAGGTAGAGAAATTTAATTTTCTTTCAAAAATAATGTTCAAGGAAAAAGACAGCCATTTTTTGTTGACACTTTTTTTTAACTAATCTAAAAGACTAATTTTGTGTATTGTTTAAATTTTCATTTTTTGTACTTAATTTGTTTTAGGTTTAAACAAAATGAACTTCTAAGATATGCATGGAATATCCCAAAAGAGCTAAGGAAGGTTTTAAAATTCTTAAGAAAACTATTCAGAGCCAAAAACATAAAATAGTCTTCCTGTCCAAAATATAAATAGGTATAAATATTTAGATATTATGAGTGATTTTTTATTCTATAAATAGAACATAATTTGCTTCTAAATCACTACCTAATGGATTATATTAGATAGTACAAAACTAAACAAGAATATCACATTATTCATGTTTTTTTTTTTAATTTCCTTAAAAAACGCCCCAAAAAAATGTGAATATTTATTATTGGAGTTTACATCGTTATGCTAAAACAATACTAGAACAACTTAAATAATGTGAATTTTGACTATTTTGAGTTATGCAGATCATTATGATCTAAAAAAATGTTTGTCTGGTGCTATAGTCAGGTATAAAAACATTCATTTATTTAAACACAGTTGCAATATACATTTTATTTAGTTTTTAAGTTAAAACCTATTAGGACATCCTAAAATGACTTTTTTCGTTTGATGTGAGATTAATTATTCTACATTTTTGTTGGTGAAATAGGATATATTAAGATGTCTTACTCTTTTCTCTGATTATCTAACAATATACAAAGACTGTTATAACAAAAAAGAGATATACCTTTACTTAAATACACAATTAGTCAGTTCAATTGTACGATAATTTAAAGCAGAAATCCAGAAAACTTTAAAAATGTGTCTTTACTAGAATAACAAGGACATAATTATTAAAAAAACTTGGCACATTAACATTGACGATAGGTTTTTATAATATACCGGGTGTCCCAGATTTTTTTGCCCAGCGGATATCTCGGTTATTTAATGATATAAAATTGTAAAAAAAAATATGAATAATATTTGTCTAGTAGCCTTTTAAATTCCACTACATAAAGTTATATTCATCAATCCACCCCATAGGAACAACCCCTAACTTTTTTTTTTCAAATGTCACATCTATATTTTTTTTCGCTGATATAAATACTCAATTTGTCCCGAATACAACGATATGATTTTTGATATACTTTACAGAGTCATAAAGCCGGTAAAGACTAAAAACCAATGTTGTGGTTAAAGTCATTAATAATTAGTTTACATTTTATCATTTTATTATATTAAAAAATAACAAATCCAATGAATAGGTAAACCTCTTAATATGTTTTTTAAATAATTGAATATTTACAAAAATTGTTCGAAATGGCCCCCATTACTTGCCAAACATGCTTCAAAACGTCGAATGAGTTCACGAGTACATGACGCTGTAATCATTTCTGGTGTAATGTTATTGCAGGCTTGTACTATTTTATTTTGCAAATCTTCTAAATTCAATGGCTGTGTTTCAAATACCACGGTCTTCAGATATCCCCATAAAAAAAAAATCTAGAGGCGATAAATCTGGTGAACGCGCAGGCCACCTCAAAGGGCCGCTGTTTCCGATCCACTGATTTTCAAAGCGTTCGTTTAAAAATTGGGTAACTAAATTACTATTATGTGGAGGAGCTCCATCTTGTTGCCACCACATAGCACCTCTTTCTTGTATTGGAATTTCTTCAAGAAGTTCTGGAAGGTCATTTTCAAGAAAGTGTAAGTACCTAGCACCAGTTAACGTACCTTGAAAAAAATAGGAACCTATCAGTCGTCCCTGAAATAATCCACACCACACATTTACTCCCCAGATGGTCTGAAAGTTAGTTTCCCTAACCCAGTGAGGGTTTTCAGGAGACCAATAATGCATATTGTGACGATTTACAGTAGCATTATTGTGAAACCTTGATTCGTCACTCCACAATATCTGGTTCAAAATGTTGGGATTTCGTTCCATTAAATCTTCAAAATGTGCTATTAATGTTATCCTTCTTTCGAAATCTCCAGCTCTAAGTTCCTGATGCAAATGAATTTTAAACGGATGAAAATTATAGGATTTTAGGATTCTTTGTACTGACGGCTTACTAATATGAACCTCGTTAGCTAGGTTTCGCGTCGATATCTGGGGATGTACTTGCACATAAGCTAATACATTAATGCACATTTCTTCAGTTCTTACAGCAGCAGCATGTTGACGATGTTTGTCTTTTCCTGGAAATGACCCTTCTCTCATCCTAGTCTCAACATAAGAATATGTTTTACGTGATGGTTGTCGGCGCTCAGGAAACCTCTGTTGATACAAGTGTACAGCAGCACGAGAATTTTTTTGGCACTCACCAAAAATTAAAAGCATATCAACATATTCGTTTGGAGTGAATGTAAAGGGCATTTTGTCTGTTGTTTATAGCTAGCGAACAATTTCAGAAATGGTCTAAGCATATCGTTAGTTAGTTATAGGTAACAAAAAAAAAAACAAAAACGAAGCAATTCTAATCAAAATAAAAAGAAAATACCAGGTGATACAAAATTAATGACTTTAACCACAACATTGGTTTTTAGTCTTTACCGGCTTTATGACTCTGTAAAGTATATCAAATATCATATCGTTGCATTCGGGACAAATTGAGTATTTATATCAGCGAAAAAAAATATAGGGGTGACATTTGAAAAAAAAAAGTTAGGGGTTGTTCCTATGGGGTGGATTGATGAATATAACTTTATGGAGTGGAATTTAAAAGGCTACTAGACAAATATTATTCATATTTTTTTTACAATTTTATATCATTAAATAACCGAGATATCCGCTGGGCAAAAAAATCTGGGACACCCGGTATATTATACAAATCACAACGAACTACACAAAATGACATTATTAATAATTTAACAATAAAAAAAGTTAAGTACAATGATGATATTAAAAGTTGAGTTTCTCGAAATAATTTTTTTAAATTGTCTCAGTACCTGCCTAGTATTTTTCTAGCACAATGATATTATATGAATGTGCATTGTGTGATATCTTATTTTTTAGGAATAAAATGATTCCAAGAACTTTTGAAATTATTATTAAAACGGCCTTTGCAAATATAATTCTCAATTAAGAGCTTTTGATCTAACATTAAATTTTTATTCTCCATAAGATTACAGCTTCCTAAGAATAAAGTTTAACCAGACTTACCAGACCCAAAATATCAAAATTTTACCAACCAATTGATGGTTCTACTGGTTTTCATAGGAAAATTCTCCTCGAAACTACTAAAAGAAAAGTGGCAGAGGCAACCGAAGAAGGCAAAAAAGTCTTTTGCAAAACAAAAACTAGAAATTTGTTTAAGAATCTAATTATTGTTTGAAGTTTTACCATTAATAATTTTTGATAACGATTTAAGATTATGAAGTTCTATTATGTATTTTACTCTTTGATATCCTATGTTTAAATTTTTATTAGAACCAAAATAAATTATAATTTTCATTTCAACTACAACAACCCTCATAATATTAAAAAGGGGAAAAACGTTAGATTAGTTATGTTCAGGAATAAACTCTTTTAACATTTATCTACTTAAAATGTGTTACTTTTAGAAGGTATGTTATTAACTTTCTATTTGTACTTGTATTAATTTATTTCATTTTATTATCTGTTGTATTTTCAAATTGATTTTGATATTAATCTTATCTATTTATATATTTTTTATATTTACATATGTTTTTTTCATTGAAACAAACGTTTATTAGCTTATTAAATATAATGAATTTATGTTGTTTTATTATATACTTGTATGAATGATTACTTTTATTTTCTTTTAAAAATGAATTTCGAAGATAAAGCCGAAACGGTGAGTGAGAATAAAAAATTAGACAAAAGTGACGATATTTACTGGAGCTTTCATCTACACGCTCATTTTTCTAGCCATCTACACCTGAGCCAGCAAGATTCGTCTTCCCTTCATTCTTACATTCTCCAGATGTACAGAGAAAACGCCGTCCTCTTTAACATATCCAGACCTTCTTTGACGGGGACTATACCACTATATTATCAGCTTTATTTGTTATCCCGAGCAATTTAAATGAATTCGTAATTGCTCATTCTCACCTCTTCTCTTGTAGATTCCGTACTCAGTTTTCTTATTTTTAGTTACGTTTGCACTGCTCTTTTATTTTCACAGCTTTAATTCTATTCGCCTTGTGCGCGAAGGAAGCGACATCTTGTGACCGCATTAAATCTGGCCCTATCAATGATGAATTACATGTAAAATTTTTATAAATACAAAATAAAAAGAAAATCGCCCTAAAATATAAGCGTAATACGTGATAAATATTAAATAAATAGTAAATATTACATATCGCGATTAAAAAAAGTAAGTATAAGTAATTTTAATGAGTATAATAGTGTCGGTGTCATGGTAACGAAGGAAAATGAAAAAAGGGTCACTTCGCATATTGTTGTCAATGCGCGAACCTTGTTATTTTTTGACGTTTGTAGAAAAAATAAATTTTATTTTAAATAGAATAATGCTGAATAGATAAAGGCCAAAAATAAAGAACATAAGAATAGCATTAGGTTAACTGTCAAAAAAGGTTAGTTTAACAATTTAAACTATTAATATGTTTTAATAAATTCTCTGCCAATGAACATCATTATTCAAACAGGACTTGAGGCAATATCTCATGAAATATTGTTTTAACCTAAAACTATGCACAGAGGAAACCAACTGGTAAGGGCAGATCATGTCAGAGAAGTGAAAGAATTTAGAAAATGCGCGGACTTGCCTCCTCTTCTGATTTTTTACCTCCAATAAAATGATCGCTGCAAATGCAATCATTTGGTTTTGGAATCCACGGTGATCCATCAAGACTATAAAAATATTATTTTAATTATAAGAAAAGGTAAAAGTTAGGTTGTACATTACTTACTTTTTTCTTCTAACTGCTTCTATCCATTTCGCTCTTTTTTTCTAATTTCCAACTGGCAGTCGGAAATGTATAAAATTTGCAACTACTATTTTTGCCTGTATTTTTGCAATTCACAACGCAACAAGTAGAAAGCCCCATTTTTCGTATATACATAAGTAATGTTAACTGTCAAAACGTCAAAAGACCGAGAAAAACAAACCGTATTTTGCTTAGCGATTTTGTTCATTATGTCATGTTCAGGCTATCGTATGCCGTGAAGATTTATCCCTATTACTTCTGAATGGTTAAAGATAAAAGTATAAGAATTGCTTTGTTGGCAAGAAAAAAGTATGATTAACAAATTTGTATTCTTGCAAAATTTTCCAAAACTCAATAGTTTTTGATATAATGGCGTAATAATTAAAAACTAAATGTAATTTAATTTAAATTTTTGTTAAAACTCAAAAACTAATAACCTTAGGAAAATGAATTAGTCACCATTCGACGGAGAAAAATGTTCTCTACAAATTAGTAGAAACGAAAAATTTTCGTAAATCCAACCGTTCAGGAGATATTTAAATTCTTTTATTAATTTATTCACAACAAAATCCAGATTTAATGCCTACTTCGTCCACTGCGAACGCTGCTGTCGATTCGACTGTCCCCACCATATACTTTGCACCTTGCGAATAATGCTGTAACACTAAAATATAGATCCATTTTTGTGGTTTATACTATTTAATGTTATTCGTAAGTGACCAACCTATTATAATAATTAAAGATTATTGTATTACAGGCCTGAAGATGTTCCTGTAAGGCCGAAACTAGTCGTTCCTGTATTTATTTATAATAAAATTGATTTTAAGGTTTTATTCTACAATTGAAAAAATTAGACCTTTACAGTGATTTTGTTTCATTTCCTGCATTAGACACATATAAGACGGTATTCATTTTAAAAATAGTAAAATTAGCAAATTTTTTAGTTTTTTTTTACAATTAAAATGTTTAGACAATGTGTGTTTTTATAGATAAATGATACGCCACTGAACAAGAAGAATGTTTACCTTCCCCCTTGTGCCCGCTTCCTCACTTCCTCCTCAGATGTTGCTAACACAACAATCGCCTACAAACTCGTTTTCACGCTCCCTCTATTAGTAATTGCTCGGAGGCACATACTTTGATTACTATACGAGGCAAGAGAGAGGTCCGACACGCCCAACATAAGGCGCGGCCATTTTGAACCCTGTGACACAGTTTACAGCTAAAGAATCAGATCGCTCACTCTGAGTCGGCACTTTTGATCTCAATGTTTCAGTTTATACACTGTGCAACTCGGATAATACAATATATGACAACCGCCTACAATAAAACAGCAGTCTTCTGCGTATCCTGAATTTGTATCCCTGGAGTGGATGTTATTTTGGAACTTTCAACTGGTCCGAGTGAGCTAACTGATTCTTATTATTGCGCCAAGATGTAGGCAACACGTAATAAGGGTTCAAAATGGCGGAATTTTCTATCTCCTTTTAAAAGGCACTCAGAAAGCTGCGCAGTGCGACCATTCTCCGTATAGTAAAAGAAAATCAAAGTATGTGCTCGGAGGTCACAGACTGCAGATGACTGTGACAGGAGAAACACTTATATGAAGCTGAAACATAGATGGCGTTACGGGTACTAACATTACCATTTATAAATGGGTATACAAATCTCACACATATATGTATAAATTAATATTTAGTAATATTTTTACCAAACATACTTTAATAAATAATTGGTCAAAATTAGAAAAATATCTTGTATGTATTATAATTAAAAAAACGAAATTTGTTTGTGGATTCCAACAATCATTATGAATTTGTAACTATTTATATTTTTTTAATTACTCAAATACATTTAATATAATGATATTAAAGTAATATGTATCCTCTGTTTAGCAAACACATTCCCAATTTGTATCTGAAAGAGGATCCACTGCAGGAGGAAGAGAACAAATGATGTGCTCACTCGCTTCTGCACATGATGCTTTCATGGATTTACAGAAGAATTTAATAGAAGGTACCAAATTCTACAATGACCTCACTCAGGTAATTTTTTTAACAAATATTTTAGATTCTACAACAATTTAAAAATGTAATAAGTTCAGTTATTGAGTAGCTTGCTAATTTATTCTTCTCCATCTTTATATATTTCAGTCCTACACAGTGAATCCTCAACATCTGGGCAGCATATTAAATTAAATGAAATAGTTGAAATAGTTCTTCCAAAAATAATCTTTAGATACTTTTGTGATATTAGACATCAATATAAAATTATTATTTTATTTTGACTATGTTTAATCAACTTTCCTATTAGTCGAATATGAAAGCAATTACATTTTTCATTTTCAGATGTTGGTAACCTTTCAAAATAAAGTATCGGACTTCTGTTTTGCTAGAAGAACTGAAAAAGAAGAGCTGCTCAAAGATCTTACACAAGCAAGTAGTAGAACTACTCCTGTTCAACCTTCAACTCCGAACTATTACTCGGGTATGGATTTTAATATTAATACAATTAAATTTTAATGCGAATGTAGCTGTTTAACAATATTTACAAAAAAGAGTTCAAAATTGTCCTAAAAATATTTGATTACAAAATATTATTTAAAATTTTACAATTTATTTGAGTTAGCTTCTTTTTTTACTGAAATGAATGCCTTTATATGTAGAATGCTGTAAGTTCTAATGTTTATCCCCCTTTTATCTATTTGTACCAACATATTTGATTTTTACACGACCCAAATGTTTTAGGTCAGAAGCTTTTTAATTTGCGACCTACTCAAATGAAAATATTTCGTGAATCATAAGGTAAAATGGATATAATGGATCTTAAACAATATTTATTATTTTAGATCCCCCTAAACCGGCCAATTCAACTCCAACATCACCACCAAGCAATGCACCTCAAGCTCCTGGATATTTACCATATCCTGTTCAAACTCAAGGAATGCCTGTACCCTATGGAGCGACATCTAATGTTCCGTACCCTACTTATGTGCCTCCGCCCATGCCTCAAGGATACAATCCATATGGAACCATTCCATACCCATGTGAGTATTATAGTAAATATAACATTAACCATAATACATACATAATTAGTGTAAAAAATTAAATTTCCCAATGTATCTACTCGGTTTGTCTAAATCGAATAATGTAATAAATTCTTTATTAGTAGAAACTGGGTTTAAAGCTTGTAGGTTGTAAAATGACTTACGAAATGGATACATTATTCTTTTGACAAAATGTGAACTGTCCATATTTAATGTGTAGCTCCCATAGCCCTCAGAAAGTCTAGATACCGCTTGGCATATACTGTCAATACAAAAAAAATGACCCCATTCAAGCTTGTCGCCATGTTAGGTAAATTTATGTTTTGGCTACACTGATTTTTAGTTTGTGTGTTCTGTAATACGTGAACACCGATAATCTGCACTTTGTTATTAGTTATAAGTGAGTGAGACGCACAATTTCTAATTTCAAATTAAGAACAAAACTTTGACAAACCTATTTGATTTTCCTAGATCTGTTCAGACAGGACCGGTTTTATAAAATTTCTCGTTCTTGAAATGTTATTTTTACATGGTTATATATTATTGGATAAGTGGTTTGTGTACATATTGCTATGAGAATTATAGAGAAATTCAGTGAGATTTATGTAATATAATTCAAATTACAAGTAAACCATCTGTTTCTGTTTGGCAATATGGAGAAAATACCTACTTCAATGTCAAATGTACTATTTAAAAGAATGTGATTGTTAACCGGTCATTTATTTATATTATATTATGAAAATAAAAACTCGAATTTTTTAACTAGGGAAAGATATACTTACATCGGTAACAAGGTATTTTAGAAAAACTAATAGATTACTCCTATCCCTATAGTTTATTTGAAAATGAATAATAGCAAAATTATATAAAAATATGGATCTTTGCCATAAAAACTGTGCTACCAAGCATTTTCAAATAAACTATAATGATAATTTGATTTAATAGAGCGAGTATAAGATCTCACCTGTTAGAGAAATAGGGGCATAGGGAAGAGATTATGAAGCAGGTAAGCAAAGTCATTGCAAAAGATAAATATATAGAAGTTATTTTAAAAATTTGATAAAAAACTAGTGGAACAACAAATGGAGTTGTCGCTATCGGAGATCCAATCAGCAGAAAGTAAAAAAAAACTTTGGGAATGTTGGAAAAGGGCCCAGCAATAGGCCCAAAACAATTCCTTGGTTTTTTAATAAATATAATCTGAGATGCAAAAAATACTGCTAGAGTGGAGAAGCAGTATTGTTCTAATGTAGAAAACCCAGGGACATACAGTAGTGCACTAACCATAGGCGAATAGTCACTAAATTATACAAGAGTCCCATCCCGATTTTATTTTTAAATATTTTTGAGAATACCTATTATTATTTTTAACAGCCTTTCTTTGTTCTATATATTTTTTCCCGTCTGTATCGTTCCCTGTTTGCAGGTATTTTTCTCTCAGATTGTGTTTTTTTTTTTTAATTTCTTCATCACATTCGTTATCTAACCATTCTTTTCTTTTCTGCGATTTTTTCTTATTAATATTTTTCTCAGTTGATGTTTTTATGGCATTCTCTATGTTATTCCATTTCTTTTCTACTATGCTGGCCATGTTTAAAATTGGTGTATTGTCTAGACTTCTTTCTATGTCTGCTTTATATCTCCTTGATACCTCGTTTACTTGTAATTCTTCCATGTTATATTTTGTGTTTTTATTTCTATGGTTTTTTTGTTTCACCTTTTTTCGTTCTGTTAGAATTATGTTAGCAATAACTAGAAAGTGATCGGAGTTTGCATCTGCCCCTCTGTATGATCTAACATTTTTTACTAAGTTTGCGTTCCGTTCTTCAATGAGAAAGTGGTCTATTTGATTTGTCTTTGTAGTACCTGGTATGATCCATGTTCCTTTGTGAATATCTTTCCTTTTGAAATGTGTGCTCATGATTTTCATATCTTTTTCTATAGCTAAATGTATTAATCTTAGACCGTTATTATTGCTTATATCGTGTTTGCTTTCACCTCCCGTTATATTTTTGTAAATTTCTTCTTTGCCTACTTTTGCGTTTGCATCTCCTAGAATTATTTTCAGATGACTTTTGGGAATTTCATCATATACTCTCTCTAGTTCTTCGTAGAATTCATCTTTTGTTTCCTCATCCTTTTCTTCTTTTGGCGCGTGGAAGTTAACTATTGTTATATTTTGTATTCCGCTTTTTATTTGTATTTTACATAATTTTTCTGTTACGGCTTTAAAATTTACTACTGATGCCTTTATATTTCTGTGTACTAAGAAACCCATTCCAAATCTACGGCTTTGATTTCCACTTGTGAACATTATATAATCTTGTATCTCCGATGTATTGTTCCCGGTTAGATGGGTTTCTTGCATTGCTAGGATATCTATCTGATATTTCTTTGTTTCTCTTGCTAGATTTTTTATTGCTCCTTCCTCGTAAATTCCCTGCAAGTTCCATGTTCCTATTTTCATAATATGAGTGTCTAAATTATTGACCTCGCTCTGTGTTGCCGTATTGTACGGTTTTATTTGCTTGGAGTAAAATAAAATATGTTTTTTTTTTCTGTAATTCGTTGCCTTTATCATCATGTTTTTTGTTTCTTACTGCA
>OV651832.1:9770676-9842348 GCA_927349885.1 Psylliodes chrysocephalus
AGTTAACTATTTGTGCGTAAGATAAGAGTAGATTCTCAAAGACAATAAGATGTACAAGATAATACATCAGTCGGGATTATTCTAAAACCAGGGACACAACTTTGATAAAGTAATAGAAGACATTGCAAATCTCACAAGAACATTTACCTTGAATGATTATGTAATTATTATGGGGGGAAAAACTACATTCTCAAACATAGGTATCCTAGCATTAGGAGTATTAATTATAAATTAAAACAATGTACTCATACAAATATATTCTTATCGATATCTCTTCTTAATTCTAAACTAGAAGATTTCTTAAATTATGTCGATTGGTACCAACAAAGTTATTTAATTTTTATTAAAAGTGAATGTTGTGGAATTACATTTACCCTAAATATTGTACAATCTGTATTTATAGATCCCCTTGACAGTTTCACTGAATTATTTTTACATAAAATGTGTGATATTTTAACTGTTCTATACAATTCTTATGATACTGTAATGGTATGTGGAGATTTTAATATATTTTTTTTAAATGAGTCATGAAAAAAAGCTGTTAATGGATCTAATGAAGAGTTTTAATTTACAATGTCAAAATATAGACTGGTGTGAAGTTAGCAGCCACTTTCCAGCAGCCCGTTTACCGGAAACACCTGAGTTACCAGTGGCGTCGAAATGTATTTTTCTGTGAAGTTAATGGTGTATTGAAATAAAATTACTACTAAATTTTTAAGAAACAAATAAAAAGTTTTTAGAGAAAGGATTAAGGGGTAAACTGAAATAAAAATCCAATAAAAAATTAATTAAAAAATCAATTTTTCTATATATAAAGATAACAGAATATTAAAATAAAAATAGTGACAAATTGTTAAAAACTATAAAATACAACCTAAAAAAATTAAAAAAATCACTTAGGAAGGTGATAAGGGGGCCAAATTAAATAAAATTCCATTAAAAATATTTAAAAATTAATTTGCCTATGAAGACAATTGGGTATTGAAATTACTTAGGAAGGGGATGAGGGGGTCAAATTAAATAAAATCCCATTAAAAATCTATTTAAAAATTAATTTGCCAATAAAGACAATTGGGTATTGAAATAAAGTTAGTGCCAAATTGTTAGAAACAAAATACAACCTATAAAATTTAACAAAATTACTTAGGAAGGGGATGAGGGGGTCAAATTAAATAAAATTCCATTAAAAATCTATTTAAAAATTAATTTGCCTATGAAGACAATTGGGTATTGAAATTACTTAGGAAGGGGATGAGGAGGTCAAATTAATTGAAATTCTATTAAAAATCTATTTAAAAATTAATTTGCCTATGAAGACAATTGGGTATTGAAATAAAGTTAGTGCCAAATTGTTAGAAACTATAAAATACAACCTAAAAAATTTAACAAAATTACTTAGGAAGGGGATGAGGGGGTCAAATTAAATAAAATTCCATTAAAAATCTATTTAAAAATTAATTTGCCAATAAAGACAATTGGGTATTGAAATAAAGTTAGTGCCAAATTGTTAGAAACAATAAAATACAACATAAAAAATTTAACAAAATTACTTAGGAAGGGGATGAGGGGGTCAAATTAAATAAAATTCCATTAAAAATCTATTTAAAAATTAATTTGCCAATAAAGACAATTGGGTATTGAAATAAAGTTAGTGCCAAATTGTTAGAAACTATAAAATACAACCTTAAAAAATTAACAAAATCTATTTAAAAATTAATTTGCCTATGAAGACAATTGGGTATTGAAATAAAGTTAGTGCCAAATTGTTAGAAACTATAAAATACAACCTAAAAAACTTAACAAAATCACTTAGGAAGGGGATGAGGAGGTCAAATTAAATGAAATTACATTAAAAATCTATTTAAAAATTAATTTGCTATGAAGAAATTGGGTATTGGAATAAAGTTAGTGCCAAATTGTTAGAAACAATAAAATACAACCTAAAAAAATTTACAAAATCACTTAGGAAGGGGATGAGGGGGGTCAAATTAAATGAAATTCCATTAAAAATCTATTTAAAAATTAATTTGCCTATGAAGACAATTGGGTATTGGAATAAAGTTAGTGCCAAATTGTTAGAAACAATAAAATACAACCTAAAAAAATTTACAAAATCACTTAGGAAGGGGATGAGGGGGTCAAATTAAATAAAATTCCATTAAAAATCTATTTAAAAATTAATTTGCCAATAAAGACAATTGGGTATTGAAATAAAGTTAGTGCCAAATTGTTAGAAACAATAAAATACAACATAAAAAATTTAACAAAATTACTTAGGAAGGGGATGAGGGGGTCAAATTAAATAAAATCCCATTAAAAATCTATTTAAAAATTAATTTGCCTATGAAGACAATTGGGTATTGAAATAAAGTTAGTGCCAAATTGTTAGAAACTATAAAATACAACCTAAAAAATTTAACAAAATTACTTAGGAAGGGGATGAGGGGGTCAAATTAAACAAAATTCCATTAAAAATCTATTTAAAAATTAATTTGCCAATAAAGACAATTGGGTATTGAAATAAAGTTAGTGCCAAATTGTTAGAAACAATAAAATACAACATAAAAAATTTAACAAAATTACTTAGGAAGGGGATGAGGGGGTCAAATTAAATAAAATTCCATTAAAAATCTATTTAAAAATTAATTTGCCAATAAAGACAATTGGGTATTGAAATAAAGTTAGTGCCAAATTGTTAGAAACAAAATACAACCTATAAAATTTAACAAAATTACTTAGGAAGGGGATGAGGGGGTCAAATTAAATAAAATTCCATTAAAAATCTATTTAAAAATTAATTTGCCTATGAAGACAATTGGGTATTGAAATAAAGTTAGTGCCAAATTGTTAGAAACAAAATACAACCTAAAAAATTTAACAAAATTACTTAGGAAGGGGTTGAGGGGGGGGTCAAATTAAATAAAATTCCATTAAAAATTAATTTGCCTATGAAGACAATTGGGTATTGAAATAAAGTTAGTGCCAAATTGTTAGAAACTATAAAATACAACCTTAAAAAATTAACAAAATCTATTTAAAAATTAATTTGCCTATGAAGACAATTGGGTATTGAAATAAAGTTATTGCCAAATTGTTAGAAACTATAAAATACAACCTAAAAAATTTAACAAAATTACTTAGGAAGGGGATGAGGGGGTCAAATTAAATAAAATTCCATTAAAAATCTATTTAAAAATTAATTTGCCAATAAAGACAATTGGGTATTGAAATAAAGTTAGTGCCAAATTGTTAGAAACAATAAAATACAACATAAAAAATTTAACAAAATTACTTAGGAAGGGGATGAGGGGGTCAAATTAAATAAAATTCCATTAAAAATCTATTTAAAAATTAATTTGCCAATAAAGACAATTGGGTATTGAAATAAAGTTAGTGCCAAATTGTTAGAAACAAAATACAACCTATAAAATTTAACAAAATTACTTAGGAAGGGGATGAGGGGGTCAAATTAAATAAAATTCCATTAAAAATCTATTTAAAAATTAATTTGCCTGTGAAAACAATTGGGTATTGAAATAAAGTTAGTGCCAAATTGTTAGAAACTATAAAATACAACCTTAAAAAATTAACAAAATCTATTTAAAAATTAATTTGCCTATGAAGACAATTGGGTATTGAAATAAAGTTAGTGCCAAATTGTTAGAAACTATAAAATACAACCTAAAAAACTTAACAAAATCACTTAGGAAGGGGATGAGGAGGTCAAATTAAATGAAATTACATTAAAAATCTATTTAAAAATTAATTTGCTATGAAGAAATTGGGTATTGGAATAAAGTTAGTGCCAAATTGTTAGAAACAATAAAATACAACCTAAAAAAATTTACAAAATCACTTAGGAAGGGGATGAGGGGGGTCAAATTAAATGAAATTCCATTAAAAATCTATTTAAAAATTAATTTGCCTATGAAGACAATTGGGTATTGAAATAAAGTTAGTGCCAAATTGTTAGAAACAATAAAATACAACATAAAAAATTTAACAAAATTACTTAGGAAGGGGATGAGGGGGTCAAATTAAATAAAATCCCATTAAAAATCTATTTAAAAATTAATTTGCCTATGAAGACAATTGGGTATTGAAATAAAGTTAGTGCCAAATTGTTAGAAACTATAAAATACAACCTAAAAAATTTAACAAAATTACTTAGGAAGGGGATGAGGGGGTCAAATTAAACAAAATTCCATTAAAAATCTATTTAAAAATTAATTTGCCAATAAAGACAATTGGGTATTGAAATAAAGTTAGTGCCAAATTGTTAGAAACAATAAAATACAACATAAAAAATTTAACAAAATTACTTAGGAAGGGGATGAGGGGGTCAAATTAAATAAAATTCCATTAAAAATCTATTTAAAAATTAATTTGCCAATAAAGACAATTGGGTATTGAAATAAAGTTAGTGCCAAATTGTTAGAAACAATAAAATACAACCTAAAAAATTTAACAAAATTACTTAGGAAGGGGATGAGGGGGTCAAATTAAATAAAATTCCATTAAAAATCTATTTAAAAATTAATTTGCCAATAAAGACAATTGGGTATTGAAATAAAGTTAGTGCCAAATTGTTAGAAACAAAATACAACCTATAAAATTTAACAAAATTACTTAGGAAGGGGATGAGGGGGTCAAATTAAATAAAATTCCATTAAAAATCTATTTAAAAATTAATTTGCCTATGAAGACAATTGGGTATTGAAATAAAGTTAGTGCCAAATTGTTAGAAACTATAAAATACAACCTTAAAAAATTAACAAAATCTATTTAAAAATTAATTTGCCTATGAAGACAATTGGGTATTGAAATAAAGTTAGTGCCAAATTGTTAGAAACAATAAAATACAACCTAAAAAATTTAACAAAATTACTTAGGAAGGGGATGAGGAGGTCAAATTAAATGAAATTCCATTAAAAATCTATTTAAAAATTAATTTGCCTAAGAAGACAATCTAGTATTGAAATAAAGTTAGTGCCAAATTGTAACAAACTATAATATACAACCTAAAAAAATTAACAAAATCACTTAGAAAGGGGATGAGGGGGTCAAATTAAATAAAATTCCATTAAAAATCTATTTAAAAATTAATTTGCCAATAAAGACAATTGGGTATTGAAATAAAGTTAGTGCCAAATTGTTAGAAACAATAAAATACAACCTAAAAAATTTAACAAAATTACTTAGGAAGGGGATGAGGGGGTCAAATTAAATAAAATTCCATTAAAAATCTATTTAAAAATTAATTTGCCAATAAAGACAATTGGGTATTGAAATAAAGTTAGTGCCAAATTGTTAGAAACTATAAAATACAACCTAAAAAACTTAACAAAATCACTTAGGAAGGGGATGAGGAGGTCAAATTAAATGAAATTCCATTAAAAATCTATTTAAAAATTAATTTGCCTAAGAAAACAATCTAGTATTGAAATAAAGTTAGTGCCAAATTGTAACAAACTATAATATACAACCTAAAAAAAATAACAAAATCACTTAAAAAGGGGATGAGGGGGTCAAATTAAATAAAATTCCATTAAAAATCTATTTAAAAATTAATTTGCCTATAAAGACAATTGGGTATTGAAATAAAGTTAGTGCCAAATTGTTAGAAACAATAAAATACAACCTAAAAAATTTAACAAAATTACTTAGGAAGGGGATGAGGGGGTCAAATTAAATAAAATTCCATTAAAAAGTGATTTTGTAAATTTTTTTAGGTTGTATTTTATAGTGTTTAACTATTTGACACTATTTTTATTTCAATATTCTGTTATCTTTATAGAAAAATTGATTTTTTAATGAATTTTTTATTGGATTTTTATTTCAGTTTCCCCCTAATCCTTTCTCTAAACACTTTTTATTTGTTTCTTAAAAATTTAGTAGTAATTTTATTTCAATACACCATTAACTTCACACAGAAAAATACATTTCGATGCCACTGGTAACTCGGGTGTTTCCGGTAAACGGGCTGCTGGAAAGTGGCTGCTAACTTCACACCGGTAAAATATAGAACCGATCAGCGCGTGTCACTTGAAAAAAATGGGAAAATTTCTAAATCACAAATAGATTATTTTCTAACAAATTGTAGTTACGATTACAAGACTTTTATTTAGGTGATCACTATGGGCTTACTATAACATTAAATCACTCTACGCATTCTCAAAAAGAAAATAACATGAAAACTGTTTCATTTAGAAATACTTCATATGAAAATTTGTGTAGTTTATCCTTGAAAAGGTAACAGGAAGATTTTTCACTTGTTTTTGAAGCTCCATTGGATATTGATGAGTAGTCCAATTAAATAGACCTTTAAATCAAAATTTTGGAGGAAATACAGGAATTTTTGATATAAGAGTATTTGAAAACGATATGTAAAAAAATTTGATTTTTAAGGTTATTTAAAAACGGTAGGTGCTATAAAAAAAAGTTCTTAATAAAAATTGTAAAGCATAAAGTTTTACATAAAAATGATATTTTACATTTTTTAATATTATTTAAACTGACAGAGTTAGGGTGGTTAGAAATTAAGAAGAGATATATATCACTTGGAAAAGTCATGGCGAGCTGAAAATTCAATGATTTTGTAGTTTCTTTTTATTATTTACTCAGAAAATTATAAAATTCTTTTAAAAAAATATATTTTTTTTTTTTGTTTTTTTAAGTTATACAATTTTAATTTAATTACAATTTATTTAATTTATTTAAAAATAAATAAAAATAGTATTTTTTTATTTTTATTCATTTTTATTTATTTCTTTTTATTTATTTCTATTTGTTTCTATTTTTATTTTTTTTTCTTTTACGTTTATCTTTTTATTTTTATTTATTTTCGTTTTATTTTATTTATTTTAATTAATTTCTATTTTAATAATTATTTATCTATTTTCATTTAATTTTTTTTATTTTATTTTTCATTTTTTTTTTTTTTTTTAATTTTTGTTCGTATTTATTTATTTTTATTGATATTTTATTTATTTGTATTTATTTTTTTTACTTATTTTTATATTTTTTTTAATTTACCCATTTTTATTTATTAATTTTTTATTATCTTTATTTTTATGTTTTTACATTTTTTATTTATTTTTAATATTTTTATTTAGTTCTTTTATATTTGGCCCTGTCATCATATTTTTGTACAAATAACCTGCCCTTAGCCTATGTCCCAATAGTCATGAATCACCCTGTATATGACTTGGAAAAATCATAGCGAGCTGAAAATTCAATGATTTTGTAGTTTTTTTTTTATTTACTCAGAAAATTATAAATTTCTTTTAAGAAAAAATATTTTTTTTGAGTTATAACAATTTTAATTTAAAAATTTTCAATATATTATACGAATTTATATGGTAAAATAAATTTTGAAGTAAACTTGTTAGCTTGACTGACATGAAAAATATGTGAACTAATAAAAACGACATTCCGACAGTTTGATCCCCACTTGAAGTGCCAATAAATAAATAAAAATAAAAACAAATAAGAAAGAACTAAATAAAAATATTAAAAAAATATATAAAAAGATAAAAGTAAAAGAAAATAAATAAAAATAAAAAATAATTAAAAAAATTTAAATAAAAATAATAACAAATTGTTAAAAAATTAAATAAAATTATTAAAAATAAAAAATAAATAAAATTAAACAAAAATAAATGAAAAGATAAATGTAAAAGAAAATAAATAAAAATGATTAAAAAAAAAATAAAAAATAAATAAAATTAAACAAAAATAAATGAAAAGATAAATGTAAAAGAAAATAAATAAAAATGATTTAAAAAAAAATAAAAAATAAATAAAAATAATTACAAATAGGTAAAAAAATTAAATAAAAATAGGTAATTTATTAAAAATAGAAATTAAACAAAAATAAAAATAAATGAAAAGATAAATAATGTAAAAGAAAGTAAATAAAAATAAAAAAATAAATACAAATATAAATTTATTTATTTATAAAAAATAAAATGACAAATATTTAAAAAAATTAAATAAAAATAGGTAAATTATTAAAAATAGAAATTAATAAAAATAAATAAAACTGAATATTTTTTAATTTTTATTCATTTTCAATTATTTATTTTTAATTCTTTTAATTTTTTTATTTTTATTTATTTTGATTTATTTTTATTTAATTTCTATTTTTAATAAATTACCCATTTTTATTTAATTTTTTTTAACTATTTGTAATTATTTTTATTTATTTATTTTTTTTTTTTTTTAATTATTTTCATTTATTTTCTTTTACACTTATTTTTTCATTTATTTTTGTTTAATTTTATTTATTTTTTATTATTTTTAAATTTTTTGTTTATTTTTTAATTTTTTTATTTTATTTATTTTTTATTTGTTTTTATTTATTTATTTTTTAGTTTTAATTATTTGTATTTATATTTATTTATTTTCTTTTACTTTTCTTTTTAATTTTATTTAAATATTTATTTTAATTTAGTTTTTTTATTTGTTTTTATTTTTATTTATTTATTGGAACTTCAAGAGGGGATCAAACTGTCAAACTAAATAAAAATATTAAAAAAATAAAAAAAAAATAAAAATAAAAAAAATATAGATAATAAAAAATAAATAAAAATAGGTAAATAAAAAAAAATAAGTAAATAAATATAAAATTAAACAAAAATATATAAATAAAATTAAACAAAAATAAATGAAAAGATAAATGTAAAAGAAAATAAATAAATATAAAAAAATAAACAAAAAATTTAAATAAATAAAAATAATAACAAATTGTTAAAAAATTGAAATAAAATTATTAAAAATAAAAATAAATAAAAATAAATGAAAAGATAAATGTTGTAAAAGAAAATAAATAAAAATAATTACAAATAGGTAAAAAAAATAAATAAAAATAGGTAATTTATTAAAAATAGAAATTAAACAAAAATAAAAATAAATACAAATTTATTTATTTATAAAAAAATTAAATGACAAATATTTAAAAAAATTAAATAAAAATGGGTAAATTAATAAAAATAAATAAAATTAAACAAAAATAAATTAAAATAAATAAAAATCAATAAAAATAAATAGAAGTAAAAAATAAATAAAAATCAATATTTTTTAATTTTTATTCATTTTCAATTATTTCTTTTTAATTCTTTTTATTTTTATTTATTTTGATTTATTTTTATTTACTTTCTTTTACATTATTTATCTTTTCATTTATTTTTGTTTAATTTTATTTATTTTTTATTATTTTTAAATTTTTTGTTTATTTTTTAATTTTATTTATTTATTTTTTAGTTTTAATTATTTATATTTAGTTGTTTATTTTTATTTATTTTATTTATTTTCTTTTACTTTTATTTTCTTATATATATTTTTTTAATTTTATTTAAATATTTATTTTTATTTAGTTCTTTTTTATTTGTTTTTATTTTTATTTATTTATTGGAACTTCAAGTTTGACTTGTATTTGTTTTTGGTAATATTGTGGAGGTTTTTTTTAGATAAATAGTAAACACGTCCGTTCACTGTGACTTGTTCAAAACAAGTATCTTTAAGTAACTTCTGTCCTGAAACCCTCTATTGATAAGAGATTTTTTATTTTTTCATTTACATATTTACGTTTATTAGGTCAGACAGCTGCAACCGGTTATGCTGGTGGATATGATCAAACGGCGGCAGCCGCGGCTGCAGCAGCAGCCGTCGCCAAACCTGCAACGTATGCTACCACTTACACTCAAAGAGCTGCCACCCAACAACAAGCCCAGCAAGTAGCTGTAAGTATTTTAAATGTATAGTTACGAAATAATATATAATAAATTGAAATTTTAATGAAACAGATCATTGGACATTAAAAAAATGGTTTTTTTATGAAATATAAATTTTGTATTATATTCAGAATCTTCTATATATATAAAATTGTTTGTCCTGACTGACTGACTGACTGACCTATCAGCGTACAGCCAAAACTACTCAGCCTAGAAAGCTGAAATTTGGAACATAGGTTTATTTTATAACGTAAGCATCTGCTAAGAAAGGATTTTTGGAAATTTTAACTTTAAAGGGGGGAAATGGGGGAGGGAGCTTTTAATGAAAGTCTTTGTTCTTTAAAGTTAGAAACATGAAAATTAAAATTACAGCTACTGAGCATAAATAAATAATGACGTGTTTCAGGGTTTTTGGATTTTTTACATTTTAAGGGGGGAAAACGGGGGGTTAAAGTTTGTAAGGGACATCGATTTTTTTTGTTCTCTATGAAATTAGAAACATGAAAATTGGAATTGCAGCTACTGACTACAAATTATTAATGACGTGTTTCAGGGTTTTTGGATTTTCACGTTTTAAGGGGGGAAATGGGGAGTAAAAATTTATTTGGGAGTATCCATGTTTTTGGTTCTCTTTAAAGTTAAAAACATGAAAATTGGAATTGCAGCTACTGACTACAAATTAATAATAATGTGATTTAGGGTTTTTATATTTTTACATCTTGAGGGGGGCGAACGGGGGTAAAAGTTTGTATGGGAGTATAACTTTTTTTTGTTCTCTTTGAAGTTAGAAACATGAAAATTGGAATTGCAGCTAATGAGTACAAATTAATAATGACGTGTTTTAGGGGAAACAGGGGGGTGAAAGTTTATTTGGAAATATCGATTTTTTTAAAGGTAGGAAATGAAGCGTTTCATGGTTTTTGGATTTTCACATTTTAAGGGGGGGAAACGGGGGTGAAAATTAATAAAAAAATTATTAAAAATTAAAAAAAATTAATAAAAATTAATAAAAATTGTTAAAAATTGTTAAAAAAATTGTTAAAAATTGTTAAAAAATTATTAAAATTAACAAAAATTAATAAAAATTAATGAAAATAAAAATTAAAAATTAATAAAAATAAAAATTAAAAATTAATAAAAATAAAAATTAAAAATTAATAAAAATAAAAATTAATAAAAATTAATAACAATTAACAAAAATTGTTAAAAATTGTTAAAAATTGTTAAAAATTGTTAAAAATTATTAAAAATTGTTAAAAATTATTAAAAATTGTTAAAAATTGTTAAAAATTGTTGATAATTGTTGAAAATTGTTGAAAATTGTTGAAAATTGTTGAAAATTGTTGAAAATTGTTGAAAATTGTTGAAAATTGTTGAAAATTGTTGAAAATTGTTGAAAATTGTTGAAAATTGTTGAAAATTGTTGAAAATTGTTGAAAATTGTTGAAAATTGTTGAAAATTGTTGAAAATTGTTGAAAATTGTTGAAAATTGTTAAAAATTGTTAAAAAAATTTAAAAATTGTTAAAAAAATTTAAAAATTGTTAAATTTTTTTAAAAATTGTTAAATTTTTTTAAAAATTGTTAAAAATTAATAAAATCATTAAAATTAACAAAAATTAGTAAAAATTAATAAAAATAAATAAATAAAATTTTATAAAAATAAATAAATAAAATTTTATAAAAATTAATAAAAATTGTTATAAAAATTAATAAAAAATGTTAAAAATTAATAAAAATTAATAAAAATTGTTAAAAATAATAAAAATTAATAAAAATTAATAAAAAATTAATAAAAATTGTTAAAAATTGTTAAAAATTATTAAAAATTGTTAAAAATTATTAAAAATTGTTAAAAATTGTTAAAAATTGTTAAAAATTGTTGATAATTGTTGAAAATTGTTGAAAATTGTTGAAAATTGTTGAAAATTGTTGAAAATTGTTGAAAATTGTTGAAAATTGTTGAAAATTGTTGAAAATTGTTGAAAATTGTTGAAAATTGTTGAAAATTGTTGAAAATTGTTGAAAATTGTTGAAAATTGTTGAAAATTGTTAAAAATTGTTAAAAAAAATTTAAAAATTGTTAAAAAAAATTTAAAAATTGTTAAATTTTTTTAAAAATTGTTAAAATTTTTTAAAAATTGTTAAAAATTAATAAAATCATTAAAATTAACAAAAATTAGTAAAAATTAATAAAAATAAATAAATAAAATTTTATAAAAATTAATAAAAATTGTTATAAAAATTAATAAAAAATGTTAAAAATTAATAAAAATTAATAAAAATTGTTAAAAATAATAAAAATTAATAAAAATTAATAAAAAATTAATAAAAATTGTTAAAAATTGTTAAAAATTGTTAAAAATTGTTAAAAATTGTTAAAAATTGTTAAAAATTGTTAAAAATTGTTAAAAAATTGTTAAAAATTGTTAAAAATTAATAAAAATTGTTGAAAATTAATAAAAATTAATAAAATTAAAAATTAATAAAAATAAAAATTAATAAAAATTGTTAAAAATTGTTGAAAATTGTTGAAAATTGTTGAAAATTGTTGAAAATTGTTGAAAATTGTTGAAAATTGTTAAAAATTGTTAAATTTTTTTATAAATTGTTAAACATTTTTAAAAATTGTTAAAAATTAATAAAAATAAATAAATAAAATTTTATAAAAATTAATAAAAATTAATAAAAATTAAATGAAAATTAATAAAAATTGTTAAAAATAATAAAAATTAATAAACATTAATAAAAAATTAATAAAAATTGTTAAAAAAAATTGTTAAAAATTGTTAAAAAAAATTGTTAAAAAAATTGTTAAAAAAAAAAATGTTAAAAAAAATTGTTAAAAAAAATTGTTAAAAAATTGTTAAAAATTGTTAAAAAATGTTTAAAAATTGTTAAAAAATGTTTAAAAATTGTTAAAAATTGTTAAAAATTAATAAAAATTGTTGAAAACTGATGAAAATTAATAAAAATTAATAAAAAGTAATAAAAAGTAATAAAAATTAATAAAAATTAATAAAATTAATAAAAATTAGTAAAAATTAAATGAAAATTAATAAAATTAATAAAAATAAATAAAAATAAATAAAAATTAATAAAAATTAATAAAAATTAATAAAAATTAATAAAAATTAATAAAAATTAATAAAAATTAATAAAAATTAATAAAAATTAATAAAAATTAATAAAAATTAATAAAAATAAATAAAAATTAATAAAAATTAAATTAATAAAAATAATAAAAATTAATCAAAATTAATAAAAATTAATAAAAATTAATAAAAAGTAATAAAAATTGTTAAAAATTGTTAAAAATTGTTAAAAATTGTTAAAAATTGTTAAAAATTGTTAAAAATTGTTAAAAATTGTTAAAAATTGTTAAAAATTGTTAAAAATTGTTAAAAATTGTTAAAAATTGTTAAAAATTATTAAAATTAACAAAAATTAGTAAAAATCAGTAAAAATTAATAAAAATAAATAAAAATAAATAAATAAAATTTAATAAAAATTGTTGAAAATAAAAATTAATAAAAAGTAATAAAAATCAGTAAAAATTAATAAAAATTAAATGAAAATTAATAAAAATAATAAAAATTAATAAAAATTAACAAAAATTAATAAAAATAAAAATTAATAAAAAAAGGAAGTCATGTATTTTTTTTATATTAATAACAGGACTATATGCGAGCAAAGCCGCGGGCAATAGCTAGTCATATATATGACAAAATAATGTGATCATTTTTCTTTTTTGTAAATTCATAAATGACCCTTTTAGTAAAAATTTTCCCACTGTTCAAGGGTAGAGTTGTTAAACAAAAAAACAACTGCATATTTCAAATTTATGTTTATACAAGTATATGAAAGTGATCAGAATATATTTGTAAGTGACTTTATTATGATTGTTGAAATTATAACTTCCAGACTGCAGCCGCGGCGGCGGCGGCAGCGGCTAAACCTGCGCAGTATACAGCTACTTATCAACCTAATGCTAGTGCATATCAAGCTACATATGCCCAACCAGCCGCCCAAACTACGATTGCTGCTCAACCTACTACACAAGCTAAACAGCGTAAGTTTTGTATACCCCAAACGGCTCCCTTAAAACTAACATTCAACTTCTATTAATATTAGTGGTATTATATCCTTTTTGTTTTTGATAGAAATATGTGAATCTGTTTAAATAATATATGAATTATTCTATATAAAAAGCAAAAGAAAATTTTCATATATAACAAATTGTAACTGTTAAAATATATGGAACTGCTCTGTTCGTAATGTGTTACATACAATTTGTTTTCTAATTTTGACTAGATTATTTACAAAAATGTCTTTTGGTAAAAAATTATTGACTTATTACTACTTTCTTGTGTTGTTAGTTTTAATATGAATAATTTAATTCTCTAGATAAACATATTCATGTTATGGTACCACCGATAATCATTTTTTAATTCTATAACTTCATTAGTTAAACCTAAACACGCCCATTGCTAAATAAATAAATGTCAAACTATAATTTTAGCTAATATATTTTGGTATCATCATCCTATAAACTGTGAGTATGTAAACTAAACTATTATTACCTTCAATGACAGTTTCACATCCACCTTATGTCCATTACTTCAGTAGATTTTGTATATAAGGTCAAAAAAACATCTTTTCTTTACCTCTACCACTCTCCATCCCTCAACATTGTTAATCTTGCCATAGAGGCTAATTCTACAACAACATATTCAGGATACGATGCAGCGCTCTACTCGGCTGCCACAATGTACGTCGCCCAGCAAAATACGAACAACCAACAGAAGACGGGAGGCTGGCAAAACTACAAGAAGGCAGGTATTGGAGCTAAGAACGTGAGAGCTAAGGCGCCACCGAAGCCGCAGCAGTTACATTATTGTGATGTGTGCAAAATCAGGTAAAATATTTTTGTTTACGTATATTTTTATGTTAATTACTGTATTTTTATAATTTGTGATAAATAAATAAGCAATTGATTCAAAACTTTGAAAAGTTGGAATATATAGTCCAATTAAATATGTAATGCGGTCCGGGTAATTCAGAAGACAGGGTTCAAAATAAAAGTATTTATTCTCTCTTTAAAATAACAAAATAAAATGTATTTAAAATAATTTAATTTTCTTCACGGTCTTCGGTCCAATAGCCACGGCCTTTCGTCGAGCGTCGAACGGTTGGGCTCTCGGTGAGATGCTTCGCTATAAAGTGCCTCTGCTGGGAAACGACGGGTTATCTGAAAGTAAAATATTATTCAAGTATGGACTTCACGTCGAAGACTCAACGCGTCTTCTACGTGGAAGCAGACTCAACGCGTCTGTGACTGGGAAATAGACTCAACGCGTCTATCAGGAGAATAGACTCAACACGTCTATCAGGAATCGGTAATCTCAACGCGTTTACCAGATGACAAACTCGAACACGTTTGCCAGGAGGGGTCAGGAAACAAGTGGTACTCAACACGTACTACTCGGGGAGGTAGTGAGTTCTTTTCAGCTCAGCTCGCCGAATGGAACTGCCAGCAGTGTTGTCAGGGTGACAATGAAAAAATCCGCTACAAAAATTGAAAAATTCCGCTACGCGTTACTGTCTCTTGTCATATGTCATATGCCATACATCATATGTCACATTTTACTTGTTTTATGTTCACAAAACTAAAGGGGGTTTGAGTTTATTGGTTTAATTTAACATTTTTGTGACAAGTGAATTGACGAAACGATGGAAAATTAAGAAAGAAGTAAAATCTTAACACGGAAGAAATATTAGCTTTGTTTGCGGAGCCTGCCGGCAAAGAGTATAGTTAACACTGCCGGCGACATGTCCACGACAGATCAACATTTTTATTTCGATTTTAGGCGTTCGATTTACGAACGCTTAAAATCGAAATGCGCATGCTCATCTGTCGCCGACAGGTTTCGCGAACAAAGCTAATATATGTTCCGTGATTGTATCTTAACGATATTAAAAAAAAGGCACAAGATGTCGTTACCATAAAAACTATCTGTTAATGTTGATTTTAAAAAAGGCGCACGATATTGCGACCATAAAATTGATCTATTTTTTTATGTTATTTGACTGAACTCGTCTTTATAATAAACGGTACAAATAATGTTTATACAATTACTACAAGATTTATGATTTTTTGTACTGTAAAAGATTTCATTTCAAATTCCGCTACGTTTTAAGGTATTTTGAGCTACCGTCGCTACCTTGATGAAATTCCGCTACAAATAGCGGAATTCCGCTACGTCTGGCAACACTGACTGCCAGTTTAAACGATTGCTTCTCCTTTTATATATCGGCGGTGGCAAGAGATACCCTCTCTCTCGCTAATTGAAGTGGAAGGGAAACGCTCGACTCGCTGGGTCGCCGCTTCGATGTAGGTTTGGGAAAAAGTGTTTTTTAAGGTTATTTAAAAACGGTAGGTGCTATCAAAAAAAGTTTTTAATAAAAATTGTAAAGCATAAAGTTTTACATAAAAATGATAAATGATATTTGACATTTTTTGATATTATTAAAACTGACAGAGTTAGAGTGGTAAGAAATTAAGAGGAGATATATATTACTTGAAAAAATCATAGCGAGCTAAAAATTCAATGATTTTGTAGTTTCTTTATATTTATTTTATTATATAATTATTTTTTTTGTTTTCTTTTAAGTTATAACAATTTTAATTTAGAAATTTTCAATATATTTTACGAATTTATATGGTAAAATAAATTTTGAAGTAAACTTAGCTTGACAGACATGAAAAATATGAGTAGTGAACTAATAACAACGACATCCCGATAGTTTGGTCCCCACTTGAAGTGCCATTAAATAAATAAAAATAAAAACAAATAAAAAAGGACTAAATAAAAATATTAAAAAAAATAAAAATAAAGATAATAAAAAATTAATCAATAAAAATAGGCAAATTAAAAATATATAAAAATAAGTAAATAAAAATAAATAAATATATAAATAAAATTAAACAAAAATAAAAAGATAAAAGTAAAAGAAAATAAATAAAAATAAATAAAAAAAAATAAAACATTATTTAAGTAAATAAAAATAATAGCAAATAGTTAAAAAAATTAAATAAAATTAGGTAAAATATTAAAAATAAAAAATAAATAAAAAAAAATAAAACATTTAAGTAAATAAAAATAATAGCAAATAGTTAAAAAAATTAAATAAAATTAGGTAAAATATTAAAAATTAAAAATAAATAAAAAAAATAAAACATTTAAGTAAATAAAAATAATAGCAAATAGTTAAAAAAATTAAATAAAATTAGGTAAAATATTAAAAATTAAAAATAAATAAAATTTCTCTTTTTAATAAATTACCTATTTTTATTTTATTTTTTTAACTATAATATATTTTTATTTATTTTCTTTTACACCTTTTTTTTATTTATTTTTGTTTTATTTTATTTTATTTTATTTATTTTTTTAATTATAATTATTTTTATTTATTTTTAATTTTTTTTAATTATTTTTATGTATTTTTATTTATTTAATTTTATTTATTTTTATTTTTAATATTTTACCTAATTTTATTTAATTTTTTTACTATTTGTTATTATTTTTATTTACTTAAATGTTTGTTTATTTTTTTATTTATTTTTATTTATTAATTTTTTTAATTATAATTATTTTTATATATTTTTATTGTAACTTGACAAACCGGACCCTGACCTAGTTTTGCAAATACTTATAACCTTGGCCTAAATTTCGTCTAGTAGATCCCCACGAAGTGATGTTAAAACCCCCCAGAATTTCGTTTAGAGTTCAATGTAGCTGTAATGGAGGAAGAACAAAGGAAACACCGAGATTAATTTTGAATACTGTTTATTTAACATCTATTCTTTTGTACAGCCGAACATTTAGATTATGTGCCATTTTTAGGCTTAACATTCTGTTTATGTAGGCTTTCTAATGTGTCATTTCTAACCTCAGAGCTTTTAGTTCCCATAAAAGGGTAAAATAAAAGTCGGAAGTACTTTGGTATGTTTGTTTGTCTCCTAATATACAATCACACGTTTCCACGGAACTACTGGATTACGCATTGTCTAATAAGAGTACAACGGTAGCACGAGGAGTGTTGTGAGATATAAAATATTGCGTCGAATTGAGAACCTCTTCCTTTTTGAAGTCGGTTAAATTTAATATTTCTAATATGTGTAAAAACCGGAGTGTAGATTTACCTCACCGTGCGTCACGCCTTTCTCTAATATTCCAACGCCGTAATTTACTGACATACTCAGTCCTGTATGGACAGCACTAAACGGTCGATCGGAGAACACCTGATATAAAGGGGGATGTCCGTCAGGCCCACTTTTGGTCCCTGGCGGTCTATGGTGGCCTAAGGCTTCTTTTTCGGCGCGATGCTCTTTTGCTCTGTCGATTGACAAATCAGTGTTATTAATCACAGTTCCGAGGATACGTTAACTAGTCCACAAACGCAATTTATTCTAAATAAATAACAAACATACCGACTACTTCCGCGTAATGTCCCACTAAAGATATGTGGATATGTACAAATAAATACGACCCTCCTCAATATTCATGATTCTACCCGCCGCTGTACATATCTCCTTTTTCCCGAAAATTCGATACACAAAACTAAAATTCCGTACGGCTAAAATGACACATTTGTCTACCCAATTTTGTTTTACAAAGAACGACAGAAAACATATTTTTTAACCCCAATCTAACTGTAAAATAACAAATCAAGGCGTTTACCCTACTAATCTACATCTGTTTGCCATTTAAAAGTAAACCCGAAAGTGCTTTTTATCTTTACTGAAAGGGGCGGGTACTGCTTACAGACAACCGAAACTTTACAATTCGGCCCTTTGGCCATAAATCTAAATGACTTAATTTATTGCTTGAGAGCATTGACCAACTTTAGAACAATTAATATTTATGACAACATCACGATCGATTCTCTAAATAACATAATTTAGCACAATATAAAAACCCTATAATTTTTCCCACAATAACGTTTACCAATGAAAATACCAAAAATATGACAATAACACACAGACGCGAATTTTCCCGCTAATGAATATAAAAGTAATAAAGTGATACCTGTAACCTATTAATGTTTGTCTAAATTCTCCCCCGGAATATCTGAATATTAATTACTAGTTTGATTACTTTAATAGTGCGATTATCGTTTTAATTCTACGTAAAAGAAACCTTACAGAAAGAAAAGTATACCGCTGACAAAAGGTCTACCGGGCGTAAGTTCGTCGGGTCAGCCAGAAGGGTGACGAAATCCACTACGAACGTCGCCTGGAGTAGTACCTTTAATCATTTAGTAACATTTTATAATGTTGAATCGGAGATATAAAATATCTGGCGTTTAACTAGACTAGCGTAGTATCACTAGTATCAGTTACGCCGATATCTTAGTCGCTCGGTAGATACAACTTTACAAAACAGTTCTAGGAGTGAAATCTGTTTCTACTCAACGTGTATCTGCTTGGTCAATCTGACTATATATCTCCTTTTACTTATATATAGAATATAAGAAAATGGTGGTCATCCTAAGGACAACTGGATATCTATGCAGAAGCCGTCGTTTATAGAAACTAATTTCTTTACTCCGTCGATATCTTTTAGTTCCGTTGTCAAAATATAACAAAAACGCGGCCACCGTAAGGGTAGCGATATCTCTCTTTAATTATATTTGAAGAATATAAAGAAAAAGGAGTCACCGTGCGGTAACCTGGATGTTTGCGTATTTTGCTAACTCGACTCGGTGAAGAAGAAAAAACTAATCCCCCAGCCCTCAAAAACCCGGGTATTTATACTTAAATTTCCCATATATGCAAATGTATAAGACAGAGACCGACTGTTGGTTTGGTGTATAAAGACTATAAAGCCCTGTATTAATTCCTGAATATCACCCTATCGGTGACATATGGTTTTTTAGCTAGCGTTCGTGAGGAACGACACAAAGACTGTTTTTCCCAGAAGTAATAAAACGGCGTCTACGAGGCGGGACACGCTGGAATGCTGTTTGAATTCGAAATAAAATTTGAATATAATATGTAATATATAAGAATTATTTAAATTAATTATTAACCCCCGGTTGTCGCATTTCACTATTTATTTTTATTTATTTGTATTTATTTTTCTTTATTTTCTTTTATTTTTATCTTTTTATTTATTTTTGTTTAATTTTATTTATATATTTATTTTTATTTACTTATTTTTATATATTTTTTAATTTGCCCATTTTTATTGATTAATTATTTATTATCTTTATTTTTATTTTTTTTAATATTTTTATTTAGTTCTTTTTTGTTTTTATTTTTATTTATTTAATGGCACTTCAAGTGGGGACCAAACTGTCTGGATGTCGTTGTTATTAGTTCACTCCTCATATTTTTCATGTCAATCAAGCTAATAAGTTTACTTCAAAATTTATTTTACCATATAAATTCGTATAATATATTGAAAATTTCTAAATTAAAATTGTTATAACTTAAAAGAAAACAAAAAAAAATTTCTTAAAAGAAATTTATAGTTTTCTGAGTATATAATGAAAATAAACTACAAAATCATTGAATTTTTAGCTCGCTATGATTTTTTCAAGTCATATATATTTCCTCTTAATTTCTAACCACCCTAACTCTGTCAGATTTAATAATATCAAAAAATGTCAAATATCATTTTTATGTAAAACTTTATGCTTTACAATTTTTATTAAAAACTTTTTTTGATAGCACCTACCGTTTTTAAATAACCTTAAAAAAACACTTTATTTTCTTGTTTTTTGACATTTGCCGGTGCCTGAAAAACAAAATTTTTTTACATATCGTTTTTAAATACTCTTAAGTGACTTATATAAAAAATTCCTGTATTTCCTCCAAAATTTTGATTCAAAGGTCTATTTAATTGGACTATATAGTTCTTACATTAAAGGACTATTGTATGACATTTGGTCAGTTTGGACATTTAATAATAATAAATATTTAGAAATTTATCCATTTTCTAATAAAGTCTGTCCAATTTTTAAACCTCGTAAGTCAAAAATTTAACAAAATAAGGCATTACTTTAAGAGCAAACAGAACACCTTAAAAATTTATAATTCTGAGCCTTATTTGTGATCCGATTTTGGTGAAATTTTTAGGAAATGCCAATAATAACAAAATTTAGGGTAGAGAAACCTTGAATTTTTCGAAAAGTATTTTTTAACAGCAGAAAACTAGAAATTCAGTAACTTTAAAATTTTTATATTTACATTTAATTGAACAAGGATATTTCGAATACACACAATTATGAAACAAAAAGATGAAGTTTTGACCATTTTAAAATTTTAAATTGTTTGTTATTTGTCCTTCAAATTGTTTTTTTGAGATTTAATTTTATTTTCAAGTTGCGCCGGACCCCAAACTTACAAAGAGCATTTAGAAGGACAAAAACACAAGAAACGTGAAGCTGCAACTAAAATGGCTGCTTCTGTAGCTGTTACAAATCAAAATAGAGCCGGAAACTCTCTTAGATGTCAATTATGCGATGTCACTTGTACAGGTTAGTATATTGAATTACAAGTAGCAGCAGTAGCAATAATACCACCAATGGGCCCGTTCACTTTTATTTTTGAATGTGAATTATTTATATATTTATAAAGATATTAAACTCTTTTGTCTGGTGGTACTTTTCCCGTTAAGATATTTTTGCTAGAAGTAGGGGAATTCCCATAAAATTCTTTCAGTGACTCATTGCGTCAGAAAACCCCTAATTCCCTTCAGGTCTCGTATCGGTTAATAGTTAAAAGGGCGCGGTTGTCGGATGTATCATTGTTCCTCTTCTGCATTTATTAAAGAAATTTACATGATAAAAATATATTATTTTTTAAAAATATTGTGTTTATATTTTCAGATAAAGCTGGAAGCCCTACCTTTTTTAAATTTTAATAAAAACAATTAGTATTACTCAAGCTGAATATTACCAGATCAAAATTTTATTTGAGAAAATGTATCTGGTAAACGTGACAACGTTGTAAGTACTTCTAAATAGTGTTGTCTACACACACTTCTAGAAATAAATGCAACGTTGCCACGTTTACCAGATAAATATTGCAAATCAAATTTCTACTTATTGATTATGGTCTGGTTAATTTTCAGCCTGAGTAATAATAATTGTTTTAATTAAAAAGTAAAAAATAAGCTCCAGCTTTAAATCTGAAAATAAAAGTTCATGATGTTTAGAAAAATAATGGAATTTTACTATTTAAATTACATATATAAATGCAGAAATGCTATATTAGGGATACTTCCGACAACCCCGCCGTCTTTAAGCATAACCGATGCGAGACGTGAACGGAATTAGGGATTTTCTGACGCAATGAGTCACTGAAAGAATTTTATGGGAATTCCCTTACTTCTAGCAAAAATATCTTAACGGGAAAAGTACCACCAGACAAAAGAGTTTAATATCTTTATAAATATATAATTAATTCACATTCAAAAATGAAAGTGAACGGGCCCATTATATTGGAACACATTGTAAATCGGACGATAACAAAAGTTTATTATATAAAAAATATCTTACGGCCACAATCAATCTTCAATTAATAAGTCATGGCTAATTGTTAGGTACAATGTTATCAGACTTTATTTTTGTAACATATTTTTATTATTCAATAATTGAAAAAACTGATAACTTTATCAATAAAATAATTTATTCTATAATATTGAATCAATACATTTTTATTATTAGCAAACATCCGTCATTTCTGTATTTTTCCTTTAGGAAATGACGCTTATGCCGCCCATATTCGCGGCGCCAAACATCAGAAAGTCGTTCTTTTACACACCAAATTGGGCAAGCCTATCCCTCCTCAAGAACCGGAAGTTATCGGCGGATCAAAGAAATCCGTTTCGTCGACACCTAAAATTAATTTCGTTCAATCTGGAGGACTGGGAGTATCTTCTGGGAATGGCGAGACCATCAAAGAAGAAGAGGAAGAAATTCCGGAACCGGATATACAGCCTGTCGGGCAAGATTATATTGAAGAAATTAAGAGCGATGATGGAAAAGTAAGAACAAATTTATGAGCTGTAATGTTTTAATTTTATTCAATTTTTGAATGCTTCAGTATTTGTATAATCATAATTTTAGGTAATCAGTTTCAATTGCAAACTATGCGAGTGTAGATTCAATGATCCTAATGCAAAAGAAATGCACATGAAAGGCAGAAGACACAGGCTGCAATACAAAAAGAAAGTAAACCCTGATCTTGTTGTTGATGTTAAACCATCTCTTAGGCAAAGAAAAATTCAAGAAGAAAAGATGAGAAGAGCCGTAAGTAAACTTATACGTAAAAATAGTTTGAAAATCTTCAATATTATATTTTTTAATAAGAATATTGTTTAGACAATTAAAATTTCCCAATTAATTTATAAATTCGACAGTTGTTCCTTTTGTTAGATGTTTCAGTCGTATAACAATATTTTAGACTGTCGTAGATAATATTGAATAAATTCACCCAACATTTTTTAGAGTTGAAAAATTTTTGGTTTTGCATATTCATACAATTTTGAAAAACAAAATCTATTAAAGGTACCATTTGGGTAGGCGCGTCAAGAGACAAGCGACCACTGAAGCGACCCCAAGGTCGAGTAGGACGACAGATGCATAAATGTTACGCTTGGTACATTTCGCAAGCTTGAGAAGTGTCGCGCGACGTTTACAGGGATAACAATCGTTGCCAGACCTACTGTTTTCACGTAGATCTACTGTTTTTGTCTCTAGCAAATTTTGTTCTTAATTTATTAAATTTGCCTCATTCTTCAGCAAATGGTTAAAGAATATTTTCTCTAGTAAATTTTCTTTTGTTTTTATTCTTTGTTTACTTTCTAATTTGGGTAGAAAAAAGTTTATTTTTCGTTTCTTATATACTTGTTTTTTTATTTACTACACAGCAAAGTATAATTATTTCCCCCTGTATTAAAACCTACGGTTTTTTTTTTACCCATACTGTTCCAAAATCTGGCAACGCTGCCTAGATCGAAAGAAATTTCCGTCCTAATCACCCTCAAAATGAACCGATGCTCGAGGACAGTGACCCCGAGTGCGACATGCAGCAAACCTTTGCCCCGAGGCAGATTCAGAAGTGTCGTCTTGACGACACTTCTCGTGTCGCGCCGTGCGAAATGTGTTTCATATAATTGTATGTATTTTAGATGTGAAGCGACACTTCTAGGTCGCGTCGGCGGTCGTCTGTCGCGCCTACCGAAATGGTACCTTAAGGAAAACTTAACAGTACAAAACAACAATAAACCTGAATATAAATGATACTATATGATATTCCAATTGTTTGGAAATGTATTTTTTCTTGTATTTTTATCAGGACAACTATTATAATATATCGTTGTCATTTTTGAATACTTACAACTTGGTTGAGGTTGATTAATAAATAATTTGATCTTAAAATAATCAACTGTTACCACTAGTTTAGTAAGTATTAAAAAAATACGTAAATAATATTTCATTTTTGATGGAAATAATTAAATATATTTCTAAAACATTGAAATATCTCAATAGTGCACCTTTATTGAAATGTTTTGTAGCCTTGTTCCAGTAAGTTTCTATAGTTTGTTCTCTAATTCTTAACATATATTATTGACATTTTAGGCAATGAGAGAAGAGTTTTGGGCACGTCGTCACTACCCGGAGGCTAATGAGAATATGTACTGGGATGACCATAGGCGATACGAAGAAGAATACATGGCAATGGTTGGACATGGTAATATGGGATACCAAAGAGGAAGGCCGTTCCCAGGAGGTCCACCACCAGTAAGTAATAAATTTGATGAAATTCAAATACTAAAAGAAAATATTAGGTTCATTCCAAGAAATATTAACAGTGCTGGTAAATTTAAACCAACAAGTTTATGTAAGGTGAAGTCACTTCTTATCCCAAAGGGATTTTCAACATGTATATGAAAATTTCCTATATTTTAATAGTTCTTTAGTCACAATTATATATTATGGCTAATTCTGAAAAAATGTTGAAAATGGCTTTTAGTTCAGTAACTGAAGGAACCAACCTGTCATTAAGTCGGTCCAGATTTCCGTTGTGGCTCAACTCTTAGGTCTCAGCGGTCGCTTCCAAGGTCGAAAACTTTTACCAACTCTGCTGCGTCGGAAAGGGCCCAAAATGGACCATAAAACTGGTTTCCCGCCAATATCTTCCACAATATGCAAATTAGAGAATTTTTGTTTAGATAAAAAAGAAAGATCTTCTCATTATCTACAAAAATGGTCCCTATCATTTTTGTCGGGAATTTGACAGGTTTCGAAATAACCGCAATCAAAAGTCCCTTATTCAGCCCCTGCTTTATCTCTATAGCAGTGCTGATTAGCTTGTAAACGGGTGGACAAATTGTTTCAGAACTCGGTCAAAAATTGATATTTTTCGATGATTCAAAGTTCATTACAATGGGAAAACCCATAGGTATCGATCCATATCCCTTGAAGCCCGTTATTTCCTGTCAAGAACATTGAAAAAGGGGTTAAAGTTGCGTTTTCCCACTATTTTGGATCACTTTATAGTAATTCATTCATATTTTTTTCTTTTATTTTTTATCCCATTTTTGTTTTAAATGGGATCTTGAGATGTCTGGAATGATCTCAGAATTTTCTTTCCAGTATCTTCCTGGCGTTTTAAAACAAAATTGATTTGTTTATTTGCATTTTTCATACGTTTTCGGAGTTCTAGAAATCTCTGAAACAAGCAGTAATTTAAAATTCATATTTCATTATATTGTTATTCAATGCACACCATTTTAAAACTTAGAGTGTCTACTTTACGAATGTATTTTTTTAAAATGGTGTGCATTGAATAACAATATAATGAAATATGAGTTTTTAATTACTGCTTGTTTCAGAGATTTCTAGAACTCCTAAAACGTATGAAAAATGCAAAAAACAAATCAATTTTGTTTTAAAACGCCAGGAAGATACTGGAAAAAAATTTCTGAGATCATTCGAGACATCTCAAGATCCCATTTAAAACAAAAATGGAATAAAAAATATTAGAAGAAAAAAAATAATGAATGAATTACTATAAAGTGGTCCAAAATAGTGGGGAAAACGCAACTTTGGCCCCTTTTTCAATGTTCTTGACAGGAAATAACGGGCTTCAAGGCACATGGATCGATACCTATGGGTTTTCCCATTGTAATGAACTTTGAATCATCGAAAAATATCAATTTTTGACTGAGTTCTGAAACAATTTGTCCACCCGTTTACAAGTTAGAGATAAAGCAGGGGCTGAACGAGGGGATTTTTGATTGCGGTTATCTCGAAACCTGTCGAATTCCCGACAAAAATGATAGGGGTCATTTTTGTAGATAATGAGAAGATCTTTCTTTTTTATCTAAACAAAAATTCTCTAATTTGCATATTGTGGAAGATATTCGCGGGAAACCAATTTTAGGATCCATTTTGGGCCCTTTCCGACGCAGCAGAGTTGGTAAAAGTTTTCGCCCTTGAAAGCAACCGTCAAGACCACAGTGTATCCACTCTTACCGTCAAGGTCAATGCGTGTTAAGTTTCATACCACCGCCGTCGTGAGGTCGCCACCGTCACCGTTTATAGGACACGCTTGTGCAGCGTTGCCAATAGCAATAATTTTACCCGATTTTTGGGTATTCCTAATTAACTTATGAACTTTTATGAATCGATTTAGAATTTATTAATGCAAGATTATAGCATTTTTGCCGTTTTTCATTTAGTAGTATCTACTATTGCTGAAAAGTCATGTTTTAAAATATTTTCATCGTCACTATTGCATTTATTGGTGACTTCAGGCGTTTGGAGTAAGTGATGAGAATTATCACCATTTGACCGTGACAACACTGCCTACTTTGTGTACTTGATACCTACATAACCACAAATATTTCTTATTTCTTTATTATTTTTATGAATTTTGTGAGTTATTTGTTTGTTTTTGAACTGATTGTTAAATAATAAAATGGAAATAAAACAGAAAGTCAATAGTGAAATGGAAATAAAGCACAAAATTAATACCACAGCATAAAGTTTATTTAATAGGCAGTGTCGCGATTAGTTTCGGCTTACATTGGTCAGTGACCACATACCACATGGAGGAAGGATTAATGTGACCACATTACATTTGAGATAATGGATAAACTTTCAGTCATGATTGTAAAGTGTAAGTGTTCCAGGTTGTTACATTATTTTAATGGTAAAATATGTCTTCTTGCTAACACAAGATACCTATAATAAAACACTTGAATCCTTTTTATTTTATCTTAATATTTTGCATGTACCTATTATTTACCTTATTACCTTATTTTTAGCTATTTTTAGTTTTAGTTAAAATAATACCTGAAATTTACATTTTATAAATAAATCGTTATAAATATAATAAATGGTTTCATTTCATAAAAAAATGTAGCACCAAAATATGATTAAACCATTATAGTTACGATTTGTTTGCTTATTGTAATCAAATCTCAACTTTAATGGAACCACGTTCAAAGCGTGCTTCCAAAAAATTATTCAGACATTCAAAAATTGCCGCCATCGTTTAGTTTAAACCCCCACCACTGTGAGGGCGCTGAAATCAGCTACGAAAATTATACATTGAGTGTACTGTCTATAAACAATATATAAAAGGTCTGTGGTCAAGACCTAAGAATTGAGCCACAAAGGAAATCTGAATCGACTTAATGACAGCTTTGCATATTTTCAGGACTATTTAAAAAACTTGTCAAATTATTTTTTCCAATTGGAACCATTTATATCATTCTTTTTTTTTTGTTTTATTGAAGTTCTTCCAAGGAGGCATGCAGCGTAGAACCGACTCTAGCGACGATAAGCACGTGATGGCCCGCCATGCTGAAATATATCCTAAAGAAGAGGAATTGCAAGCTATCCAGAGAATCGTGTCTCACACCGAAAGAGCACTGAAGGTCGTTTCTGATCAAATATCTGAGAGCAAAACCGGAAAAACGGATGCTGCAGTTAAAATCGAAGAAAAGCAAGAAAATCTTCAGAAAGAAGATGGACGAGATAATCAATTGTAAGGCTACATTTTATTTTTTTTTATCTCATTTTTAGTATTAGTACCGCAAAGTCAGTAATCTTAATACAGTTTCTGAAATAAAGTTTGGAGGGTGTTGAAATAAAATTATCAGTATTTATCACTGTTTTAGGATATTTGGTTAAAAAATGTTTTTATTTAAAAATAATTAATTTTACTTTGTGCAGAAGTGTGTTTTTAAGCTAGGAGTACATTGGAATTAATTATTTTTTGGAACATGTTCTTTGATGATAAATTATTGTCTCTACTGTGAATATTTTTAATGAATGACCAGTGTTATTGTTCCCATACATAAAGGCGGCAGTAACTACGATCCTTCGAACTTCAGGCCTATATCTCTTATTCCTACAGTGACCAAAATTATTGAAAAAGTTGTAAAAAAACGTTTGATTCATTATCTAGAAACTCACAAATTGCTGGAAACACAACAGTTTGGTTTTCAAAGGAACAAAAGTACTTCTGATGCGATATTTTCTTGCTTATTCTAGAATTAATGTTGATGATTCTGTAGCGGCGATATTCTGTGATTTAACTAAGGCGTTCGATTGCGTCAATCATACAGTACTGTTGGATAAACTTCGAGTTTACGGGATCAAAAACGGAGCGCTGAGTTGGGTAAAATCTTATCTTTCAGAATGTAAGCAAATGGTAAGAGCGTCTCAGGATTCTCAAGTTTTAGATAGGGGTGTCCCTCAGGGTTCTGTGTTAGGTCCCATTTTATTTCTCCTTTATGTGAATGACTTGAAATTGTAGGTACTTTCACTCTATTTGCAGATGATACTACGATTTTATGGCACAGCAATGACACTTCAGTCCTATACAACACCATATCCTGTGACATTAAGAAAATCAAAGCATGGTGCGATGCCAACTATTTGCGTCTTAATATGGGAAAAACTAAAATGCTAACCCTTAAATGTTCCCTATCAAATATTCAGTTGGGAAGTCATATTATTGAATGTACTGACACAATAAAATTTCTGGGAATTAATTTAGATAATAATTTGAAATTTAGAAACCATATAGAATTGCTAAACAGAAAACTTTCTTCTGGATGTTTTGCAGTCAGAACTGTGGCAAAAGAACTAGGTTTTAAGGCAGCAAAAAGTGTGTATTACGCCCTAGTTGAGTCCCATTTGAGATATGGAATTGCATTTTGGGGAGGTTGCAGCCGCGAATTATTCAATACTGTTTTTTGTCTGCAAAAGAGAGCAATACGATTTTTATGTGGAATGAACAAGCTTGAGTCATGTCAGCCACATTTTATTAGACATGAAATTTTAACATCATTCTTGAAACCACTTGTATTATACATAAAAATAAATCAAACTATGCCAATACTAACGCGACAAGTTGACAACCTGCGGTTGCCCATACCCAAATCTGAACTGGTAAGGGACTCTTTCATTTATAATGGGATTAAAATGTACAATAAGTTGCCAAATGATATTAAATCGACGGAAACGGTCACAACATTTAAAATACTGCTTAGAGATATGTTGATGACAAAAGCATATTATGCTTTGACGGAATTTTACAATGACTCTTAAATCGTTGTGACTGTTTGAACGTACATGTTTTTGTATTTATATAATTTTATCGATGTTGTGTTACGTATTTGTATTTGTAATTAACCTCTAATTTTATATTTAACGTTTTTATACAATTTTTAAATTTGTATGCATGTAATTGTTAGTACTACATAATAATTATATTTATAAGTGTTTGTCTATAAGTTCTTGTAGCTTTGACAATAAACATATATTGATTGATTGAATTTATAATGCAAAGATATTTGTAAAGTCGTCCAATTTTGTTTTCTCTAATCATTTAGCTGATCCAAAATAAGATGTAATGGTTCTCAACTCTTCAAGTCAAGTCACTTAAAATAGCCTAATATTGTGTATAAGTGACAGAGGTAAAAAATAATCAGGATACCCTATATATTCATATGAAAATATGTTATTTTCTAAGCACATATTATGGCTCAATTATACCCAATAACAAAATGAAAAATAAATAAAATCATATTCTTTGCCTACCACATTTGGTAACAGTTTTCACTAAAAACAAAAAAAAAATGTTTCAACTTTGAAATTCTGTATCTTTTTCTTTTTATTAAGGAATATTTGGTCCAATCCTAATATGTTTATCCAAAAAATTTATGAATATTAATTTCCCTTTAGTTATGGTCCACCCTTTGTATATCTATTGTACTTAAGTTGGAACCATATGGAAAACATTTTTATTATTGATTTTAGGAAAAAAAGTTATTCTTGATAAAAAGTCCTGCATGACCCAAAACCTAAAATACAGTCATCACATATCAAATTTTGTAAGCCGTATACGAGGTTTGTCAAAAAATATGAATTTTGCTCAAGAGTAAAGTACGTTTATTTTTGACAAAATCGAAAATTTTCATTAAGAAAAGTTGGTTAGAATTGAATATTACATTCAAATATGCAATTACACTGATCTATCTGAAAAAACAGAACAGTAAATATCTGAAAACGTTATAAATTACGTTAGCTACTATAAACATGATACGCTTTCCTTTTGTTGATGTTTGTGAAGAATTTAGCAAATTTCTTAATGAAAATTTTGGATTTTGTAAAAAAATAAACGTACTTTACTCTTGAGCAAAATTCATATTTTTTGACAAACCTCGTATACGACTTGAAAAATTTGATATCTGATGACTGTATTTTAAGTTTTGGGTCATGCAGGACTTTTTATCAAGAATAACTTTTTTCCTAAAATCAATAATAAAAATGTTTTCCATATGGTTCCAACTTAAGTATAAAATTGTTTGTTCTGACTGACTGACTGACCTATCAGCGTACAGCCAAAACTACTGAGCCTAGAAAGCTGAAATTTGGAACATAGGTTTATTTTATAACGTAAGCATTCGCTAAGAAAGGATTTTTGAAAATTTTAACTTTAAAGGGGGGAAATGGGGGGAGGGAGCTTTTTATGAAACTTTTTGTTCTTTAAAGTTAGAAACATGAAAATTTATATTACAGCTACTGAGCATAAATAAATAATGACGTGTTTCAGGGTTTTTGGATTTTTTACATTTTAAGGGGGGAAAACGGGGGGTGAAAGTTTGTAAGGGACTATCGATTTTTTTTTATTCTCTATTAAGTTAGAAACATGAAAATTGGAATTAATAAAAATTATTAAAAATTAATAGAAATCAATAAAAAAATTTAAAAATTATTAAAAATTAACAAAAATTAATAAAATTTATTAAAAATTAACAAAAATTATTAAAAATTAATAAAATTTATTAAAAATTAATAAAATTTATTAAAAATTAATAAAAATTAATAAAAATTTATAAAAATTAATTAATAAAAATGAATGAAAATGAATAAAAATTAAAAAAAAAAAAAAATGGATACAAATGAATAAAAATTAAAAAAAAAAAAAAAAAATGAATACACATGAATAAAAATTAAAAAAATAAATAAATATAAAAAAATTAAAAAAAAAAAATAAATATAAAAAAATTAAAAAAAATTAATGAAAATCAATAAAACTAATCAAAATTAATAAAAAAAAGGAAGTAATGTATTTTTTATATTAATAACATGACAATATGCGAGCAAAGCCACGGGCATAGCTAGTAGAAAAATAAAACCACCTTACAGTTAGCCATATTATGGGTTTGTTTTGGTTCAAACAGAACCGTCGATTCCAGTTCTCAAATACAGTGGGACATTTAATTTTTCAAGCACACGTCGCGAGGTTATTACAACCTCTTAGCTGATCAAGTGTAATTCAGTGATTCTGAACTAGTTTCCGAAAGAACCAAAACAAACCTTGTATCTCCCACCTTATTTATAGAAATTGAATCTTTATTTAATATGGGAAGTCCTAATACATAGTACGGTACGGTAGCGTGTAGCGGTCTAACGCGCTTATATTCATTTATAAGCAAGTTTATGTGTCAGAGACTGCTGGGCTTCGAATCCCAGACCAGATCATGTGGATTTTTAATTAAATTGCATGGTTCGGTATAGGATTTGATGTGTGTCGTATTAATAGAAATTCAATTTCTGTTGATATGATTGCAGATTAAAAAAATTCGTCATACATTACCGTCTCGATGATGGTGGGTGAGGTTTTCCAGGTTTTCCTCACCTGTAAGCCAAACGGCACCATCGATCATCTTTAAGTCGCCCCGGAGCGCCACGGCAAATAATAATATCATAAAAACTCAAATTTTTTGAAATTTTTGGAGATTTTTTGCTGTTTACGTATGTATGGGCTAAATATGCTCGAGATTCGTATTCAGCGGATCGAAATATATGAGAATCATGAAAGATTTCGAAAAAAAAATTTTTCTTCATAAAAATCGCAATTTTCAGCAATTTTTGAGGGTTTTTTGGAATTTACTTATGTATTAAAGGGCTTATGGTCTAAGTAAACTTTAGATTCATATTCAGCGGATCGAAATACATAAAAATCATGCTTGGTTAAGTCCTTAAAATTTTTTCTATCACCAAAATTGTCGATTTTCGTCATTTTTTTCGGTTTTTTTAAGTTTTCTCGAAATTTTGGAGGTGTATTGGCCAAACTGACCTCAGATTCGGATTCAGCGGGTCAAAATACATAGAGATAGATGGACCCGGTCAAAAGAACAGAGCACTTTTTTTTTGTGTGCCGGTGTTATTTATGTTCTAAAATTACTAAAATGCAAATTTCGTCAAAACCATGAGAGTAATCTAGTCTTATCAAGAGTACCTTTTTTAAAGTAAACGAGTTGCGCAATATAAATTTCATACTCAAACTCCTTTTCTTCCATTGGCGTAGAATTTTTAAAGGTGCAATTATTTAAAAAATCAAGTTCTACGCCTATGTATTATTATCGGACAAAATTTTAATACCATTTTTTTGCCACATAAAACTCTACCAATATACCAAATTTTAGCAAAATCGCATATGCCGTTTTAAATTTATATGGGAAAAACGATTTAAAAATTGTAACTTCAAGGCCCTCTGGAGCCCAAACGAAGCAACTTTGTACTAAGGTAATTTTACTTAAATCGACTTATTTTGGTCTAAGGAATATGTTTTTGCAAAGACTTTTTATAGATTTGCCGATTAATAGTTTTGTTATGTGATTTTTTTTTACTTTTTTAGATACTTTTAATAACTTTTTTATTTATTAAAGTTAACAGAAAAATTTATTTTTATTCATAAAAAAATTATTGTCAGATACTGCCTGAGAAGTAAAATCTTCTTCAACCTTTTTTTTGCCAAATGCACCGTGATCTTTTGATTTCTCTGATTTTGGTTATGTTTTCTGTGATAACCAAATAAAGCCACTGTATTAACAAAACCGCCATTACCTGAAAAAATTGTGCAACGAAAGCTTGTTTTTGATTAGCTTTCTCATGGAATGTTTCATCCTTTTCTCCAAAGGTTAATTTATTTATTAATCATATTATACTATTTTTTTTTATTATTTAAAGGTTTTCATTTCAACAAGGTGATCAAAATCGCATTTTGAAGGGAGTAATGCGAGTAGGCCACCTCGCCAAAGGTCTACTTCTTCGCGGAGACACCAACGTCGAGCTTGTTGTACTTTGCGCCGACAAACCCACGCTCACTCTCTTGAAGAAGGTTGTGGAACTTCTACCGCCCGCTTTGAAGCAAGTAGCTACCGATAATTCCTACACCGTAGCTATTAACGCATCCGAAGCCGGACTTATCATTGCAGGAGACAACTTGACGGTCCTGGTGCAGTTTACGAGTCCCGTGATTAGGGAACAGCAAGGTAAAGAGGTTGAAAGAATTGTAGAGTGAGTGAGGTTAAATGTGTACAGTACTGTACAGGGTTTAAGCTGGTTTCTGTTTTAATTTTGTTTTGTTAAAATAGCATTTTGTGGATAATTATAGAGAAGAAAAATTGGTATATGATTAAGAGAGTTTGCATAAAATTTGATTTCTTAATATAGTTTTCTTTTTTGCATTGTTTTAAATTATATATTTTTCGGTTACTATCATCTGAAATTGAGCAGCATTAATCGAATAATAAGTAAGATGGGGTTGTTAAAAGTTTTGAATGGAAAAAAAGTAATATTTTACAAAAAAAATAAGTGATAAAGATGGAATAGAGTAATTGATTTATTTTTTTTTACATTCTTTAATTATTATTTATTAATAAAGGAAAAAGAGTATCTAATCATAATTTCTAAGGATAAGCAAAGTCAAATTGAAGACTATATTCAAAAAAGTTGATATTGCATTGTAATTATTGTAAAAACAGATTAGTGAAAATTTATTTTTTTTGTATTCCAAAATTATTTGTACAATGAAAACAGTGCAATATATATTTTTTTAATTTTATTGACATCACCATCTAGGCCTTTTTACTTAGATGGGGTCTGCCACATTTTTATTCTTCTCATTTTCCTGCCATTTCAATCTCCCTTTGAAACTAGTTTAAATTTTCCTTGGCCTGTAACTCCTAATATGTTCATAGTCTGTTGATCCACTGTATTTTACATTTTATATAAAAGAAATTGCTATTTTTTTACAGCCCTTGTTAAATCATTTAATATATAGTATTTTTAATACAAATCCCGATGCACGTCAGAGATCATTTATGACGTCACTGCCTTGCAGAATAGTTGAGGAATTTAGAAAGTTTTGAAATTGTAAGGTTACGTTTTCTTTTTGTTATGTTACCACGTTGGGCGCCATTTTGTAACGTGATCTTGTTATTTTATCTATTTTTATAGTGTTTATAGTTTCAAATTTTTTTTGCAAATTTAAGTCGGTACGAAGCCTATTTTTAATTATTTTGGATTAATGTTATTACTGTTATTCTAACAATGATTTGGACAGCAAAAAGTTCGGATTTAAACCCAATTGAATATTTAAAGATATAACTTTACAACTTCTTACTGCATGAAATGTTATTAAAATTTATAAATGTGTGAAACCAAATTGATCAAATGTAATGATATTTTATTTAGATATACCTCCTATGTATCAATTTATAACTACCCTGTATAAATTAATAAATGCAACATATATGTACGATTTAGGCCTAATAGGCCTAATTTACCTTATTCATTATTTTTATATAATGACTCCAATACATTTATATTTATTATTGAAACCGTATTTATGGACAAATGAACTACTAAATTTTATGCAAAGTTTTTTAGTTTTTAAAAAGAAATCTTATTTTGTTGAATAATGACATAAAGTAACTGGAGAATCTTTGAATTAAAATATGATGATTTAAAATGTTCATAATGAATGATATAAAATAAAATTCACCTGCAATATTTGGTTCAACATACCCACAATAATATTAGTGTTACTAGGAGTAGTAGACGAAGTTTATTTGGAGTCAAGGCGCTAGGAGGATGTGAGAACTGGATGAAACACGTAAAGAGCTTTTTACTCTTAGTAACTACCATTTTTTTCAAGCGTTCATAATTTAAAAAAATCATCATGGACTAAAAATTTAGAATTTACAAAAGGAAAAAACTTCTAAAAATATTTATGTTTCAAGTAAGGATTTGGGATTTTACAAATATAAATTATTATTATTATTACAAAATGAATAATTTAGACTTTCTGAACGCGGCTTTAGTTATTATTTTACTAGTAACAAAATATTAATCTTTAACTGAAGGACCAACCAGTCATTAAGTCGGTCCAGATTTCCGTTGTGGCTCAATTCTTAGGTCTCGGCGGTCACTTCCAAGGTCGAAAACTTTTACCAACTCTGCTGCGTCGGAAAGGGCTGAAAATGGACCCTAAAACTGGTTTCCCGCCAATATCTTCCACAATATGCAAATTAGAAAATTTTTGTTTAGTTAAAAAAGAAAGATCTTATCATTATCTACAAAAATGGTCCCTATCATTTTTGTCGGGAATTCGTTAGGTTTCGAGATAACCGCAATCAAAAGTCCCCTCGTTCAGCCCCTGCTTTATCTCTATAGCAATGCTGATTAGTGTTACGGTTTAAAATCCATATGAATGTACTGCGATGCTTTTACCACAAAAATAATATTTATAGTATTGACATTTAACTTTTAATTTATTATTTAAGTATAATAGGAATAAAATCTATTAAAAGATCGCTCCGTATATTCCGTTTTGGGTAGAAGTTTAATAGGAGATCCATTTCTCATGTTCTGTGAGTTAACTAGAATGAAAAAATACCTTTTATAAGTCCATTGTCAAATTGGAAATTGTAGAAGTTTAACCTTTTATCAAGTATTTCTTCCTTGTTTTGAAGATTCGTTCTGGTGTAGATATATTTTCCATTGTTTTTCTTAATTAGTTTGTAGTTGAGTTCTAGGAGCCTAAAAGGGGCAAAGAAACGTTTTGAATTCTATAAATGGTTTCAGGGTTCATTTTATTTGTTTATTTACATTAATTATGACATTATGTCATTCAAATTTATTCAGGTAATTGTCTAATTCATTACAAATAATTAAAACCCCAAATAATCTGGTTAATTTTGAAATTAAATAGGTGATTGTGAGAAATTGGCTAATAATATTTTAAATTACCTTTCATATTTTATCATCATTTCCTGTGGAAGTCATTAATTTTGTCGGTGCATATCCTGCTTCCATTTTTCATTCTCCTAGTATCCCTTCATGGAACATGTGATTTTGAAGATCTTTTTATAAGGATATAAGGTACTAGAAACGAAAAGACATTGAAAATTTATTTAGTATTGCTATTTGTTGGCATACTTAATCTCACAAGAGGATTTTATTTTCAATTAAGCAAAACTTACTTCAAAAAAAGGCCACATTACAACCCAGGTACAGTAATTTCTCAATTATCACTTATTTGTCCTTCCTTAATATAAGATTATATATATAAAGTAGTATTTTGTATTTTAGGCCTTTTTTCTTTTCTGGCTATCGTAGTCATAGATAGTTTCATTTCATTTTTCTTGTTCGATTAATTTACATTGGAACAGTTACGTGTAATTCCGGACATCACATTAATTTGAGGTAGTCTCAAGGACAGCTATATTTGAGGACCTTACTGCTGGATAGTAGTAAACTATTGAGACACCATTTTCATCCCTTACTCACTGGAGTTACCTACAAACGAGAAAAAGGACGATATTTTAATTGGAGGTTAAATAAGTGGACCTATTCATTTCATTTCATTTGAATCCAATCTTGTCAAGTAACCCTTCCAAAGAGGTCTTCGAATTCAACCCTTGCCTAGGTAGGATAGTGTCAATCTCCAAGGTAGGAATTTTACTGATTATATCTCCACCCTCAGTGTTTGGAAATATTCTGAAAATTGTATATATTAATAACCAGTTTTAACCTTTTAGTTTGTATATATTACAATCATTTATTTTGTAAGCCACCCAAGATAGATATCTATTTTAAACGGTACGTAAGCTGTATATTAAATTCAAAAAACTTACCTATACAACCGAAATTATAGCTAGGTATTGAATAAAACCTCAAGATTCTCCTTTAAATATTTGATAAACTCGTTTTAATTATATACCATAACCTTTAAAATTATTCAATATTCTTCTTTTTCATTTGCGGTGTACATAAGATAATTTACCCAGGTAATAATCGATTGTATTTCGGTACAATCGCCAGACAGTCTTGACCAAGTCAATCATTCAGCCAAGTTCGAGGACAAAAAGAAAAAATCACCTACGACCCTCTCTCTGACTGAGCAGAGATAATTAATTTCCCCATCTCTTGTAAGACAAATTGTTTCAGAACTCGGTCAAAAATTGATATTTTTCGATGATTCAAAGTTCATTACAATGGGAAAACCCATAGGTATGGATCCATGTGCCTTGAAGCCCGTTATTTCCTGTCAAGAACATTGAAAAAGGGGCCAAAGTTGCGTTTTCCCACTATTTTGGACCATTTTATAGTAATTCATTCATATTTTTTTTCTTTTAATAGTTTTTTATCCCATTTTTGTTTTAAATGAGATCTTGAGATGTCTCGAATGATCTCAGAAATTCTTTTCCAGTATCTTCCTGGCGTTTTAAAACAAAATTGATTTGTTTATTTTAATTTTTTATACGTTTTCGGAGTTCTAGAAATCTCTGAAACAAGCAGTAATTAGAAACTCATATTTCATTATATTGTTATTCAATGCACGCCATTTTAAAGCTTAGAGTGTCTACTTTTCGAATGTATTTTTTTTAGTAAAGTTGCTCCATTTTCCAGAAATCGGGATATTAGCGGGAAACCATTTTTTCTGACTTTAAGGGCCATTTTGAGTCCTTTCCGACCCAGCAGTGTTGGTAAAAGTTTTCGCCCCCTTTAAAGCAACCGTCAAGACATAAGAATTGAGCCACAAAGGAAATATGGACCAACTTAATGACACCTTTGCATATTTTCAGGTCTTCAGTTACTGGACTATGAAAACAAAAAACAATTAAAAAATTTAATTATGAATATTTTATTCATTTTAGTTTTATCATCATAATCTCTTGAGTCAAACGTTCTACAGTTACTCTATTATGTCACTTTATTTGTTACTCGTCCTGTATATTTTATTAATGTGTTATTTTTTTATAAATTTACTATTTTTTGTTAGCATCTTTTGTTCTGTTGGTAATTATTGATTAGCGAATGGATCTACTAGATTCTGCAGCAAAAGGAATATCTTTTAAATGGTAAGCTTCTAAAGAAAAATGAAAAGGAGGCTGTTTATCTAGGAATTCCACGAAGATGGGTAACAGGTTTAGAATACTTTTATACACATTGCTATGTAAAGGTAGCGAAGAAAATATATTTTATGAGAAATTGTAAAGCAAGTCAAATCACAAGTTTTTTTTACTCAATAAAGGACCACGCACTTTTCTTATGCAAACACTCTCAACACTCAAGTGAACCTTAACAGAAATTTCATACCACTCCATAGACAACTCAATTAACCCTCTATGATGATGTAGGTCCGAGTCACCCAATACAAGCCTTCGAGAGCCATCCCCTCCTAAACTCGATTTCACCCATCAGAGCCTACCTTTGGGACCATGGTACTCCTTTGTTTAAAACTTTTTTGTTCTCTATTTTGTCTCTTTTAACCATGAGTACGCTTGTTGAGTGATTTAGTAATTTTTAGGACTAAACATCAGATTCACCTTTAGGGACCGCGGGTTCAGTTGTGCCATCTTGGGTTCTCTGAAAGAATGTTCTGCAGAGCCCGGGCTGGCACATCAGAATCACGCGAGTGACATTTTTGTTTTGTCTTGACATCAAAATAATAATATCATTTATATTAAACATTTATTTAAATTTAACAATAAATTAAATCTTTAAATTCAATAACAAATTTTGATCTCCGTTAACCTCCAATCACTCGAATCACACTCGGAGAAACATGTTCCACACTGAGGTGAACGCACCTCCTTCTGTTGACATTTGACAAGTCAAAGTCTCCAAGTGTCGCTTGTCACCACTGTCATGTGGAAACGGTTAAACAACTTGAACCAAAATGAAGAGAGAAATTTAAATTTGAAAATATTAATATTAATAAAATTATGATTTAGAAAGTTGTAAATATCCCGAAATATATAATTTTGGGAGTGAGGATGACCAGGAACTTGTTGGATACGTTGTGGACAGTAGGTAGACTTTTTCATAATTATAATGTATATAAAATATATAAAAAAAACCTTCAGTTTTTTTACTTTGGCCTTCTGCGTTTTACTTTCTTCATATCAAATATTGTATTCTAGATTCAAATTTCAATATATCTTCCACAGTCACCCTCTAATTGTAAATTTCTTTAAATTTTAACTAATTTGTTAACCTTTTTTCAATTTTGTGAATAGTGAGGGTGGCATGATTCCTTAATTCCACACAAGCTAACTTGCTTCTGGAGATCAGATTTGATTTGTAAGGGCTTATCCCACACTCACTATTCCCAATACCAGTTTTTTGTCACTTTGTTTGTTTCTTGTAATTTTTAATTAGTTCAAACAATTGTATATATACTATTTTAACTTTTGACTTAAAAGTCTAATTCAGATTTTATAATATATTTTTTAAAATCTTTTTAAATTGTAAGTTTACATCCACAATTTTTGTAGATGAGCACTGATGATGGCAAATAAGCCGAAAGCGCTTTGCATTGATTAATAAAAAAGTTTTGCACGAAATACAAGTTTTTCCTTTTGAATCTAAACTACGTGCACACAGCTGTCAACCTTTTTTGGTTATTTTAATCTTTTGTATTTGACTTGCTAATTCGGAATGTTAATTTTACCAATTTTATATTCATGCTAATATGACGTGACTATTATAACAATTACAAGTTCTAATTATTTAAAGTAAAGACACTTGGTTTTGAAATAGTTATTAAACCAAATAAACTTTAATATTATTTAGTAACTAGAGCGAAGAGAAAATTATTTATATTATACAGCTTAAACCTTGAAAATTGCTAATAAATATTGGACTTTTTTACAGTTTTTATCGACAGTCTGTATCAGTCGCTGGAAAATGGTGAGAATTAAATAAGAAAACAGCGCGACTGATACGAGATAAGAAGAATCTACTTAGTATAATATACAAATTGTCATCTATCTTAAGCAGATCTGTAAATGGTAAACAGCAGTGGGCTCAGGTGACCACCATCTGGAACTTCTTAGTTTTAATAAATTTAATCAACAATATTTCAGTCCAATACTTATAAAAACTGTACTGTGCTTTATGCTTGTTTTAGTGGTGATTTTAGGTGGTGTGGGACTAAGGATTTTTGACCAACCAGCTCATCGCCGCCACAAGATCTGGGCTCTAAATTTGTGGAGCCCGTCGAGTGGCAAAGGTGAGCTCGCGATGGTCAAACACCCTTTTCTTTTGATGTCTAGAAGCTGCGAGCGGCGGGTTCGACCGGGATGTTCTCTCACGCGGCAAGTGTCTCCAGGCGCTGGCAGCCCTCAGACATACCAAATGGTTCCAGGTTTGTGTCTTCTCTCACACCGTGTAACGCACTAAATAAAAGCTTATTTAATTAGACGATATTGAAAATTAAAAAAAAAAAAAAAATGTGTATTATGACACGAAAACGGATACCTACTATAATTTTAATTTAATCTTTAAATGACGATGTGAGTTTTTACATAAAATATCTGAAACTAGGGAATCGAGGTGTTTCTTTTAATTCATTATGATTAAAAATAGATTGGTTTACTTCTATTCCCTTTTTTACTCATTTCAAACATTTTGTTTATAATTAATTTTTTTTTTAAATAGTTGCTAATAAAAGTAAATGAAAACGTCACATCTCATGTAGTAATTAAACGTAAATTTAAATGACAAGGGTTCTACTTTCTTCAATATAAATAAATTTTGCTAGATATTTTTTTTATTGTTGGAGTTTCTTAAATATAATTATTAAATTTGTTTATGCATCAACCTTTTCTATTGCTAAAACGTAGTTTGGTAGAACCCTTAAAAATTATTTAAATACATTAAAAAAATTTTTAACGAGTTTTGGTTGCAGGCCAGGGCATTGGGTCTTCATTCCTGTGTGATCATCATTCGAATCCTAAGAGACTTGTGCCAAAGAGTTCCTACGTGGTCACCTCTCAGTTCATGGGTATGTACAAAATTATACCTAATAAGATTTAATTGTTATGTTACAATAAGAAATAAGTTATAATAAAATACAATAATGGAAACCAATTATATAATAATAGTCCAAATGAATAACGGGTTTTCCGGAATTTTCCATTGTAAAAATGCGAATTATCTGGGCAAGTATCATTCCGATAGTGAAAATAAATGCACCATTCGAAAGAGGAGACAAAAATAGTTCGGAAATTCATTGCACAGGTAGTTTTAATGGCGAATTTCTCGCCGCCAGAAGTGCTTTTACCAAAAAGTTTTTTTTTTTTTTTTTCGTTTTTTTGATCAGAACCATGGACATGAAATTTGCGATGAATTTGTGGCGAAATTATAAATGTTAGACATATGTGCCCGTGAGAGAAGTTGCGTATTTTTTTGTTGGCTCTCAAATAAAATAAGTCCCGCGGTGAAATCTGCCATAATTTTTCGGGAATTCGCTGGAAACCGGAAGGCGTAGTTTTTTTTTTAATTTTTTTCCCATATGATTTTTTCCGGGTTTTCCGAAAACATCTAACAAAAAAATATATTTGAAAAAACTAACTTCGCCATTGAAAAGAGCACAAAAAAAAATACACAAATAGGTATACTTTAAATATGTTAGGAAATTAATCCTAAGCCTGAGTGTAAGTTCCAACTTGGTGATAAGCTTACTTTTTGTTCTCTACCCAGCAAACATTTTGGTGTAATTTGACGTCGATACTACCTAAATTATATATAATAAATTTGGTCGCAAAATTAGATTTAACCATAATTAAGTAAAATTTACGTTGGCTCGACGTGGATTCGACATAAGTGGAAATTTGGTTTTATTTACCAAAATAGGTAGAATTACATCTAAATCCACATTGTAGTAGCCCAGTACGTTTGGTTAGTAATACCTCTCTAGGGAAATTTGACGTCAGCATAACGTTAATTCGACGTTGATTTAACTAAGTTTAGGTAGAAACTACCAAAATATTTGCAGATGACGTATGCCTCCAAATGTACGAAAAGAAATTTTATACTTATTTGGAATTTTTATCTATATATAAGTAGAAATATTGTAAGAAGTCACCAACACAACTAAAACATATACCTAATTCACATGAAAGATTGAAAATAAATAAATGTCTGTGACAAAAATATATATAATTGCGGTGAATATACAGTTCACGCTTGTTGAAATTAATGCGAAGAAAATTTTGTCGTGCATGTTAACAGTTCTACTTAGAAAAATAACAATGCCCTTCCAAAATACTCTCTAATTAAAAAAATAAAAGAAAAAAATATGATCGTGTAAAAAAATAATAATAATAGTATGAGCTAAAACTATGTTACGTTTGTTGTGTATCACTTTAGAAAATCAATAATGTTTCGTTTTTCGGTATTTTCATTCGTATGTTTTAGTTATGGTCATTTTAAAAATTTAAAATTTGGAATCGTACTTTAATTACGTTAAGAAAATATGGCGTATTGTGCGCATTCGACCTAAAAGTTATTATGACTAAGGAAATCTACGTATTTTACAAATACCTTTTTATTAAGTTGAATTAACTTCAATTTCACGACATATTAGTTAACTTTACCTATTTAAAGAAATAATAACTTATAGGTTTTATAAAAAAATTACCTATAGGTAAATATAACATATTTAGGTCACGTTGTTCTGCACTTGATATTTTAGACGTTTCACTTTACGATAAAAATCGGAAGTATAACGATATGATTTAATTATTTTTCGAACTCATTTTATTAATTATTTTTCGCACTCATTTAAAGCTCTATTTACACCACACGTAAATTAAGATTACGACTATAATGGTTTTTTTAAAATGGCCGAAATTCTTAAGAATAATGACGAAGACAGTAACTGAACAACCTAATTGTTAAAATAACCTAAATAATATAAATTTTACAAATAGGTCATGTATGGCTCTTTTTAAATTGGTGGTTTTTAGTCGAATTTACTTTGTGGTAGATTTTTCAGGTAATTGCTACAACAAAGTTAATAAATATTTCTTCAAGATGACTTATAGGTCAACTAAATGAGTATTCGACTATTTGGTTGAAATTAGGTAGATAAACAGGTAGAATTTTGCTACGATCTCGACCTAATATTACTTTAAAGGAGAGTAAATAAAAGCGGCCAAATAGGTTACTATGGAGGCATAAAATTACGTAGAATTTTTAACCAAATCTACCTAGTTAGATATTCTACTATAAAGACGATTTTTAGTTGCCAAACAGGTAAATATTACCTAAATATGGCACCTAATTTTACTACAAAGGAAATTTAACTTTGAAGTAATTGTTGGTTATTTTTTTTAGTAGTTTTTCCCTTGCTGATATGGTTAAAGTTACTTTTAAGCAGATTTGTGTAAAAAGTAGATTTCTTGGTAGAATTTACGTAAATTTAAATATAAATGAAAACCGTTTGGTAAATTTACATTAGAGGTATATTTTTCTAGTCAATTTTACGTAATAATTACCTCAATAAGTAAATTCGTCTTTTACAAAGTCGAGTTATAACTAATGTTATAGAAAATGTTTGCTGGGTAATATCTGGTTTTTAGTTATTTACAAGAAAACTTGAAATGGGAGAAGATAGGTATATATGCATGACAAAAATACGCATTTTCTAGTTACGTTCCGAACTTTTTGAAAAAAATTGTAAAACAATTTTTTCTTAATTTCTCGTAATTTTTTCTTAATTAACTCGAAAACTAATTATCTGAATAGAAAACTGTTTTCATCAGATGATAGAGAAAAAAAAAGACACGAAAAACTGTGGCATATACATTTTTTCTAGCATCCACTGTTTTCTGAGCGCACGTGTGAAAAGATAGGTAATTCTCGCGAGAATTGAAGCTACTCGAATTTTCTGGCAATTGGGAGAGAAAGTAAGCTTGTTTCTCATTAAACTTACTGATTCTAATATATTTTTAGTCTGGAAAGTGCCCAAATTACGGAAAAAATCGACAGTGTGCTTGTTTTTTTCTTAAAAAAAAGGGAACATGTTGGATTTAAGAAAAAACCACTCGTTTTACGAGCAATTTTCTAAGCACAAAAAATGCGTAGTTTTCGGTTATATTTCGAATTTCATAGGTAGCATAATAAATGATGACATAATAAACACAAGCCAGCCATTGCAACCTGGAAACAAAAAAATTATAGCACTGTGATATAATTTTCTTAATTTAGGAACGTACTTACTCAATAAATTGCTGAAGAAGTTCGAAAAGGCACGTGTACACAGAGCTTGCTGAACACGGTTATTAAAAATCTATGCCGATGAACACTATCAAGCGATTCAATTTGTAAAAATATGACCGTTTGAAGTTTAAACTTGTCAGATAGCGAAAACCGAGACCATTACTATCCTTGATGCGACGTACGGCTAATTTGGCGGTAATTCTATATTTTGCACAAAACTCAAGAAACGTCTTATAACAAGTCAATAAAATACAATTTAATAAATTTTAGGCCTAATAAATTTAGGTATCTAAGAAATTTAAAACTGGAAATCACAAAAAAATCAAATTACAGAAATGCATGTGATTTGGATCCCGCGGAGCGCGTGTAATGGGACATTTGTCGGGAGAATTCTACAACTTAGAAGAAACATACACACTTTAAACTTTGTATACACATTCAGAAGACATGAGATTTGGGTTTGCTCAATTTTCAGACCAAAAAACTGAAAATCGTCAATTTTAGGCAACTTTTCTCAAAAACCGTGTTTTTTGGTCGTCACTCAATGAACAGTGATCAAAAAAATAGATAAAATTATTTTTGCAGAATTTTCCGTAATGTAATCGTATTCTAGACATAATAGAGTATTAAAAAAAAAAGTTTTGAGTCATTAAGTGCGTTTTTGGCATTTTTGTGCCACTTCAAACTTTCGGAAAAAAATTAGTTTTTTTTTTTAGGGAAAAAAATTTGTTAAATTGTTTGATATCTTGGCCAATTATAATCCGATTTTGGTAAAATTCACACACGTATAAGATTTCATATTTAAGAGTAAGCTCTGTAAGTAGCATTAAAAAAATTTAAATAGTTTGGCCGTTATAGGCAAACAATGAAATTAGGCTTGCGGTACACTTTGCCCTTCCGCCATATGTCCAATTTTGGGATTTCTCCTGTCCCTTTATGGGAATCAATAGTCACATCCCTTAAGTTCAAAACTAATTTTTGTTTCTTCAAATATCTTAATTTTTAACAAAGTTATGAAGAATTTAGTGTTTGAACATTTAACAAATTCAATTTTCCGACCTTCGCCTCCTCAAAATACTAAACAAATTTCAATCGTCCATACCGCGAGAACGGTCCATCGGATCAAAATTTCTCAGGAGACATAAAATTTAGCATTTTTTCTAAGCTTTCAAATGTCGTAAACTGCGTTTTAAAAATATTGATTTATTTGCGACATGCGCAAAATTGACAAAATCCAAAATTTCGGCACTTTTGAAAAACTGCTACATTTTGTTTTGCCTTTTTTCGAAAAGATCACCTCAAAATACATAGAATCCATTTTGTTTCATCTAATTACAATTTAATGTAAGCTCAAAACCGGTAATTTAATTCGATTATAGTTGTTTTTTTTTTAACATTGTATAGTTTATATCGGTAGAAATATAGATTTATTTGCGCAATGAAACGAACACGTCTTCTCACCTTGAATACAAATATCTATTTGTACCCTAACTAAAATCTTATTTCTCTCCTTATAAAAGTTTTAAATGACCCCAAACTCATTCCAAACATTACCAAATTATTCATATTGGTCTTGAATGATCGAATATCTAATCTGTGAAATAATAATTTTGTTTTACAGGCAATGGAATTGTTAGCAGAGAAAGTAATATCGTCGGTACCTGGTTCGTCCCAATTATCACCAGGAGATGCCCTCAGAAGAGTCATGGAAGCAGTGGCTAGTGGTTTGCTCTTACCAGGAGGTCCGGGCTTGGCTGATCCTTGCGAAAAAGATAATCCCGACGCCTCTGGAGCTTTGAATGCCCAACAGAGGGAGGATCTCACGTGTTCGGCGCAATATGCCCTTAGGTTAATTGCATATAGACAGATTTATAAGGTAAGTGTTACTCTTTTACATTTATAAAAACATCTTAAACTCTAATTAGATGTGTTGACAACGATAGGATAGAATAGAATGATTTTTAGGGAGAGTTCTTTAAACTTTTGGTTGTTGCAATTTAAAATTATAAATACAACGAATATTTTAGTAAAATAACTAAAGCACTATAGCTATTTTTAAAGTACTTTTTTTTAATAGGTATTAGGAATGGACCCCCTACCGGCCCCTCAAAAAGCATTCCGAAGAGATAGATCTGCTCGTAAACGTCGTCGTTCGGGAGGAGAATTAGAAGGTTCTGAAAGTAAGTATTAATCATGAACAGATAGAAGAATTTAAGAATGCTAATTTTTAACATTTTTTTATTTTTTTTTTATTGGTACTTTTTTACCTGCTTGTGGATATTTTATCAATTAGAATAAATTATTCTTCAAATTCGCCTGGGGTCCTAATAATTTTAATATCATTTTCAGTTTTTAATACATTTTTAACCTATTTTATGTGTAAATAATTCATTTGATGAGGTTAAAACAGTAAAGACAATATCTGTAACTAAAGTTATGTATAAAATATAAAAAATAATTTTTATCATACTACACATATTTTCAGTAAAATATTAGTGGACCTGGATCTAGAAAATAACGCCACCTACCGATTCCAACTATAGCTAAGAATCATCCAAGTAAAAAAAAAAAATATTAAAATGTATAGTACTGAAATGGTTTCATCATCTCGTGGGTAAACAGCCCATCATTGTGCGCTAGTTGAATAATAAAATATATACTATTGTATATATATTTATTTATTTATTTATTATTTTTTTTTTTTTTTCAGGTGACACAGGAAAGATGGTAAAAACAGATGGTGCAAAATAACATAGAAAATGTTAATTTATAGTTCTTACATATTGAAGTATTTTAATATATAGGCATTATTGTTTCTGTAATTATGGAGTTTGTGATTTTTTTTGTTTATTTTTTTACGTCTAGAACTTTACTGTAACCATACAGAGTGGTATTCTACTGAGCGATCGGTAATAAATATGTATGTCCATATTTGAATTTGAAAGATGTTTTAAGATTAATTAGCATATTGTATTTGACGAAATGAATGATTTTCCTTGATCTTGTGAACTCTAAGTTCAAATAAATATTTCACATCTGGGATATATTTGTTTTATTTCAGTATTATAAAGTTAAATGTTTCTGTGCTCAATTAATCGGCTGATTTCTTTGAAGTCTTCAGTCAAGGTTTTTGAAAATTTTTATTTGAATGTTGGCCAATATCCACAAAGAATTTAAGATTTTTAGCTTCATATGATCTGGTAAAACAAGAAGTTTGCGCACAATTTTTTAATTCGAACCATAAGTATTATAACAACTGACTTTCTTAAAGTAATTGGATTTTCTGAGTACTTGAAATTTAAAAGTTTCCTACTTTTATATGTTTTAAAACATACGATCTACAAAAATTAAATAAACTATTTATACAAGTCAAATAATAGTTTGTGCAACAAAAGTTGATAGATAAAGATGACCAAATTACACGGAGACGTAGTTTGTTCACAACGCCACATAGGCAGAGTACGATAGGAAGAAACCACTAGAAATTGTATAGCATATTTTTTTACCAATAACTGAAGAAAATTTACATTTTAATAAGTAATTTAAAGGTTTTAACATAAAATAACAATTTTAAATAATATTGAAAAACACTTGGACCTTAAGTAAGAAAACTCATCCCTTAAGCTTTCGCGATAACTTATTATTTATCTTTATCATTTACACTTAAATAATTGGTTTAGGTCATTTTGTTATAATTTTACCAAAATTAGCAGTTTCTTTAACTATTAAGAGGAAAATTTACATTACAAACTAAAAGACCTGCGGGGCAACGGTAGTTTAGTAGGTATAAAAATTACAAATTAAGAGTGGAGCCTAAATGCTACAAAATTACTTCCGAGACCAAACAAAATCAGCATTCATTTATAATTTTAACAATTGCATGTAGATACGAGGGATGCATATTCTAAACTTTAACGCGCGAAGTTGAAGACAAAGGAATCGAAAAATATTCCACAATAGCACAAAATAATATTACCTATGTATTTTACAATATAAGTATGGTGTAGATTGAAACTTATTTTGGCTATCGACAAATTTGGTTAAAAAATCTTTTAGAAATATACCTTTCATTTGACGAAAAACAAAGGCCTAAACGAAAAAAAAAATATTCTTCATAAAAGTTTCGCCTGTGTATTGACAAGGTAATAGTGCTTTCCTTATATTTTTTGCTGTGAAATTAACAAAAATATAGCAATAAACAATTACTGATGTCATGGTTTTACAGGAAAGGAAGCAGCCTCTTGACTGTATGCGTCTCTCTCAGGGATGAAATGTATGCAATCTGTTTGACTCTCTTACATTATTTTATATAGGTATTATTGATTTATCCGCTATGAAGGCGAATAATGTTTTATAGGGTGTATTACTTCATGATTTTTTTTTGAGGAAAATAAAAAAATATAAACTATTTATGGAAGGTATAAGCACAGTATATATAAGTATACATTATAAACAGTAAGGCTATTGCTTTGCAGAATACAATAAATTCCTAATAAAAAAATTCACTAATTAGAAGTATATAAAGCATAAATTAATAATATTAAAATATATAGGTACAGGACTCAAACTAATCAAAATCAGATTCACCACATTAATCTACATTTTCCAAAACATTAGCGGCTATGATCAAACTATTTCTGCAGTTTTTCTGTGCCATACAGGTGCATTAACCGATGTAGCCAATATTTTTTTTGCATTTGCAAATTTTGCTTCCATAGTCTAGAATAGAATAATATTGTTAAAATATTGTACATATATGAAAATTATCGGTGTATAGTACCTTTTTGCATTTGCATGATAAGTTGTTATTTTTGGTAGCAGGTCGAGCATAATCTTAAGAGTGAGTATCAGACCTCAATCTTGATCTACTTTCCATTAATACTCTTCAACATTAGGAAGCTGCATCTGGGTCTTTAAAGAGCTTAGCCAAATACTTAGCTGGTAAAAACATCTTAAACAATGTAATCTTAGGGCGTCTTCAGTCAATGGCAATTTAGAAATTATTTTAAAGGTACCATTAATCTCCTCAAAATGTTAATGGAAGTAACATTGGCAGTTTTTTAATACAGTTTATGAAAAATTTTTCAAGATTAGAGAATGTGTTTTCATGCAGAGTACCTACGAATCGGTGCCAAATCCATCCAAAAGGTGATGGTGTTCAAGGTAGGTTTTTCAACAGGTTCTTTTTCCAATGCCAAACAATTGGTTGGATTTATTACGACCGGTCACAGAATGAAAAGAAGGCAAATTTTTTAGAAGTTTTTTTATCCAATCTTAAATCATGTTATAAATCGTCACGAGTCTCCTCGCCCTATTTTGAACCATATCTTTTTAGTTCAAAACTACTTAAAATAAATTAATAAGACTAGAACATCTGTATCGTTGCAATCAATAATGCAGCGTGAATTCCCCGAATTTCTGACTGATAATATGTGCAATAAGATACGAGTAACAGTTTCTTCATGATTTAAATTTAAGAAACCGTCTTTTGATGGTTCAAAATTCATCCCATACTTATTGATACTCGCGAATCCATCACTAAATACACATTTTCAAGAAGTGGCTCTGACAGAAAATGTGTTAAACGTCTTTTATTAAATATCGAATGAATGAACAAGCACAGAGGATGTAAGTACAGAGAACAAACTCGGTGTCGGCACGATTGATCTCGCTAAGTCACCGGCGGCCATGTTCAAATTATAGAAGTCAGGCCCGCATTTTGATAATTATGTTACCAAAGGGAAGATCCGTACTCAAGAAATTCATTTTGGTAATGAATTTGTTTTGTTTTGAATTTAATTTTATTTTTTAATTTGAATTATAACTAAAATCAGGTACGAGTTGTTTTACAGGGTGTAATGAAAAGATATATCAGGATTTAAAAAATAATTTCTGGAAATAAAGTCGCGTGTATAGTAAAATCCATTCTTGAGATAGTTTAAAATTATATAAACAAATTTATAGAACTATGAGTAGTATAAAAATATTTTGCCTAGATCCAATTATTCAGGACAAAAATGACCTGAACTTAGATTTACATCGGTCATAAAACTCATATAAATATAGTCTGGTGTAGATTTTTAATAAATGATATTTTATATACTAAGCTGTCCATGTAAGTATACAAATATTTGAAATACATAAAGAAACACAATGAAATATAATAGTATATTACGTAACAAGAGTTGTAAGTAACCCATTACGCACGAAGTGAAAAAGTTTACGTACCAAGCCGCGCAGCGGCGAGTGCGTAAATTTTACAAGTGCGTAATGGGCTTACAACTCGTGTAACGTACTATACTTTTTCTACGCCCACTTATTTTCTTCTATTAAATAAAGGACATATGCTTGTGTCGCTAATCCATAAATTTTCGATGGGTAATTTCGTACCTTTTTTGGATTTTAGCGGTAGCAAATTATGTATGGCAGCTTGAGCTATTTCTAAAATCTCGGGTGGAGTGCTCATAATCTCATCACTTTCACTACTAACAGATATATTCATAGGTAGAGTTAAGAAAATGTTCAAATACAATATTAAGTATAATGTGTTGCCGACATTTAGGGGCATAATTTAATCCAAAATGTATATCGCTATTGCTAAAAGTTTTTATGTTTTTAAATTGACTAAATTTATGTAAATGAACCAAATAAAGTCTTACGTAGATAAAAATTTGATTGCAATTTAATTAAACTAAGAAATTTAAGTTTTTTTTATCAAAAAGCACGTGTATATTATAGGCGAGTTCGGTCAGTCAGGGGCTGGAGCGGGACAAATTTTAGGGTGCTTTTAAATGACATTTAAGCGTGTTAAACTGTCACTAATCGGACTAAACCTAACGCTAAAAGGGTCGTTTGGAGTTAAAAGTGTTAAAGGAACTTGGCAGACCGAACGCAATGCCTGAGATCTCATTACGTGCATGCTATTAGGCATTCCAAACAAATGAATTACCAGTGGGCAGGTTTGGTATATCTAAGGGTGGCGACATATGGTGTATTCTATCTACTTTACGTAAAATCATGAATAATGGATTACATTTAAATATTTTATGTCAACAACAATAAAAATATTATTTAAAAAACCCACCTATACATTTCTTCATAAATTGGCAGGCTTGGCGAGTACTACTTCGAATAAAAGTAGCGTCCAAGTTGCAAGACTATGTCGCTACCCCCTTAAATATACAAGAATTTCCCACTGGCACCTATTGTTTGACAGGTCGTTGGAATGCCTAATTAGGCATTCCAAACTGAATGGCTACCAGTGGGTTCTGACGGGTTATGATATGGCAAAATTATGGCAACCCTGTAGGCCTAGTGATTTGACAAGGTCAATGAAATAGATAGTTACATAGATTGATCATCCATATTTTTCAAAATAAACATAAGCTTATGCCTTGAAGTAAAAATGTAAGCAATTATTTTTTTTAAATATCTAAAGGCTAAAAATTGGTTTTAAAACACATTTTTGCTAAACCGATTCAGATTAATAAATATTTGCCAGGCAATATGGCCGCTCGTAAACGACCAGCTTTGATCAATCTATATAACTATATATGTATCATTGACCCTGTTAATGACAACATGACAACAGGGCTGCCATATCTAAACTGTCATTACCCACTGGTAGCCATTTGGACAGGTCGTTGGAATACCTAATTAGGCATTCCAAACTGAATGACTACCAGTGGGTTCTGACGGGTTATGATATGGCAAAATTATGGCAACCCTGTAGGCCTGGTGATTTGACAAGGTCAATGAAATAGATAGTTACATAGATTGATCATCCATATTTTTCAAAATAAACATAAACTTATGCCTTGAAGTAAAAATGTAAGCAATTATTTTTTTTTAAATATCTAAAGGCTAAAAATTGGTTTTAAAACACATTTTTGCTAAACCGATTCAAATTAATAAATATTTGCCAGGCAATATGGCCGCTCGTAAACGACCAGCTTTGAGCAATCTATATAACTATATATGTATCATTGACCCTGTTAATGACAACATGACAACAGGGTTGCCATATCTAAACTGTCATTACCCACTGGTAGCCATTTGGACAGGTCGTTGGAATGCCTAATTGTTAAATGTCATTTACAAGGAATGTTGACAGTACGATTTTTAACGTTTACTGACATGGGCGTGGAAAAATTTTTTTTATTGGTTTTTTCATATTAACAATTTAGCGTTATTATCCACGTCTTTCAAATTTCTATTAATATTTTTTATAGAAAAATATATTCTAACCCTAAAATATAATTTGGAAAAATTAGGAAAAGTTGATTTGGAATTAAAATCAATTGAATCTACTTATAACTTTCTAAATTACCTTGGCCTTTTTGGAATAAATTATTTACAAGCAGTTAAAATAAATCTTTTGTCTCTTTATACCTACTCTAATATCGAATACTTAATTTTGATAATTAGTCTCCAAATAAAGGATAATTTTAAATTCAGTAATGATTTTTCCAAGAAAATAATAATATGGACAAAACCCATTTAGTAATAAATAGCAAGTAGGTATAAACTTTCTATGGGCAAAATAAAATAATTATATTTTGAGAATAAAGCTAGATTTGTGTACAGTTTTATATAATTCTAGTAGGTATTTTAGGAATAAATAGATCAACTGACCAACTGTAGAACACTAGAATAAAATAAAAAATGACAGGTACATAAATCCACCATAAACAATAATAAGTTGATAAGTACATTTTATTAATCTCTTAAAAAATTAATTACTCATTAAGTGTTTACAAATAAGTATTTAATATATTTTCCCCATATATAAGTTAGAGTCATTTTATTATCCTTATTTCAGTGGATAAGAGCTATTGCTTCTATAAAAACATCGAACTCCTGAAAATTGTAAATTTTGAAACAATTTGCACAATTTTCAATATATGTGCATGAATATTTTTTGGTAGAAATATTGTATATTTTACCATGTTTCTGCACTATAGTCCCCAAAAAAGTTTGCACAATGAAGAAAAAAAAAATGATTTTTTAAACAGAAAGCTTTAAATGAAAAATTACAAATGAACGTATTATGCCTTAAAAAATAATTTTTTTATACAAATTATAGAGCTAACAATTGGCTACAAATTAAAAAAAAAATAAAAATCGGATATATTATGGCAAAATTGTATTATTTAAAATAAAAATTATTGTAGTGAAGAAACATAGTAAAATGCACTATATTTTTACAAAAAAAATATACGTGGACCTACATTAAAAATTCTACAGATAGTATCAAAATTTATAATATCCGATCATTTTACATTTTAACCGAAGCAATCTTAAGACTTTTTTCTCAACTTACTTTCTTTCGTCCTTAGGAAAACCGAAAAAGCTCAACTTGCAGTTGTACGTCTTGTTTGGACAATTTCTTGCTGCACAAACCAATCCACCTTTAATATTGCTCATTGTTTATCGAGTTACAACAAATAAACTTACAATATAATAATAACAACAAACTTTACAAGTACACAAGTCAAGAGAACACACGCTGCCACTGCCAGTTCGCATATAAAAATGAATAGTGTTAAGCTCTACTACATGTAACGCAGCTGAGTTATAATTAGAACATGGCCGATTGCGATGCGCGCTGTAGTTGCGCGTACTTACCCCCTCCACACCAAGTTTACCCTCTGTACTTACCTCCTCTGTGGAACAAGTTTCATTATTCTGGAAGTGGAATATTGGGTCTGTCAATTTCTACATCAATTGATTTCTAGGATCATCTCTTTTGACGTGTTGTATGTTTGATAAAATTTTCTTTATTATGATTAAATACCTCATCTATCCTTTGAGCATTAAATTTATTTTTAAAAATAATCTTTACAAATATATTAGCATATTCTTTAAATGATATGCAACTTTTGGACTTTCTCAAACCTTGAGCTATTGCTGTCCCATCAAAAATGTGACAAGTTTTGCAAGATTACCTAGGTGCAGGTAAGTCTTTGTGGGTCATATTGCTCTAAAATATTTCCCAATAAACTCTTATTTGTAGAGGTGCCGAGATACCCATTTACTGTTAGAGACATGTGAGAGGCTGTCAGATCAAACTTAAATATTTCAGCATAATTACCTAATGCTTCTGTGTCCATATCCTTTGGTAATAAAATATTGTGAAGAGACTGTTGATCATGCAAGGATTAAGAATTCATATTTTGATATCATTTGTATCTTTGCTTCTTGCAACAACAAATCTGTAATTAAAATGTTTAACGAAAACTTACCCAAATATATTCAGGCATTCAGCTATAACAGGATGAATGTAGATGTAATAAAAACCTAAAAAATGTTTATATTTCTTCCCAATTTATTAGGAACTTTAATATGTAACACACTTAATAATTTTTTAGTAAAAACAGACAATATGACACCTAACAAGAAGTTTTATAATAAAAAAATGAAAAAATCTTAGCATATTAATAATGTGATGCAGTCAATATGGTTGTTTTATGATTTAAAACTAGTCTATTCAAGTAATCTATGGCTACCACTTCCTCGATCATTGAGTACAGAATTCTATATACATAAAATTTTCTTAATTTTAAAATTCATATGGGTAGAGTGCTAAATTTAAATTACTATTGTATATATTCTCTAAAATGATAATTAATCGTAAATAAATGTTTAACAAACATAATTAAACTCGTATATTCCATTTTTAAAACAAATATTCTGAATCGATTATAGGCCCATCTATTAGTAAATAGAGAAATTACGTTCGTTTCGAAGACGACAAATTTATCAAAGACATGACTTGGACACCACGGAGCTTGCTGCCATCTATTGATACTGTCCATTGTCCTCCAAGATAATTTGCATTGGTATTGTTTTACTAGTTGATCTAAATACAATGGTACGACGTTCGTCACAGTCTAAACCAGGTTCAGTTGAACCTCACTTAAACTGGAGTAGTACAACTGGGCCTTACAGCTTAAAGAGTTGTTAACATGCTGGAATTCATTTTTCTTAACTCGAAGATGTATTCATTAAAAAAAAATCCCGTGCAATATAAAAGTTAATTTATAATTCAAATCTTATTGTATACCTTTTAATTTCGGATATATTTTTTTAATAAACAAATGATAAAATTAATTTAAAATAATTGAGCGAAATTATTGTATGTAAAAATAACAAAGTGTACAGACATAAAACAAAATAAATTCAAATCACTTGCGTACGTTTATTACTTGTAAACAGTAGAAAAGGATATACATTTTGTTGGTGTCGCCCTCTAGACGAAAAAGCTTTTAACGTATTTTTTTAATTTTTATTGAGAAAAATAAATGTTCCTGTAAACATTAAAAACATATATTGTTCCCTCCTAGCATTTTTATTTGTATTTTTTTTTTTTTGATAGAAAGATATCTTCTTAATTTTCTCAAAATAAACCGATTCAAATGTTCAAAAAGTGACTCCTTTATCTGTACTTACATAATTTTTTAAAAAATAAAAAATAATCCGTAAAATTGGTGTACTATGAAACCCATTGCATATTATATAAATATGTATATATTAGTATTACAGAAATGATTTACGTAAAACAATAATGTGTACCAACAAATACGTAAACTTTAATTAACCCTCGTAAAACATCAGTAAAATATTTTGTAAATTGTTTTCATTCACAAATATTAATTTCTTAAAAATCTAACAGAGGCGCCACTTGACAGACGTAAAATCTTGCAATGTAATGGTTTCGTAGTACCCCACTTTTAAAGTTTATTTTTAAGTATTTTTAAAAGAAAAAAATATGTACGTGTAGATAAAGGTTAAATCTATGCTCCTCTGGAACTACTTTTTCAAAATTCAATTTAGTTTTTTCTAAAAAAAATTGAGAAAATGGATCAAAAAAGTCGAGTTTTGTGTTTTTTTTTTTTTTTTAGAAAAAAAAAACAGAATTAAATTTTGAAAAAGTGTTCCCAGAGGAGCACAGATTTAACCTTTACCTACACGCACATATTTTTTTCTTTCAAAATATGTCAAAAATAAACTTTAAAAGTGGGGTACTACGAAACCCTTGCATGTTCTGCTCTAAAGCCAAGTAAATACTCCTCTTAATCAATTGATTAAAACTAGCTAAGACTTACAAGTTTCGCCTCTATTGCCTCCTGAAGAGTCGCTTACAATTACAATATATTCAATATTCAATAAAACGCTCGTTTAATATAAACTTATTCTAATTTAAAAATCAATAAATGAATTTTTACAATATGCAATAATTATTTAATTTAATAGTCGTCAGACTCTGATGTTTCATAATCTTCAACAACCTTATTTTTCTGTTTCGACCCAGTCACGATCATGACTTTATGCACCTTCATATGCTTTTCCAGATATGACTTTTCTAAAAATCCTTTGTCACATATTGAACAAACGTGAGATTTAACTCCCAGATGTATTCTTTCGTGAACCTGTAGATTAGATTTGCAGCTAAAAGTTTTGGGACAAGAACTGCACAAAAAGGGTTTTTCGCCAGTATGGACCATCAAGTGTCTTTTTAAGCCCATCGTGTAGCGAAATTCTTTACCGCAGATGTTGCATTTTGGAGGTTTACTGAGTGTTGGTCCGTGCTTCATCATATGACTGAAACATAAATTAAAATTATTTGAAATATTTAATAAAACATATTTAAAATCCTCAAAGTCAGTGCCACACAAATATAGCCTTTATTAAAAACTAAATGTTACTATATGATTAAGATTTTTCGTTTAAGGTATGTTACTTGTTTAATTTGAATGTAATTTTGTTAGGAACAATATTTTGAGCTGAAAGCGGTAGCTTTTGTTAACATTGCTTAGGTTAACATTTAGTTTTTTTTTTAATAAAGAATATATTTGTGTGGTATTGATTTTGAAAAAATTTCAAATCATTAATGGGGGGGGGGGGGTGACTAATAGTTTTAACAACCTTTACTGAAATGGTTTAAAAAAAATTGAAGAAAAAATATGGTGTAAAGGATTACCTATCCTGAGACTGTGATAAAATTGCCTCTTTTTTTAAGGAAATTTCATTACATATTGTCTGATTTATCAATTATAGTCTATTTTTATGTATGAAAGAGTAATAAAACAGCATTTCTAATGCAAAACTTAGTACGGTCATTTTAAATCTTTTTACAGAATAATCTAAATATTTCCTAAAATTGTAATAAATGTACCTGAGCTATTACAAGTTTTGGGTCTTTTATTGGTCCTTTATAAACATAAGCTGTACAGAACAATAGAAAAAGGTTTGGACAGGCCAAAAGCCCTGTGTATTAAAGATTACATAGCCGTATCTTAAGATTATTTTCAATAAGTACATATTTGCCAATTTTGTTTTATTTTAATTCCAAGAATTTCTTACAGTAATCGAATTATAAGTAGATAAATACCTTCCCAACAAATTTCACCGAAAATGCGATTATAGGTTTTCCATTTAGTAAGGAGGTCCAAGTTGTGTATTCTTGACAGTTTACTAAATGTCGTTTAGTTGCTACTTGCAAGGTGCAGTGTGAATTCTAGTGTGATCATGGAAAATTTGGAAGGGCCGCGTAAACGACAAAAAATCGGTTCTTTAAAACATTAATATTTAATTGTTTTAAATCATTTACAGACAAACATTTATGTAAAAGTGTTGATGACACAGCGGAATTAGTTAGTAGTACGCTTGGTGTTGGGAAATGTGGCGAGTTTCAAACAGCACGTAAAGCTCCAGGAAAACCAAAATTTCAATTAGAAAATCTTTTGAAAGGAAGACTTCGAAGGAAAGTGCATGCGTTCTTCTTTAGAAAATAATTTCCGACAGTAGACAAAGTTCTTGCCACGGTTCGAGATGATAAGGATTACCCTGAAATGAGTCGAAGCACACTATGGAAACTTTTAAAAGAAATAGGTTTTCTATGGAAAAAGCATTCCAGAAAGTCTATTTTAATAGAAAGAAGCGATATTGTAGTATGGAGAAGAAATTACCTAAGGACTATAAAAGAAATGAGAAACCAAAGAAGAAATATATTTTATTTAGATGAAACATGGATCAACGGGGGACATAAACCAAATAAATTTTGGCAAGATGAAACTGTTACAAGTCGAAGACAGGCTTTTTTAAATAATTTATCTACTGGTTTAAATCCACCATCAGGAAAGGGGCGCAGACTAATAATAGTACACATCGGTAGTTCAAACGGTTTTGTTAAAGGTGGTGACTACCATGAGGACATGAATGCTGATGTCTTTAAAGAGTGGTTCGAACAAATTATAGATCTTCTTCCTCAGAACTGTATAATAGTAATGGATAATGCAAGTTATCACTCGAGACTTATACAAAAAATGCCCACAACCAAGTGGTTAACTAACGCAAGATGGAGTTACGATAGCACAAAAATTGTTGAAAACTAGCGCTAAACATTATAGTTTTCTGTAACTACAAATATTGCTAATTAGAGTTGGTGCGTGAAGCAAAAGAGGGCAACACTTGATATAGCTATTACAGAGACGGAACAATATACGTTGTTGCCAAGTATATACACAGAGGTATCTACTGTTCTAGTTGTCACGTAAATATTGTTAAGCGGCGGAGGGTTAAAATCGCGTAGTTTAGATTTTCTTTGGCATTTTATAGATACAATAATTATTGTGTTAGTTCTCGAAATAGTAGTTTTTGATTTTTAGATTTAAATGGCTTAGGTTGTCTAAAAATCGTCCAAGGAAAACGAGTTATTCTCAAAAAGAAAGATTAATATGTTTCTAAAGTAAAAATTATCCTAAGACAAATAATAATATTTTACCTATTTTTTATTTATATACGCCGATATCATAAAAACTGCAAAAATTTGTAAAAATGTATTCTTGTTTATTACTAGATAAAAACTTAAGGATTCTAACGATTGTAAAATCATAATTTTATCTAAAATAATAAGAGAGATAATTAAAAGACACTAGGGCCATGTCAGCATTTTGACGAGCGTACCGTAGATTCACAATGAAACCTTTTCCATGCTGGACCAAATCAATTTTGTATACATAATACGTACATCGGCCTAATCGATTAACTATTCAGCTGGGTTACGTTTAAATTTATATGATTAGTAGTCTGTACGGTGTACACAGCCAGACTGAGCAAAATTCAAGATACAGAGAAAAATAGTATTTTTATTTTGTAATATGATTTCAAGGAGAATTTTACTTTTGAAATATACATATATTATATTTTAAAAACTTTACCAATAAGTATTTTCGGTTATTTTAATACTGCTTACATACGGTTTTAAAACTGGCACCTACTTCCCAATCTGGAATGTGATAATCTTACTGTGAAGTGATTTTTATGTTGGTAATATAAACAAACAGTCTTTGGGTGCATACGCCATGGAATATCTAAATTCATTAGTCAGTTCGTTTTTTGCTTTAATTTGTATGACTTCATTTTTAAAAAGATAACTTCTTGTGAAATAATTTTTTTCCCATATTAACCAATATAAATTATTAGTGTTTTAAGTTTTGGACATTTATTTTATATTTTAGTTGTTAAAAGTTATTAAGAACGCAGATAAAATGCCCCGATTATTTCCGAAAAAATCTCGTCGGGGTTGGAATTTACGAAAAACTGATTTGTAAGTTTTTGAGATATTATTTATTATTTATATATGTATAACGCTCGGTCATAGAAATATATTATTAAAGCTTAAAAATCTATATATCTAGAATTTTTTCAATATTCAAACAAACACGGTGTGTGACAAAATTCGCATAATTTTAAATTATTACAAAACATCGAATCAAAATATTGTGAAACAAAATATTAAGAGACAAACATCAAATAATGAACTTTTTAATTATTTTTATGAATCAGGCCAATCAGCTGACTGGAGCCATAATTTTAAATATATATTTTATAAACCATACACAGTATGATTAAAAAAAGAGGAAAAACGTTATTTTTTTCTTTTCTCGACTTATATTTTAAGATATATAGGTAGTTTATAAACCATATACAGTATGATTCAAAAGAAAACAAGAAACACGAGAAAATATTACTTTACCTTTCTTGACTTATACTTTAAAATTTCGACGGTCAAATTGCGTAATTTTTTACTTTACCTACTTTGAGTTTACTAATAAAGTGTAAAAGTTATATATGTGCTGGCTATAACTAATTAATGAAGCATAAAACTTGGTAATAACAAATATATATGAAAAATTAAACTCGTTTTCTTACCATTCCAGAGGAAGAGTTTTTTCTCACATATTCAAAGTTTTCTATGGTCTTTTGATACGTACGAAAGATATTAAGAAAATATTTTTGTCCATTTAAAATATTATTTAAATTATACAGTGTGAAAAGTCTATTATAACTGGCCCTATTAAATATAAAAAAACATTTACAGAACGGTAGACAGTATTAAATTCTATATTTTAAAATTTGTTTCGAATATGCAGGGTGTTCGATAACTTCAGTGTGAAACAAAATTCTCTTTTTTAAATGAATCATCCTGTATTTTATATTATATTTGAATTACCCTTGCTTTCTCCATTATTATCATATCAAATAGTATAGGATTATACAAGGTATTTCACACGCTATAATCAGTTTTATACAAAAAACGTATTGATTTAAATTTTTTAAATTTTAAATTTTTTAAATTGACCACCCTTTTTATTATAACACCATTCAAAAGTACCCTTATTTAAAAATACTTTCATTTGAGTTAAATATTATTTATATACCTAAAGTTAATATTTTTTGGAGATTCTTAGAAATGTTGAGTTGGACCTTTGAAAACCATCTTTAGATCTCCCTATTTGGTCTAACTTTTTTCTCCGCCTCTGAAAAATATGAACAAGGTGTCATTCAATTCTAAATAGCGTGTAGATGATATTTGAGCTGATTGCAAAAATTGCAAAAGTTATAAACAATTAACTAAAAAAAAATAGGGTTTGGGTTTTTGCACATATATCAAAAACTATGTGACCTTTTTCCAAATTTGAGAAAAGATTCAAAAAGGGGAGGAAATTTCCCATCAAATAACCTACCTCCCGGAACTGTAGGATCAATATTTATAACTTTCTTAGAGGGTTGAAAATGCGACCGAAAACGGAGACTGGCTTGCGTAAGCTCCGCCCACTGTGGACCTTTAATGAATATATATTATTTAAACTTATTTAATATGAAAATTAGGAATTGAAAAAATTCAGGCATATAGAACAGAAGTAAAAGTTGGAAATGCTTTTGCCAGTTCTCCCACTTTATACACATAAATTGACAGGTTGGCACCGGATCTCACCGAAGTGGACGCGATACATTGGCGTACAAAATTATTTTATAGATTTTAATAACAATTTCGAGTAAATAGTTTAATAAATTGTGAATAGCTGTTTAAATTTTGTAAAATTATAATTTGAATATTATAATACATGTTTAATAATTATTTATAATCCATAAATACATGCGATTGTCCGGTTCCGCCGATAACAATTTAAAATTACTTATTCTATGAAACGACACTGGCAGGTAAACATTACTGTAAAATTTTCGGAGCCGCCCGACGTGGTTTGACGTTTACCCCCTCTCTACCTACCAAAAGACTTTTCAACTTTTACTTTCTCTATACTGGATCTTAATAAACAATAATCCGCGGGCAAAAAATTTTTATCGCGTTTTTCTATTATGCATTAGTTAATTAACAATTTTTTCCTACTTGAACATGCAATGTGGGATAATTTTTAAATAATAAATCTGAAGAAACTCCCGTTAGAAAAATTAAAAAAATATTGGGTATAATATATTTGCTCGTACATACAATATGTTAACTTTCCCATAAATGCACTTAAAGAACGGTATATAATAAGCGATGCTATTTTTTTGACAGAGGTAGAACAGTCCGCGCCAGCCCACTAATGACAGAGGTGTAACGATGCGTCTAATCACGGCAGGCAGTCAGCCGATTTACGAAAATCTCTCCTTATTTTTTTTTCAAATGCAAATATAATTAAGTGGCTCATCTTTATTTCAAAGGATTCATGTGTTAACGCACTCTATGTATCACAATAAAATTTCCAAATTTCCTTTTTTTTTTCTATGAGCGTTTGCATACCTACATACGACAATCACGTCCCGCCTTCCATTATTATTTGTAAACAGTCAGTGCCCAGATTTATGTTCGTAGATTTAATGACAGTTCTCCATTTTTTTTCTTCGATTCCTCATAATTCATCAATGTACATAAATAATTAAGCTACACTGTTGTCTGTAAAACAGATAACGGCTACGCATAATAGGGACTCTCTATCTAATAGACATAAAAAACAAGTTTGTTTTTGAGTGTCTCAAAACGATTTCGCGTTGTAATGCGTTTATCTAATTGTCACAACTTTTAAATATTATACATTTTTATATATTATACATATTAAAGAATATGTACAGTTGTTATGGAATAAATATTTAAAACATAAATATAATATATTTTTTTACAAAAAAATTGAACATGTCTATTAACAATGTTCTTTGTCGTCGGATATCCGTATAATCAATAAATAATCCCATAATTAATTATTATGTTTGCTGTTATATTAACCATTCTGTAATATCATATATTCTCTGATATGTAATTCGATTTGGCAACATCGTAAAAATTTCGCCGGTCACGATACATCCAAGTGGGTAGATTCAGAAACGTTAATTCAATATATATTCCTAGCAGCACCAACTGGACTAATGTTTTAGGTTCCAAATTTAAAAATATTTAATAAATTAAAACATTTTTATTCACTTTTTACGATTATTCAGTGTTTAGAATAAATCTTAGGTAGTGTGTAAAGTAACAAAAAGTTATAATAACAGGAAATAGACTAATTTTGTACGTTTATAAAAGTTTTAACGATAATTTATTGTGAAATAATAATAATATTATTATTTATAAAAAAACTGTAAGTTTAAAATTTTTAGAAAAATTCTCCCAATATAACAATGACATAGAGATCGCATAGAACAATTTTGAAAAAAATCTGATGAAAGATAACTTTTTTACATACTTGAATTTTTGAACAAAACATTTTTTTTCTCAAAAACGGCTTACCAGATTTTTTCAAAAATTTGTCCATTAGTTACTTATTTGATGAGTAAGTTAGGTGAATTTTTTGAAAATTTTTGAACATAAGATTAATTTTTTGGTCGGGTAAGATAAACCTTAAGTTCCATCCCGGTTCTGTGAGAAAAGATCTGTATCATTTGTGTTCCCTTCATAAAGAGAAATTCAAAAAATATGAAATTGATGAAATTGCAAAAAATCGTGGGATGACGGTGGTTAGATCACCACCATATCATTGCGAAGTAAACCCGATTGAACTGATATGGGTACAGATAAAGGGAGAAGTTTCAAGAAAAAATAATTCTTTTAAAATGAGTGATGTTAAACAGTTGTTTTTGGAGGCTGTAAATAATGTGAAGCCTGAAAACTGGGAAAAGGCAGTAAATCATACGATTAAAGAAGAAGAGAAAATGTGGAAGTTGGTCAATATTACTGATGAAATGATCGAGCCACTCATTGTAAATATTGGTTGCGACAGTTCTTCTTCTGATTTCGATTCTGGAGCGACACTCCGTGTCCCATCGCTTTCGACATATAGTTTTCTACAATCAATTCTACTGTAGAATTCTATAAACGCTTTGCCGGTACTCTGTGTGACAGTCGATTCATGGATGTCAAAACATCGGACATTCTCGGAGGTTTACTAACCGATCTAAAAATGTTTGCTTGAAATATAGAGATTTGTTACTTTTTGTCAAGTATGTCAATTTCTGACAGATAAGGTGCCGCTTTGATTTTGATTTTAAGTTTGTATTATCTAGTTTTTGCTTTGATTTGTAATAATGGTCCCTTTGTTTGTGGACAATATATTAGCTGTTGAAGAGGAGGAACGACTATAACATCTTCGTTTGGAAAATATAGATAGGCGAGTAATGAGAGAGACGAGCGATCCATTCTCTATAGAAAATGTAAGATTTGTAGAGTTATTTCGATTAAATAAAGATATGTCTCAGTATATATTAAATGGAATTACGTCGAGAGCTAAAGAGGAAATACGGCCATTATAAACACCTTCTCAGGGGAATGGATTCGGTTTCCTAGAACTCTACAGGAAAAACAACAAATTTAGTTATGTTTTAGGTACAGAAGCAAGAAATTTTCCCGGGATAATTGGAGCAGTAGATTGTACCCATGTTAAAATCCTGCGACCAAATGAAGAGAAAAATAAGTGAATTGGTTTTTTTGGAAAAGGGCACATCTACTTACATTTAATTTATTTGTGATCTTTTCCAAACTTATTTACAATAAAAGATTAAAAATAAAAATCTGATACATTATTTATTACACATAGTTTTACAATGACATTATTAAGTAAGTTTGGAGACCTCTGTCGGCCAGTCAAGTATCATACTGTAAAATTATTTGTTTTATTGAGGAATATCCTGGATTAAGGATTTCAAATTATTAAATTTTTTATACTGATGCTGTGGATGTATGTGCCTCTTCAACAGGAAGATTCTCCTTGGACCTAGCAGATTTTGCTGGTAAAAAAAATTGCAGAATAAACCTATTATAATGTTTACACCACACACCACAATAAAAAATTCACTTGATTTAACAACAAAGCTAATGGCTTTACCGTAATTCTTATTTTTACGTTTGTTACTTTTTTCATTTGAAATTAGATCCAATGCCATAATGTTTTAAAATCAAAACAAAAATGTATGACGGTTTGCCTACTTTAGTAGAAAACTATATGTCTTGACGTCTCGCTTCGTGGCGATAGTTACAGTCGACTCCTGGCGATTATTTGGAGACACAGAGTGCCAATCGATAGAATTGAAGCGACCGGTAGAATTCTATATGACACGGAGTCCCTGTGCTGATTTGGATTTGTAGGTAAGAAGTAGTTTTTATATTAAAATTATTATTTATGAACGTAACGTTGTTTAAAAAGCAAAGTTTAAACCCTTATACCTACAAAACCCGTTTGACACAAAGTTCTTAACATACCTTGTGGAAAAATGAAACATTTTAGAAAAAATTGCACTTTTTTACCTTCAGCTGTTTAGAAGTTACAAGTAGGTTAATTAGGTGAAAATATAAGTGTATACTCGAGGAATAACTTCAAAAAATATTTTAACTGTCTTCTAAAAGAAGTGCTACGCCTATGGATTACGAACGTTTTATTATTTTAATACTCTCTCATACATAAAAATAGACTATAGTCTGATCAAAATTATATTTACCTATATTTATTTAAAACATACGCCCCACAAATCGGGCACAAATATTTCTGTACAGTACCAGGATGTACGCTTAGTCTGTGGCACGTTAAATTGGACACAACTTTATTACATTCTGTACAGAACTGTCCGTTCATTTTTTTGCGTACGTTATGGTGCAATCGCAAATGATGATAATATACTTTTAATGTGGCAAACGATTTGCCACAATATCTACAAAAATGTGTTAGTATTCCTGTCAGCACACATTTGTGTGATTTGAACGTGTCCTCGCTGCTAAAGCTTTGCAAGCAACTGCGACATCTGAAAAAGAAACTTAAAATTATCATCTACTTAAAGAAATGTTGTGGTATTATTTGCTTTGAAAGACTGTTCCGCCGTGCTAAGCACAACGCACAGTGGGGCCAAATCCCGAAATCCTGGCCAAAACCTCAATAAATGAATTTTCTAAATGGGTACTTTTGAGCAGTCAGTCTGGTAGAGGACTAACGGATGCATCCATTGTGGAAGAGTAACCGTTTTTGACCGTATACCTTCGTCGCTACGTTAGTTTGAAGTTAGCCTTCGTGGAGAGTACAAGCATCGCGCGCTGAAGGAACGAAAACTAGGGTGACTTCTAACATTAATATTTTTCAAGTGAAGTGTTCAATTTTAATTCTGAGGCATGGATACGATTTCTGGAGGTATGTAGACAATGTTTTTACATTGATTGAGCTCAAATGTAATGTGTAAATTATTGAAATGTAGTATAAACTCTTGCATTAATAAAATTAAAGAATTTTGAAAACTTACATTTTCAACTAGTCGAAAAGTTATCGGTTCCAACTGGTTCCGCGAAATCCAAAGTGTCGGCTTTTAGTTTACTTTATTATCTTGCGATATTAACAAAAATCAGCTGCCTAGAGGTGCCTACTCGATTATTATCATGTTTTTGACATCGTGCGATTGTCGGCCGCGCACACGCACGGCACAATAAAGCAGCTGCTGCCTCGCGTATACGATGAGAGTATAAAATCTGGCTCGAAGTATTAGTATAACGCCGCGGCGCATATTTATGTTTATGTACATATAAATATTGGTTTTATAAACTGCCCAGGCAGCACACATTAGTATAACTAACGTATTTTATACGTAATACTCGTTTAATTTTGGTATTGGTTGATTCCGTATACGTTTACAGTTTACGATTATTATAAATGCCGTATTTTAAAAGATATATTATACGTTTTTTGTATACATCCTATGGTATATAATTGTAAATTTTTCTACGTTTAAATGTAGTTAACAATATACGACTATTTTTAGTTTGCGATGAACTATTTATATACAGTGGGTCTAAATATACGTTTAGGTTTATTTAAATTAAATTCGTATAAATTTACATAATATTACAATATGTGTTCTTCGTTTATAACTCCCGTTTAAATTTCGTCTTGGTTGATTTTTTAAACGTTTACCATCTACCATTTTTATACTTTACGTTTTTTAACAGATAAATTAAACGCTTTTGTTTGTGGATACTAGTTAATATACCTATATTATTCTACGTTTAAATATAAGTCACCTTAAACGTATATTACCAGTTTACGATGAACTAGTAGACAGAAGTAAATAATATGTATATATTTAGGTTTATTTAAATTAAAAGCTTATAGATATATTTATTTACATTACACCATATTTTTTTAATTATATTACCTGTAATATTTATAACAAATTCCCCATTGTACCGATTTCAAACACCCGAACATTTAAATAACCCGCCAATAACCATGGTGGGGTGGACTAGTCCATGTCGTTTCAGTGAGTGAGATTCGGGGTGTGCTTTAAGCTAAGGCGAGCTGGTCCAAAGTGCGCGTAGTGCAGAGAATCGAGAGGGGAGTAAGCTACCGGCAGACGATCGGAAATCAGCTGACTGATGGTGGCTGGTGGCTGTGAAGGGCTTGCTATCAATCAAACGATTCACGCTATTATAAGTTATATTTCTGTTAACTAGTTGCTAACCACAATAATTGTTTTTTATGTAATAAAAAGTTCTTGTAAAATTGTTGGTGTTGTTGTGCCCATTTGCATTGCATGTTGCTTTGGCGTCCTGGCTTTTACGATATTGGTTACAAGCATAGGTAAGTTTCTATTAATGTTTTAATTTAGCTACTCGTTTAATAATTGTTGCATTTTACAACAACTACTGTTTTATTACAGTGTGTAAAATGCTTATGGAATCTCCAAAACATAACCTTACGTTTGTTTCTAGTATTTTTATACGTATTTCTATACGTATTTTTTAGGCTACCTATTTATTCCAAGCATACTTATTTTCCTTTGTTTTGGTCAGTTGTTTTTTTTTTAATAAAATGTCTAAAATAACCCTGTCTCGGCGTTATTTACTAAGAAAAATAGCACAAAATGTTCAAGATGCTTTAAAGTCAAATCAATTTTTTTTTATTCCCAGTGAAGATAACATTATTAAGGCTTCGGACATTAATATATCATCTGATTCTATTATTTATAATAATTTCCTAGAAAATAATACAAATTTAACTTTGGAGCTTTTAGAAAATATTTCACCTGAAATGCAGTTAAATTTTGGTTATAGGAATGGAGGTGAACCAAGAGACTTAACCGACCAAACGATTAGAAGTGCTATGCAAGATTGGCTTAAGTTAGCTAAGGCCTGTCTAGGACACAACACATCCAAAGTATTAAGCTAAGATTTTAATTTTCATATATATTTTTTGTTAGTTAAAGAAAAGTTTCGTTTAGTTTGTTATTCAGTATTTTAGTATTTATTTTTTAGTATTTTATTGTTTATTTTTTTTTTTTTTTTTTAATAAAATATTGTTCTGTACATATATCAAGAACAAGTGATCAAAAAAATTTCCTAAATATTTAGACCAATTACAACCAAAATATAAACACGAGTAATACCTATTTCTAGTGTATACACACCTGCTATGGATAAAATCCAAACTGTCATTTAAGAAATATTAACATTTTTCCATGGCCTCTTTTAGAAATTTTGTTTTGATCACTTTATTTAATTTGTGTTTGAAATACATTTAAAATAATATCAGGTAGACGCATTTTACACATTAATAAAATAAGATAAATCTAATATAGACGTATAGTAAAACAGGTAGATAAAGTAGTAATGTTAGACGTATAAAAAATAAAAAAAATATACGTCTATAGGGCGGACATTTTCACGTATATATTGGGTAGCATGTCAACGGTATCCATACGTATATTGTAGTACATAATAAAACGTCTTTTATACCAAAGTGGATTCGTATAAATATACTACAAATATAAATCTAATATAGACGTATAGTAAAAACGTTTAATTATATGTGGATAAATTCTTAGTAATCGACGTTTATAAGGCGGACATTTTCACGAATATATTTGGTAGTACATCAACCGTATTCATACGTATGGTAGTACCTAAAAAAAAAAAAACGTAATTTATACCAAAGTGTGCTGCCTGGGTGTGGGTAAAAAAATAATTTGTTGATTTATAATATTAAAAAAAACGAAAGTAAATCTTATATAGATCAATCAATAGAGAAAAAGCACTTAATTTTTTCAACATGACCGGACACGCCAATGCAATTCTCAACTAATGTAATCAATAAAGTCCATAAAGTCAGTTCATATATTGTAACTATTGTTTTTATACATTTTTAGGAAAAACATGTTTGTTAATTTAATATTCAATCAAAAGGGAAGTAACCTCAAACGGGGTTAAGTGAATCAAAAAAACACGTTTTTTTATCTTTTCTCCAAAGATAAGGAAACTAAAAATATACAAAAAATATTGAAGGTTGTGACACTCATTACGAGTGGTTCTAATGATAAATCATGTTTTTTTTGAAAAAACAGAAATATATAAATTTTTTGTTAAAGAGTGACTCACTTTACCCTCTACTTTGGGGTAAAGTGAATCATGCATCTAAATTGTATTAAAACTCATTTTAAAATGTCTATGGGTAAAATGAATCAATTTAGAGCAAAAAAAACGTCATAAGTTAAAGCTCCTCTAACGCGCTTCATATTTTCTGCCAATTTAAAAGTTAGGTCTCTATGTCTGCTCATAAAGATTTTAAACCAGTCGACTCCTGGCATATTCTCTTTAAATCTTTTTTCTGTCATTCCAATTTCGTTTAAATATTGTTGCACAATTGTCCTAACGTCCGTACATTTTAACGGAAATCCCCACTCGGCACAAATTACAAGGGGTTTTCTTTAGTCTAGTTTCCTGAGCTTCAGTTAGTGCAGTCTGCCGACCATATTTTAAGGGTTTTTTCCATGATACCTTCTTTGAATTGTGCTAAAAGGAACGCCAAACTGTTCTGAAGCTTCTCTTATAGACATTACGCGTCGAACCTCTGCCAATGCCAGGACAACAACACCGGAACATAATTACATTTTCCTCGTGGTCCCAACTTTTTTTTATACACCCTTGGCATGCTGAAACTAAAAAAATATATTAATAAAAATACAAAAACAGCACAATTTTATTATATGACAGAATAACAATAAACAATTTATACAATGCAACCCAAATATTACAAAAACATGAGTGATTCACTTTACCCCTTTTACTGGCTTTTTTTATTAAAAAAAAAGTGACAACTTTACTACAAATATTATGACATGAAATATATTAATATTATATTGCTAACTACCTAATAAATACATTTATTTTATTTAAACAAATTAAATTTCAAAACAATGAGTTCTACACTGTGTCGTTTTTAATATTTCATAAATAAACAAAAAATCGTTGATCCCATAAACTTTTCGTGTAACTTACCAGTCTACTTAAACGCAACAAAACACTCGGTACTACGTCCAAAGGTACACTGAAGCGACACTCTGATGGGAACATGGAATAAACTTAAAGCTTTCGATGACAACATTGCCGATTTTCCAAAAAGTGTCCAGTGATTCATTTTACCCACTATGATTCACTTAACCCCGTTTGACGGTATCTTCCGAGCGATTGTTCTTAATATTGTAGTCCATAAAGTCAGTTTATATTTTGTAACTATTGTTTTTATAAACTTTTCGGGGAAAAAGTAATTTTGTTGATTTAATAATTTAATATTCCTTCGGGTGATTGTAATTAATATAGTAGTCGATCATGTCAGTTTGTATGTTATTTCTTTGAGTTGTTAAATATTCCGAACTATCATATGTTAATCGGTTTTTTAATCGTATGTCTTAATTACAGGATCCACGTATGAAGAAATATCGTATACGAGGAAAGATATATTTATCACCATCAAACAGTATCTGAAAGATGATTCAAAATCAATTATAAAAACTCTTGAAGAAAAACTGTCTGAACAGAGTAAACGCTTAGTTCACTCAAGAGCATCGTTTGCAATGCTGTTTAATAAAATGCTGACAAAGTGGCAAGCGGCTCGTAGGACTGAGGCACCCTTTTTGAAGAACAATGAAGAATGGCTCAGCGCGCCGGTTGTTTTTGCCGTACCTGCAGCTGTCCAGACAACACCAGGTGAAAAAGGTGGCCGCCCGTTCAAAGAGTTTAAAACTTCCAGTGATCGGTCAAAACGAAGGAAAACCGAAGGTATTCGTGGAAGCTTCACTTCGGACGAGTTAGCATACGCTACTCAAATGAGTCTTCGAACTACAGGACAATTAGACGCTTCAGCAGTTTTGAAAGAGATCACATCGACGAGTCCATTAAAAGCTTCTAAGTGCCGAAGAGCTTACGGAGTAGCAAATGAAATTCCAT